>JAGFNQ010001257.1:227566-538084 GCA_024364735.1 Boesenbergia rotunda
TACCTCCCACATCTAGGCATCCAAGGGCATATGGGAAGGCTTGATCGTCTATTTTGGAAACTCGAACAGGAAGAGTTTCCAGTTCTAGATAACTACCGGATCGGGGCATTGATTAGTTCATTGCCGAGGCGTGCTAAAGTAGCTGCAAGATGTATCTGGGGATGCTACGAAGGACGTATCTCATATACCGAGTTATGTAGAGAACTACTTCGCCAGAATTTTCAGAAGAGATCTGGAAGATTCTGAGGACGATCTGGAAGAGGATCCTGAAGAATCTGAGGAGGACCCAGAGGAAGATCCCGAAATGTTCGAGGACGATCCTGAAATGTTCGAGGACGATCCTGAAATGTTCGAGGAAGATCCCGAAATGTTCGAGGACGATCCCGAAATGCCTGGGGAAAACCCTGAAATATTTGAGGAAGATCCTGATATTGAAATGATCGAGGAAGATCCTGAAATATTTGAGGAAGATCCGATAGAATCTGTGGAAGATCCCGAGCCTGATCAGACTGGCCGATTAGAGATGAACGAGAGAGTGATAGCCACTGCCATAATATTTTTTATTATGGGAATGATGTCAACTTATCTAGTTCATTGAATTCTGTTTGTTGTACCAACTTATTAAGCCTATTAAATAAAGTTATGTTATGTGTTAACTGACTTGTCAATGATTAGTTCATTTATATGATTAGTTCATATTCAAGATAAATGATTAGTTCATTTAATGGGATGTATGTAATATAATTGATCAATGTTAATTAGATTGGATGATGCGAATGATGAGTGAAAACGTAGTTATCACTTGATTTCGTAATCCAAGTCAAGTTTACATTGAGTCAATCAAAAATTATGTACAGATGATATACACTGAATTAATGAATAATATGTTTATTTATGATAGATCATGGCAACTAAGAACATCATAGCTGAACTGAACAAGGGAGAGAAATTGTATGGGGACAACTATAAAATATGGCATCTCAAGATACAATATGTTCTTGAGGAACAAGAAGTTCTGGAGGCTGTAAATCATTTCATGGTAGAACCTGCTGTTGGTTCAACTGCACAGTACAGACTTGATCTAGATGCCTATAGGGCATGGAAGAAAAAGGACTCCACTGCAAAGGGAATATTGATTAGTTCGATGGTAGATGACATGATATTTAAGTATGAGCCACTACCATCAGCTCATGCTGTCTGGGTTGCCCTGAAAGAGAGATACAGTGGAGTTAGTGTGAGCAAGCTTCGTCAACTGACAATCAAGTTTGACAGTTATAAAAAGCGCCCGAATGTAATGATGACCCAACATCTGAGAGAAATGGGTAATATGATTCGGGAGCTTAAGACTGCTGGTCATGAGTTGACCGACGAACAACAGGTTCAAGCAGTTATTCATTCCCTTCCTGATTCTTGGGAAGCAATGAAGTAGAACCTTACTCACAGTGAGAGTATAAGGACTTTCATTGATGTCTCACGCCATATTGAACTGGAGGCCGAGAGAATAGAATCCGCAAGGATTTCTGAGCAAGCTTTTGTAGCTGAAGGTTCTGGATCCAAGAATAAGAAAAAATAGTTTAAGAAAGGAAAGGGAAAGGGAAAAGAAGCTGGTGCTACTACTGTGCAAGACCCAATCAAGAAGAAAGGAAAGAAGAATGGAAAGAAACCTAAAGGTAAGCTAACTTGCTACAACTGTGGCAAGAAGGGCCATTTTGCTTGGGAGTGTACTGAGCCGAAAAAGGTAAATCCATGTTTGTCTTCTTTTCATGAGCTTTATGTTGCTAGTTCGGTGTTGTTAGCTGATTCTTATCCTTTGTGGATTATAGATTCAGGAGCAACAAACCATGTAGCTCGTGATCGAGCTGCATACGTGGAGTACCGTCGCGTACCAGCTGGCAATAAGTGGATATATGTGGGAAATAATGCAAGAATTGAAGTCAAAGGGATTGGCACTTGCAAACTCAACCTTCGTGGTGGGCGTACATTGTTTCTGCATGATGTCCTGTATGCTCCTGAGATTCGACGGAATTTGGTTTCTGTGAATTGTCTTCTTGAATTGGGTTATTGTATGAATTTTTACAGTCGTCGTGTAGAACTTAAAATTGACTCTGTGTTAATTGGATATGATTTTATATCAAACGGTTTCATGGTTCTTGATGTAGAACCAGATGTTAATTGTGGAAATGATGGTTGTTTTTCAAACATTGCTCTTACTAGTGATGCTGATGTTAATGATAAAGTTTGGCATGCTAGATTGGGACATATATGACAAGAAAGAATGAATAGATTAGCAAGAGAGGGTCTGCTCGGCACTCGTGCTAAAGTTGACTTGTCTATATGTGAGCATTGTCTTGCTGGAAAAGCAATTAGGAAACTGTTTGGTAAGGCTATTAGGGCTGATTCACCATTGCAATTGATTCATTCGGATATTTGTGGTCCGATGAACATGAAGGCTAGAAATGGTAGTTCATATTTCATTACATTTATTGATGATTTCACGCATTTTGGTCATGTGTATTTGATTTCTCATAAATCTGAAGCATTAGATTGCTTTAATCGTTATTTGAACGAAGTTGAGAATCAATTGGAACGTAAGGTTAAAACCTTATGCACTGACCGTGGAGGTGAATACTTGTCTGATCAGTTCAAGACAATATGTAATGAGAAAGGGATTATTAGACAGTTAACTATCCCTAGAACTCCACAGCAAAATGGAGTTGCTGAAAGAAGAAATCGAACTCTTTTTGAAATGGTTAGGTCGATGATGGCTCAAGCTAATTTGCCTATTTCCTATTGGGGAGATGCATTATTGGCTGCAACCTACATACTTAACTGGGTGCCTTCTAAATCTGTTCAATCTACTCCATATGAACTTTGGACAGGCAGAAAACCAGATTTGAGTAATCTGAGACCATGGGGGTCAGTTGCTTATATTTATGACAAGACTCACAAATATGGAAAATTAGGACCCAGAGGTAAGAAGTGTATTTTTGTAAGATATTCTGATACCTCTAAAGGTTATGTCTTTATTGGTGAGCAGCAAGATGGAATCATCTCTGAAATTGAGTCAAGAGATGCTACTTTTCTCGAAACTGAGTTCCCAACGAGAGGTGAAGTTGATAAATCAACTCCTCTATTTGCAGTAGAGGAGGAGGATACTGTTCCTCCGTTAACAGATTAGGAATCACAGGGGATACCTGAATCTAGTCAACCTAGTGGGAGTAAATTGCCTATAAGTGAATTAGTTTCTCAACAGTCAAACCTGCGAAGAAGTAATCGTAAGATTATTCCTCGGAGAAGGTTTGACATTGAAAATTAGGCATTAATGATTCTCCCAGTTGACGATGAAGAACCTCGAACGGTTGAGGAAGCATTGAGATGCTCAGTTAGAGAAAAATGGAGAATTGCAATGGATGAAGAAATGGAGTCTATGAGAAAGAATCAGGTTTGGGATTTAGTCGATCTTCCTCCAGGCCGAAGGGCTATTGGGAATAAATGGATTCTCAAAATCAAGAGGAAGGCAGATAGATCGATTAATAAATACAAAGCTCGTCTGGTTGCAAAAGGATATACCCAAATGGAGGGTATTGATTTTGAAGAGACATTTTCCCCTGTTGTGAAGTTTGTGTCAATACGTGTCATTTTTGCTATAGTAGCACATTATGACTTGGAATTACATCAGATGGATGTAAAAACGGCTTTCCTTAATGGTAATCTTGACGAGGAAATCTATATGGCACGACCAGAAGGTTATATTGCTGATGGCCAAGAGGAAAAAGTATGTAGACTTAAAAAGTCTATATATGGGCTAAAGCAAGCGTCGAGACAATGGAACATAAGATTCAATGAAGTCATATTATCTTATGGTTTCGAAATGATCAATGAGGATCATTGTGTTTACCTAAGAAAGGATAAAGGAAAGTTGGTCATTTTATCATTATATGTTGATGATATGCTGATAGCTGGAAATGACTTAAAAGTTGTGATTGAGGTCAAGTCTTGGCTTTTATCACAATTTGACATAATTGACATGGGAGAAGCTGAGTATATCTTAGGAGTACGGATCATTCGTGATCGATCAAAAAGACTTTTGGGTTTGTCCCAAGAAGCTTATATTACTAAGATACTACAACACTTCAATATATTTGATTGCAACGTTGAACAAACACCTACAGCGAAAGGTGTTGTTTTGAGCAAAAGTATGTCTCCCAAGACTCCTGAAGAGATAGCCGAGATGAAAAAAAGACCATATGCTAGTGCCATTGGTAGTTTGATGTACACTATGTTGTGTACTCGCCTTGATATAAGCTATGCTGTTGGCTTAGTTAGTCGTTTCCAGTCAAACCCAGGATCGAGACACTGGAAAGTGGTAAAAAGGATATTCAGATATCTCAAAGGGACGGCAGATTATTGTCTCTGCTTCCAAGGATCAAAACTGAGCTTGAAGGGCTACGCAGATGCAGATTGGGCAGGGGACCTTGACGACAGAAAATCCACATCTGGCTATATTTTTTTACTGAATGGAGGTGTCATTTCATGGAACAGCAAGAAACAGGCTTGTGTAGCACTGTCGACAATGGAGGCTGAGTATGTGGCTTGTGCAGCGGCTGTACAAGAAGCTGTCTGGTTGAGAAGGTTCCTAAAGCATCTGAAGATTATTGAGGACAGTGGGAGCCCTGTTACAGTGTGTTGTGACAATCAAGCTGCTATAGCTTTTTCCAAGGATCCTAAATATCACAGCAAAGGCAAGCATATAGAAATTAAATACAATTTTGTAAGGGATATTGTTGACAAGAAAAAGATAATTCTTGAGTACATCCCTACCTGAGCAATGCTTGCAGATCCTTTTACTAAGCCGTTGACTAAAGAGTTATTTTATGAACATGTGAAGTCTTTGGGACTACGCAAGTTGTAACAAATTGTAAAGACTATTATTTAAATGAAATGTCATGATTTATTCAGTGTAAATGTATTTGTTACATTTGGTAAAAGTCTCGATGAGCATGTTGGCAGGCTGAGATTGGTCCACTCACATGGACAATCGTCTCTATTTGTTGAGTATAAATAGAGGTAAGACCATTACTTATGAGACAGACAGCTTATGTAGTTGTGAAGAGAGACATACTCATAAGTTGAGGTCTCCTTGATTTGGTATCAAGATGAGATCATTTATGTAATGATCGAAGTAAATGCACCCACCATTTACTAAACCTGTTTAAAGCCAGATTGGAATTCATAAGTTGAATTCGGATTAGACGTTAGGTATGTCTAGATCGAAATCTGTACGATGTTAAATATTTGAGAAAAACATGCACTCTTTTTGGAAAAGAGACAAACATCGTAGCATGTGATTCATGCCACATGTGCTATAGCGACAATTAGGGTAGTAGGAGAATGGATCTCTGCTTCTCTACTATGTGAGACCCTTGAGATTATCAGTTAATCTCAATCTTACCCTAAGTGACTATTTAGCTGTCTACTTGAAGTTTTAATTAGTGTTTGCTACTTTAGTGTGTGTCCTATTGACTATGGATGATTCAATCTATGGAGCATAACTAGGAAAGCGACTGATTAGAATGAATAGATTCTAGCTGAAAAGGAAGATTAAAATTGGTTTACATCTGTAATACTTATTCACTGGTCGACCAGTTACATTTTTTTGTTAAGTACTTAAAAATGTAATTGTGAATAAATGTATTGATTTGAGATGTCGAACATGCTCTTGACATAGATGTCATTTGAGGGATTAGAGATATTCAAATTGATGTAAATATTTAATCTAGGGTAATGGCAAGTTATTGATGTCTCTAATTCGTTCTATAGAGTAGCTAAGTTAAGTGTAACAACTTTCTTAGCATTAATTGCTCAGTGTACTTGCTGTCGCACGAACCATTTTCCCTGAAGTATGAATTGAATGCTCCTATATGGTCTTTGTGACTTCCTTACTTAGTCTTAGTGACTAGATGACCTATATGGATAGAATTGGACGAGTGGGAGATGTTGGCGTTACAGGGCGTTACAGGCGTTACAAGCTTTGATATTGAAACGTTGACATTATGAGTATTGAATACCTCCATTGAAGGAGGTAGAAGAAACGCCTGATTCTTCCTGTATAAAGAAGCGTCCAAATTGCAATCCAAAAAGGAGACGAAGAAGAGGAACAGGAGCATCAATTGGTGAGGGATTTGGTTTGTGAGAGAAAGTGATTAGTCCTTGGTGATTGATCGCGCGACAGCAAGAAGAAGAGAAGAAACCAGAGCAAGAAGAAATCTCAAATCGCTGTAAGTCCAAAATTTTATTTTGTGTAGATCTCATGATTAGAGAACAACAGCTACAACTATAGCGTAATTTAAAATAATTTAAATCAGTTGTAGTAGCTACGGACCCGTAGCTGCTACAACACAAACTTCACATAGTAGCGGCTAAGGGCTTGTAGCTGCTACAATCGGATTTAAAAAATAATGGCCACGTTGTGTCCCATAGCTGTAACAACACAATCTTTACGTTGTAGTAGCTAAGGACTTGTAGCTGCTATAACTATAATGTGATTTAAAAAATCATGATCACGATGTTGCAACTACGGACCCATAACTCATACAACACAAACTTCATGTTATAGCAACTACAAATTTATAGCTACTATAACGTGATTTAACCAATACAGACTTCAAAGTTGATACAACAAAATCAACATCATGCAAATACTATATCATAATAACAACAACATATTATACATTTTTTAATACAAATATACAATTTAAATTTTGTCATTGATATTAGTTTTAAAATATATAATTTTATGTCCAACCCTAAATCTATATGCTTTCATTTTAGTTTGGATGAATTTAGTTGATCTCTAAAATATCAAACACTTGGCACAGCGCATCACAAAAAGGCACAATCTAATCTGTAAGATAATTTTTTTTTACCTGTAAGAATATGATAAATAAATAAATATTTACGATTTACGTTGTCTGGGACCATTGACTTGAATCATTTGAAACTATCTTGAGGAAATAGGTGGTAAATCTTGATATCACATCTCAAAGCATGAGTTGATTAACTCTTAAAAATCTCCACCTACACGTAAATAATATTAGTATTCAATACATATCAAAATGATAATGTAAAAAGGAATATATAACTTAATACTTCAGTAGTTTCAAATATAAAAATATAATTTTTTATATCGCCGAGAGAGTTACATGATATAAATTGGCCTTCATCCATGCCTGATCTATGTTTTTGAATAAGAAACAAGATATATATCTAATCATTTTGAATAGTTTGTTGCAATGCATCGACATCCATTATCTCAAACATTGCCTATGTAAATAAGATTCATTTTCAGTAGACTAAATCTAATAAAAGAAAAATAAGATCAGTTCAGATAGTCATACTTACACCAAATTCAAACCCATAAAATATGAACATTACGGTGTGTCAAATGTTTTAGTTTCATTTATTATAATTGTAAAATATGAATTTATGCAATTGTCATGGATAATATGATTTCGTGTCTATGACAACATAGGTGAAAATAATGATATTTTCGAAAATAAAAATGTGTTGAGGTTGCATAGGTGTTTATGAAAAGTGTGTACGATATTTTCGACTGCATGGGAATCGCCATCCTTCCTTCGACCTTTTGGTGTTTCCGAAGAGGAAGCGTTACCATGTTTATTGGAGTTGAAACATTGTTGCTATGTGACGAATATATAAAATGATCGGTCGTTTAATTTCTTATGCATTCTGTTTATTAAAGAAATGTTATAATTTCACTGATTGGTCCTCCGAATTATTAAAAATAAAAGAAAAAAATAACGTTGGATCAGCAGATCATCGTTTAGTCTCTTATGCATTCTATTTATTAAAGAAATGCTGTAATTACATTGGTTAGTCCTCACTGGTTTAAAAACAACAACAAACGCCCACCGTGGGATCATCGTTTAGTCTCTTATGCATTCTATTTATTAAAGAAATGCTGTAATTACATTGGTTAGTCCTCACTGGTTTAAAAAAAAACAACAAACGCCCACCGTGGGCCTCGAACCCACGACCACAAATGTAAGAGCCTTGCGCTCTACCTACTGAGCTAGACGGGCACTGAAAGTATTGCTTTATTAAGGTATTATATTTTAATACACATAACTGTTAACACATTTTAAGCCTATATTTTTTAATTTAAATTGTTTCCCAGAAGGATATCTCATAATAATATTGATCTGCATAAATTTAAAATATTTATACAAAAGAAAAAGAAATGAGTGCTCCTGACGTACCATTCATGTGTTATCAAGAATTTTATCGTCGTAAATATGTTTTACCTGAAAATCCAACCTTTACTATTTAGGAGCAATGCTAAGTTAGGTTGAGTATTTGGTTTAAATAAACGATTAAATGGAACAAATTAAAAATTAAATAAATTTTATTAAATTAATACTTTTAAATTTGAACCAATAAAATATCGATTAATTCGATTTTCGACCGCATTAACTTAGTTAATCAAAATTTTAAAATTTTATTAGACCGGCTAAGTAAATAATAATAATAATAATAATAATTTAAATTTAACTATCAGTTAATCCCGTGTGGACCTATATAATGATTTATTGACCCAAATTATTCTATCAGTGTCGACCTATATAATGGTTTATTGACCCAAATTATTCTATCATTATTGGACCGTGATCAGCATTTATCTTTTTAATATTTTTGAACATGAAATACCTTTTAAAGATAATTTACAAAAGATTTTTCTTTTTCTCATTCTTGAGTCTGAAAAAAAAAACAGAGGATTTTTTTATTATTATTACCTATAAATTAGCGAATACATTCCATTTCCTGCCTTCCTTTTCTTTCAACAGATATTGTGAAGTTGATGTAAACCAAGATACATCGCGTAGAAACACTATCAACGAAGAGTAAACTGCTTAAAGATCAATTGAAGCAATGATGATTGATTGAACATTCATTTGAGTTATTCTGCTTCCCTTTCCCACAATTGCTGTCTAAGTCAAGAATTTATCTAGCCACGTATGAAAATGGATGGAAAAGAAGAAAAAGAAACTTTTTTCAAAAATTGCAAGTCATAAATCATTAGGAGGCAACTTATTACTTAGAAAAAGTACAGTAGATGTTGTTTAATCGGATCGACACTGTCACATTTAGCAGTAGAAAGCTGCTTAATTTACAATCCATCCTAAACTTTACATACAAATACATAAATGGGGCAAGAAAACCAGTAAATAATGGTTTCATGCCGGCTCCCAAATGGGAGACGATACCACAAAATTTAAAGAGTAAAAATGAAAGAAAGGAGGGGACAACTGTTCTTTGTTGTTATATTTCTTGATGCGCGCTATTCCACCATTGATTCCGACTCCACAAGACGACGCAGAAACGTCAAAACCTATGAACAAGAACCCAAACACTTGATTCATGAACTTGGAATCGAGGACAGAATGGCAAACAAGTTAAAGATGGAAGTTTGTGCTCTCACCTCGGCTGGGTCTCTGAGAGAAAAAGCAGCGTTTGTTTCCTTTGCAATCTTTGAGACAAGAATGCCAAATCCATGTCCTCTATCACGCAACACCTAGCCAAAAGAAAAACAGATGTAATTTATTTAATTTTATTGTCTGTTGATACGACAACAAATAATGACACATGCACGATCACACGCACCTTGAAAGCATCTTCATCAGTACGATCATCTCCAATGTACAAAGGCAATACGTCATTGCGGTTATTTAATCCTGGACGATCATGTTTCCATTATGATGAGCAGCACAGATGAAGATAATTTTAGATGGTATTTGGTAGTAAAACATACCGAGAGATTCCAACAAGAACTCAAGAGCCTTCCCCTTGTCCCATTTAATTGTCGGTCGAATCTCCATGACCTAAGGTTTTAGAAGCAATCATAAAGTTATACTCAAGCAACAGGGGATTTCCAGTTCACAGAAATGAAATGTAGCCAACTTTTTTGGATTGGGATTGAAAGATAATGATTAACATGTTTAACCTTTCTTCCATGAGTAAGCCTCAGTTTGGGGTACTCCTTTAGAACAGATCGGACTTTGTCAGCTAGTACATTCCATTTCTGAGATTAAATAGCAAAAAACTAGATTAATTAGTACGAAAGTAGCTGGAGAATCAATTGTCGCAGTGGTTTTACCACACAATTTTACCTTCTCTTCAACACATCGGAAGTGAACGGAAAGGCAGAATTTATTGTTCTCCACTCGTGATCCCGGAACACTATTTGTTGTCTCGACCAACTTCTTGTAGACCTTGAAAGAGACAGAGAGTACAAACTAGCAAATTATTGCTTAGCCTTGCGGTAAAACAAAGGGAGAATTTTTAACCAGGATCCGGGAATGAATAAGCTCACCTCATCGATCATGGGAAGGAATTCACTGGCGGGTTGAAACAGAACACCTTTTGCCTGTATCACCAAGAAGATAAAACAAGGATCTTCAAAGAAAAGTTAGAAAGATAATCAGTGGAACACAAGAAAATAGAGAGGAAAGCCACCTTAGCTTTCGTGTGCTTGTGTCCAAGAATGGGGCCTTTGATGTCCATGCCATGGCTTCCAGCGTAGTACAATTCTGATAATCTCACAAAGTTTGAGAGCTGATCCAGAAGCGACAAAGCGCCAAAATTTAAGTGTTAAAGGGAATGGAAGGCATTTGATTGCAGGAGCAGCCTAATTCTTGTGCTAGGGCAGGAACGTACCTTGTCTCTACACCTCCCACTAACAATAGCAGTGGGGAAATGACTTGCTACATCTCTTACGGCCTCCCTCATCTAGTTCCAACAAGTAATTAACCAGGTCAAGAGTTTGAAAAGCAAATTACCAATCTAAACAATTCGATTTGTTTTTCTTTTCCTGGCAACAAGCTCACCTCATCGGACATGAAGGCGCGGTCGGGGTCGTCGACGATGGGAGACAGAGTGCCATCATAGTCGAGGAACATCACGATCTGCTTCCCCTTGGATGCGTCCATGAGGTCATCGAAGTTGTGCAATGCGGACGGGTGCAATTCCTGCGCATAATCTCCGCCAGTCAAACTCCCGGGCACAAATCCACTGCTGATTTAGACCAAATCCAACAAACCCTAGCAGTAACACTCACCATCCATCTTTCGTAGTCTCCCCCACCAAGAGTGGCCGTCAACCCCGCCGCCGCCGATGACTTGATCTGAGTCGGAGACGCTGCTGCGGCCATGAACTCGATCCACGAACTGCGCTTCCCGCCGCCACCGAGGTCGATCTGGCAACACATTTTCTTGTAACCGGGATAGCTGAGGATGGCGGCGGTGGTGGGCGGATAGGGGAAGTTAGGGAACGTGGTAGCGGCGGCGACCACAGCGACGGCGTGCTCCTCCGTCAGCATCAAACTCTGCTTCGTCATCTGCTGCGGCTCTATCGAAAGGCTGAGGATTGAGTCGAATCGAGAAAAGCAGACTGAAATCGAACTCTTCTTCCTCCTCCGGACTCTGCTTCTGGTTTCGGATTTGGGACGGTGCTGAAGGCCGAAACAACCCTCGAGCCATTAAATAGGGCGGAGGCGTGTGCTCCTCTGATTCCATGGGGCCCGACACGTTAGCGCGGGGCCCGCCGGACGGGCTTGGCAGGAGCCAGTAGGGGGATGCGTGTGCGCACTGGATCCAGGAAGCGACCGCGGTGGGCCCCATGGAGGACCGGACACGTGGTGTCCGTGTCACGACCCACGGAATGGACGTGCGACGAGCCCCCAAACAGCTAATTGCAGCGTCACGTCCGCGACAGCTCGTCGTTTCAGTTGGTGGATTCGCCGCGGACCCCGCTCCCCCTCCCTTGAACCCCCACCAAATAATTAGTTATTAATAAAATTAAATTTAATATCTAGAAACACTCTGAATTCATAAAATTGGCTGATCACTAACCGAAGTAACGGCCCAACACTAAACTGGTAAATAAAATCTTCCATCCTTGATACCTTCTAAACTCATGAATTCAGTTCAACATCTTAAAACTGCTACATTGCTCTACTTTTAACATCCATGTTTGCTAATTGCCAAGATTTAGTTCCAAGATAAGGTAGTACACAAAAACAAGCCACTATTTAGATCTACATCCAATGATCGATCATGAACATCGAAGCTTCGCTGTGCTCTAACGTTAATTATCCTCCTCCTTCCAAAGATCTGCAAACTCATCAGGCTCCAAGGGATTCGCTTCTTCATGCAACTTCCTCCTCATCTTGGCTTTGAGTTTCTTGGTGTATTTTCCAGCTTTCTTTCTCTTAGCCATCGCACGGATCTAGTTACAGAATAAGACGAGTCAGCAGGACAACCAAACACAAGATACTCATCCTCCATTAATGTTGTAGTTGACCTTCCTAAAACTAGCAAACGGTGATTGATTCAACGGTGATTACCTGGTTTGGTGACACATAATATGGATTTTCGTAAAGGGTTGGACCGCCAAAAGTTCCGCCAAATATCTTGATGGTGTTCAAACAAAATCTCGGGCCAACCTGTGCATAGTAGTTTGCATGTCATCCCTGTAAAAAGAGCATGCAAAAAGTTTGCAGAAAGATTGCGAACCTCTACGAGTGACATTTTGTCTAGACCACCTCGATCAACCTTATCTGTTTCACTGTGAGGAACCAATATCTGCAACCCAAAGAAAAATGCATCGGAATATCAGAAAGTTATAAAGTCTTTCTCGATGGTATATCTCGACTCAATGCCACTTAGTTCCAGTAAAACCATACGGAAAGCAATAAAGGAAAAACAGAAAGATCAGGAAAATAAGGGCCAGGGTCTTCACTCCATGAGCAATAGTTTCCAGCTAGAGACAAGGGTCAGCTAATTGTGTTAGAATATAAGTTTCAAATATTAAAAAATTTAAAAAATTCGACCATGATTTGCCTCCTAAATTGGAATTTGACTAAAATCATGATATGCAGCAACTTGCATTATTAAGATAACAAAACTACTTTACACCTTCAGATTTCATTTCTTGGAGTTACATTGATGTCTTCATCAAAGATAAGAAATGCCAGTGAAGTCCATCAGACAACTAATTGTATATCAATTTTACTAAAGCATGTTCATGGAAGCTTGTAAACTTGCATAACAGACGGTGATTAAAAAACAAGATTTACATTTTATTATAGGCCTCTTGTTAAGACTAGCTGACCGCTATCCAAACGCTTGGACCATTACAATTAGGATAAATACATCCATTTACATAAAGATTTTAAAAAAATCCTGTAATAAGAGGAAAGGAAATGGACATCAGTTAAGAATACAATATTAAATTTTCCTGATTAATTGCTTAACCATAAACCTAAAGCTATTAGGAAAGGTCATATGCGTGTTCAATATTGTTAACACCAAAAATAATGAAATTCACATGTAAAGAAGCAGTTATGAACATTGAATCTAGAAATAGCAAAAAGTCTTTAAGAGGCAGGCCTGTTGTCAAAATGTATGATGCCTAATGGCATTCATATCCGGAAAAAATAAAAGAGAACAAAAAGTATTTCTATGCTTGCAGAATCCAGAATGCCGTAAAGATACTATACTATTTAGGATACCTCACCTGGTAATTCCGAAACCAAATGTGATCGTCGACAATTGAAAACACATAGACATGATCATGAAAAGGTTTAGCTTTTCTGTGGTCCTTAGGGGTACCAAAAATCTGCATATGAAGAAAAGGATATGAATTTACTCCCACACAGCAACAATTTAGTCTTTAGCATCAAAAACAAAAGAAATACAAGTTGAATCACTTTCACCAACAATACGATCAATGTCTAATAAGTTTGACAAATAAAGGATTTTATTGCCTTAAGGAGAAACAGTAATTGCACATATTCATTGGTGTAGACAAAGAATATTAAGGTATATGAGAAAAAAACTCTTGAAGTTGCAAAGAAATACAAAGGAGCTTCTCAACGCCATACATAATATCTAGTGAATCTTTGCAACTGCTGTACTCAGAAACTTTATAGCTTATAACTATACAATTCTTATAAAATAAGTCACTGTGTATCAGCCTTACGTTGTGATTACTTTGAAGAAGAGGAAAGGGTTGGAAATAATTTCCATGTATCTTGCTTAGACAGGGACAAGGGGAGAGGGCAGTTATGAAAAAATAGAAAATTATTCATGGCTGATCACAGTGCAGTAGGCAAGAGCTTCCTTGTCTTTCCACCCAATGTTTCTTCATCCAACTTTGAACATAACAAAATGGGCAGAAAATGGTACGACCTTTTGTTGTTTCCCTTTTTTTCCAATTCCTAGATAAAGGAATTCCCTTTTAACTCTCCCAACCCCACCTCAATCGTTCCACCCAAGTATTCAATCTTAAAGGATTGTGACACCAGTGATAAAGAAACCACTAAAAATTCAAAAAATCATAAAATTCAGCAATGCAAATCCATTATTGACTCGTAGATAAAATTTTATTTTTCAACCATCAAGTAGCTGAAAACAACACGAAGAGTAAGAAACAGATGGTCAAATTCAGATATACAGAGCTTGAAACATATAATTCAATATATAAACTGTTCTGTCATATGTTTCAAGTGTATTCTAATCAACCACACTGAAAGTCTCATGTGTGCTAAGGATAAGAAACAATGTAAAAATTGATTGCTGCAGAAAAGAACTTGGTCAAGAGACAAGGACAGATAAAGAAGGGCAAACCTGCATAATAATTTCTTTCACAAGTTTCCAGCGAGGTTCATTGTCAAAATTTGAGGAAAATGTCAAAATTGGGCGTGATCCTTTTAGATGATTGCCAGTAAGCTTTAGCTCCTCCATTGTGTGCACTTTACAAACAAAACAAGTGCACAAAAATTCATTAAAAAAAACTCAATTAATCCCGTATGACAGTGTGGAGAATGTGTACCTGCATTAACTAAGAACTTCACAGACGGCCCTCCAGGAGACTTCACCATCCAGAGATAAAGATCTTTTTGCTTCCTGCACTGATATACATTATAACGCAACAATTAATCATAAGATTATGATAGCAAGGCAAATAGAACTGTGATCATAATTTACAAATGCGACTCATCCTTAATTCTTAAGGTACTGATACAAGATTACATAAGGAAATTGAACAGGCATCCATTATTTCTTAGAAAATGTTCATATACACTCGACTAACAAGGAACATCTGAAGAACACTGTATTTCAGACTGTTATTGAATCTTTTTTCTGAAGATATGCTACTAGGCTATATACAAAAGAATGATCACTGCAACTTCACATCATAACATTGAAAATAACAATCTAATCATTTAAAAATAATAGTACAAGCATATCTGGCCAACTTCCTCCATGCACCTAAACTCTTCGCTGAATGAATCAGTGGTATATTAACAAGAAACTTATAAATTTATATTTTATTATACGGCTAAACCTCATATAGGAATTTGAAGTTATCATATTTATATGTGGCTCTTACCTCAAGGAACAAGCAACCAGAGCAATTCCAGAACTCTATCAACTCATTCAGAGTACTTCCTTTGCTCGATCTGGACTCAATTTTGCTTTCTTTCTTGCAGTGTGGAAGGAGGGAAATAATGTTCACCATCAAATGCCGGTACCTATAGAACCATCATACTAAATTCAATCTACAGACCAAAAATAAATTTTTCGTAAAAACAAAAAGTAGCATAAAAGACACACACTGATACCAACCTGTGATTTATTCGGCGGGAACAAGTGACAAGGACCTTCTCTTTGTTTCTAAATATCGGAGAATTATCCTCCTTAGCAGCTTCACCATCCTTCCATCCTAAAAGAGTGCGCTTGGGTCTCTCTTGAGCAACTTCCTCCTCCTTCGGAGCTTTCGATGCTTCCTCGTGTTTTCGCTTCTTCCCCATTTTTTTACTACAATTTAAAAGGTAAACAGTCGTAAAGATCAGACAATACCCTTCATTGCGAACACCTACCTCTACTTGCATGCAAACCACATCAAACAAAAATAAAATGACAGAAAATCGAACAGCAGAGGAGATTAAGTTAAAACCAGCGAGACGCAACTGTTTGGCGAATAAAAAAAAACAATTTTCAGAATCTAAACGGCCATTCAAGCAACATAAGCTACAAATTTAGGTTTCGCGGGGAACCAAACGACGATCCTGCAGATTACTGCAGCGATCAACAATATACCTGGGATTAAAACAGAACTCCCAATGGAAGGATACGGACGCGGCGAGGAGGAGGAGCGGCGGCAGCGGTGCCGTGCAGAGCTGTGAAGGAGTGGAGAGGAGGTTTTAGGTTTATGGATTACTCTAATCTAATTTAAAGTGAATAAGGAGGCCCGGCCCACTTAAGCGTTTGATGCTGATTTAGGATGCCCATGCATTGGGTAAATCTTTATTTTTATTTTTTAAATTTTTTTAATAATCCAAATGTAGACATCGCACGATTAATCTAAATAGTAATTGATCTTATTTATTTGCTTAAATAATTTATCCCCATCGTCCATGAGAAACTTTCATTTAATCAAATTGATCGCCCAAGTTCATTTATTACCTTCTTCGTCATTTTTACCCTCAAGGATATGGTACAATTGCAGGTAATTAGCCATCATTTTAAATATTCGCGGTTCAATTCTTAACTACGATATATTTTACAGGAATTTTTTTTCCAAATAAAATGTGAAATTTCAGACATTAAACTTCTAGATCATTCGTCATAAGTGTCTTTCAATTTATTTTAATGATTGATAGAAAATTTTAATAGGGTTAAAATAATGGTTCCAAATTCGTCCGTCTATAATATTTTTTTTTGGTTCATTGGATAAATTCAAAAGTCCTCGCGACAATTCTCCAACGGTCGTTGACCACAAATGAGAATCCATAATAAAATCTACCCTTGCTCAATTGAGTTTTGAACCATGTTACTCTGTGAATCCACCGAACACTTTGCCGTTATATCGTATCCGAGGGCAAAAAGTACTTTACCACTCCATATCGATGGAAGCAAGGAAATTATCCATTATGATTGGATTAACTACATGATTTTGGTATGTTTTTAATAAAATTTGAGTTAAATGTTTTGTTATGGTATTGATACTGCCCATGCCTCGCCATTAGATAACTCACCAGTGAGGGTGAGCGGTGCAGAAAGGAGAAGTCCTTGTCTAGTCATCAAAAAGGTTTGTCACGGCCTGAAGATATGAACACAAGTTAGAAGGATGATTGAAGAAGTTTTAGCGCAATCACTCCGACTTTCAAGTCAGAGATAAAATTCGAAAGTAATTTGCAGTGGAATAGTAAGAAAGGTGTTCATCCGTACCTCTCTCTAGAGGGAGAAGTATCTTTTTGTAAGGTTGCGGAAGGGCACCTGTCCCATGATACTGTAATCTTTGTGCACGTTACCTAAGAAGATAAGATTTGGGGTGCATTAAGAGAGAGTTATGGCGATCGTTACGTAGTGGAGCACGTCCTTTATAACTGTTCTAAGCCCACATTCTCGTAGTCGTTGCAATTAATCTGGGACTAGTATTCTTCTGCGGAGTTTCAGGTTTCCTATCATGAAGGGCCAAAACTTAGTGATGTGAGTACGAGGGCCAGCCTGGGTTGCCGCTGGGTGTCTAGAGCCTAAGGGTCGCCTTGCGCCGACCTGAATCAAGGTCGACTTGAGCTTGAGGGACTGACCTGAATCCTACTGAGTTCTGGTCGCAACCATAGATTTGTCTTTGTCTAAGAGTTCTGTGATGGAGCTTGACCTCAATACCAGTCCTACACTCCATAATTTCTACTCGAACTTTGAGGAGGTCATCCTCAGCTCGAGGTCTGACCTAAGCTCAGGTCAGGGCATTCCCTGAAGATTGAGAAGCTTTGTAAGCTGGCTTGTCCTATCTCACCGGCATCAGGTATTGATATATGGATCAAGTAGGGAGGGAGTTGGATAGTGAATATAGCTTCAGAAACTTAAATTTAATCGGATTGAGTTTCACAAAAAAAGAACTATTAACGAGGTTGAGTAACGTCGAACCTCGGATGATCAGTCAGGTTTTACGGAAGTTTTCCACCGGCCGCGTAGGGTAAATCAGGAATTGCTAGCGGCGAGCGATCCCAAAGCCCAACATCCTAAGGTTCGCACCCCATTTGGAGGAAATTTTTTTTGCAAAATACTCCGTAGCTGGGGATCGAACCGCGGATATCTGAGATGATAATTAGTTGTCCTTCTGCTGCACCATAGCCCCTGGGGATTGACTTTTGTAGAGGTTGTACTCTCAATGGTCAAATGATTAATGAGGTTGGGTAACGTCTCGGACGACTAGCCCGACCCCACGAAAGTTTCTCATAGCTCGCCACGGTAAATCGGGAAGTGTTTATGGCCGGCGGTCTAGAAGCCCAGCGTCCCAAGGTTCGCACCCTATTTGGAAAAAAAATCCTACAAAATATGTCATATATAGTTGGGGATCGACCCACAGATGTTTGAGATGATGACTAGTTGTCCTGCCGCCGCACAATAGCCCCGAGAGCATACTCTCAATGATCTAAAATGATTAACGAGGTTTTTCTAATCTCGGGTGACCGACCCAGCTCCACGGAAGTTTCCCACCAGCGCCGTTAGGGTAAATCACGAAGTACTCACGTCAGACGGTCCAGAAGCCCAACGTCCCAGGGTTCGCATCCTATTTGGAGGAAAAAATCCTACAAAATATGTCATAACTAGAGATTGAACTACAAATGCCTGAAATAATAAATAGTTGTCATTCCGTTGCACCATAATTTCGAGGTCATACTCTTAATGATTTAGAACGAATGGTAGGGTGAGTAAAATATCAATTAAATTAAAATAAATTGATTGAACCAATCAAATCTTGATTTAAAAATGTATTATTTTAAAAAAATTGTCTAGATTGTTTCGATTTAATCTTGATTTTAAAATTCAAAAATGGATTAAACCGATTAAATTAAATCGATATCAGTTGGCTGTTATCTTGTAAGTAATTCAATTCATTCGGTTTGATTTGTCTAAACAAAATTTAATTAATTTGGTTTCGATTTAAAACCTATTGGTAAGACCTAACAGCGCAGTTCTAACGAATTATGAGAGTTATGATAGATGAGTCGTTGGTGTTGAGATTTGAGAAATGATACAGCTCGAGAGCAGCTTGGTGGACTTGGTGGTAAGTTTTGGATTTGAGCTCCAAGAGCAAAACAAATTACATTATGTCATTTATTTTCTAATATAAATTATTCATTTGATATATATATTGTTATACGTCTAAGGCCTAGATTAAATATATAGCATATGACTATATGGTACATCTATAGAAAATATGATCATAAGTTGTCATAATTAATAAAGAGCAATGATAGGGAGAGTAAAAATGGGAGAGTGAAAGCAAAGTGAATAATGTGACACTTTACATGTACACGTCCGATTATCGCTTGGACACCATCGGCGGCCTTCAGCCGCCGTCCCTAATCAAACTATACCCTGGAGGGCACGGTGAACCCGTCGGAGATCGCTGCATGTAAAATGTCACGTCATTCACTTTGTCTTTCACTCTTCCATTTTCACTCTCCCTATCATTTTTCATTAATAAATAAGAGTCAAAGTTGTTAAATAAAATTGGCGCTTTATTTAGACTGCAATATTTTATGAAATAATCTATCTTGATAATTGTGAAATATTGATGTGAAACAAATTTATAGGATCAAAAGAGATTTAATTAATGATTAATTTCTGGTGAAAGGAATTAAATCTCTAGTGATATTGGTTATATTATTTCTCCTAATCTTGAGTTTATTGTAAATAGATTATTAAATAGTTATCATTCTTTAAATATCAATAAGTAAGGTTTATTTATTATGAAACCAAATACCTTGATAGTTTGGGAATGTAATTATTTAATTATTAGAATTTATGAAATCATGTTGTAGCAACTAAGGGCTCGTAGTTACTACAATTACAACGTGATTTAAAAAATCGAAATCATGTTGTAGCAGCTACGAACTCGTAGTTGATACAACACACACTTTAGTTTGTAGCAACTAAAGGATCATAGTTGCTACAACATAATTTAAAAAATCATAATCACATTGTAGCAACTACAAGCCTATAGCGGCTCGTAGCTGCTACAACACAGACTTTACATTGTTACAGCTAAATGCTCATAGCTAAAGGCACGTAGTTTGTACAATGTGATTTAAAAAATTATGATAACGTTGTAACAGTTACGAGCTCATAGCTGCTACAATACAGACTTTACATTATAGTAGCTAAGGGCTCGTAGCTGCTAAAACTACAACGTGATTCAAAAAATTTTAAATCATGTTGTAGTAGCTACAAACTCATAGTTACTACAACTATAACGTAATTTAAAATAATTTAAATCAGTTATAGTAGCTACGGACCCGTAACTACTACAATATATACTTCACATAGTAGCGGCTAAGGGCTCATAGCTGCTACAATAGGATTTAAAAAATAATGACTACATTGTAGCCTGTAGCTGCAACAACACAATCTTCACGTTGTAGTAGCTAAGGGCTTGTAGTTGCTAAAACTACAACGTGCATTAAAAAATCATGATAACAGTGTCGCAACTACGAGCCCATAACTTCTACAACATAGATTTCACGTTGTAGCAGCTACGGGTTCATAGGTGTTGCAACGTGATTTAACCAATATAGACTTAAAAGTTGATACAACAAGGACTGTTACACGTTATATGGACTTTTATAGTTGGGATGGGTTTTAAGTACTTGGCCTAAGCTTAAGTAAAAGCCCTAGACCCAGTTTGAAGAGGTGTTAGGGTTTTAGACACCTATTAAGCAGAATAAATTAATTTTTGCATTCTTTATCTGAGAGAGATGTAAAAGTTCAAGGAGTCGGAAGTGAATAAAAGGAGTGCCCACACACTGTAACACCGCCAGGAGAATAGTTTGGAAGATCGAACAAGGTTTTTCGCATTGGACAAAGAAGATTCACTAATGTATATATTTCACATGTGATTGCTTCCGCTACATACTGTTTCCATCAGTAAGGACCATTAGTCAACTGGCATGGAGCGACATCATAGAGTTCGATGCACACAACAAGAAAATGGTTATGGATTTAGAAATGAAAAATGATCGTGTTTGGATGCGGTGGAGAGCAAAGTACTAATGATGTAGCTTGAATGAAAACCAATTGTTGCCATGACTAGGAAAAGGCGGGGCCTTCGGAACTCCCACTATGCCATATTTGCCGGAATAACTTGCAAGAAGACCGAGGGTGCCTTGGCCTTGCACTCCGACGATCAAGTTAGACCTCCAGCAAATGAAAAAGATAAGCAGCTGTATAAGAGAATGAAGAAGATAAATAGTACAACTAATGAGAAAGCAAATAAAAGTGGATTATCTTAGCCTCCTCCCATGGGAGTAAGTGAGCTCCTTTTCAGTAGAATTCCCCCTCTTCCTTGGCACACAAAGCCACTACCAGAAAATCAATGTATAGCGGCGGTTATTTAGCGGCGGTTAGATACACCGCCGCTAAATCCTTGGGTTCCCTGCGGTTTAAATTTAACGCCGCTAATTGAATTATTTAGCGGCGGTTAGTATTTCAATCGCGGCGGTTTAATCATTTACGGCGGTTTTAAATTTGATTTGCGGCGTTTTAATATTTGCGGCGGTTTAATATTTAGTTTGCGACGGTTCGGGTTCAATTTGCAGCGGTTTAAAAAACCGCGCAAAATGAATTAGCCTATAGCTTTTTTAGCCACGCAGAAACATAGTTAGGGTTTAATCGTCGCGGCAAAAGGGTTCGCCCTTTGTTCTCTTCTTCCTCTTCTGCGTTCCTCTTCTCCCTCTTGTCTGTCGAGTGTCGAGTGTCGCGGGAAAAGTGTTCGTCTTAGTTCATCTTCTCCATCTTCTCTGGCTGTCATTTTTCTTCTCTTCGTTCTTCTGCTCGTCGCACGTCGTTCCTCTTCTGTGCCGCGGTAAATATTTCGCTTCAGCCACCGATCAAGCGGTCTTCGTCCTGTTCCTCGGGTTAGCTCTTTCTTGGTCTGCGTCAGGGAAGAAGGTAAGAGCATATCTCCACCTCCAGCTTTGATCTGTTTCAAGATTTAGATGTTGTTCTTCCTTTGGATATCATCATGGTATTGAAAATTCAGTTATCATTGTTTTTCTGTTTAGAAAAAATAAATAAAAAAATTTGCCCCAAACTTTACAAAATAAGGGCTTTTGTGGTCATCTTGATTTTCATTCAGTTTACCCTTTTTTTGATGCAAGAGGCTACCAGTAGGATACTGGTTTAAAAATGATCATGTACTCAACGAAGTTTAAAAATGATCTTTTCTAAGAACAAGTTAACGAAATTCTTCAACATCAAGATTAACCAGCAATCATGTAGCCTAGTAAAGTAATTTTCTTCCAGGAAAAGAGCTTTAAGCTGTAATGGCAAAACATAATCATAGAGGGAACAAAATTGAAGTAAATTATTAGTTTAGGATGCGAACTGGTAGATTGCACATCAGAAAAAACAAAAAGCTCTGGTAGACTACCAAAACTGTGTTAATATTTTACGACTAAAGGTTTGCTCATGCTAGCCTTGTTTTATGGCAGTTAGTTACTAGTACACTTCAACAGATCACACAATGGATTTATTCTCTGATATCACTAGGTTGGTTAACTTTGAAGCTCTTGTATGCGACTTGACAAAGCTATAAACACACTTTTCAATTTGAACTTCAAACGGAATCTAAGAGCGCAGACTCAATCTCATCATTATTTATATTCCCTATATGATGATCCATTAGACCATCAACTCCATGGCAACTTTTAGGATATCACATCTTAACAAAATATTTTAGCCACAAGATTAGAAAATTAGGTTATACAATATAAAGTAATAATTGTGTCTCACTTGTCCTTTCCTTTAGATGTGTGAGGCATTCCGTTTGTGAAAGTCACAAAAGATGCAATAAAACTTGTAGAAAATGATTAGTATGCACAAACACATAACATATTATTTAACTCCTTAGCGATGAGCAGATTAGATGGGCCCAAACCTTTTATAAAAAGTCTACTTAAAATTCTAGTATCCTACTGGTAGTTTTGTGCTTTTTTTGTTAGAGCTTTTGGCATAAATGCAATGTTGATGTCTTATCAAAAGTTCATGATTATGGGATGCAAATTGTTTATTAGAATAGATGCAAGAGGCTACTGGTTTTGTTGTGTCTCCTTCAAGCTAGGTCTTAATCCTTCAAATACTTGAATTTGATGTGATGTCATATTACTAACATATGAGACATTGGCAACCTTCCTATTTCTTATATCTTGAGTTTTAGTTTTGATCTGTTCATAACATAATGCATGAATTGTAGTTGCAACTCAAACCTTTTATGTATAGAACAATAGCAACTCAAACCTTTTAGTTGTGGTAGAATTTCTGACTTGAATTTGTGTGTATTTATTGTTTATGTCTTATGTGTTGTTTGTGAATTTTCTTTCATATGTTTGGTCAAGTTATTGTATCCCTTCGTTAGTGGTCTTTTTGAGCCCCCCACTTTAGCGTGTCTTTTAATTTAATTATCTACTATTGAATTAGAAATGGACAAAAGGTGGATTTTGAAGCCGCGAAATACTCCCGAATATATGGATGGATTATTGCAATTTTTGGACTTTGCATTTGCTAATGCATCATCCGATAATAGGATAAAGTGTCCTTATTCTCGTTGTGGATTCAGACTATACCAAACTAGAGAAGAGGTGTATGATCACTTGTTGTTAAGACCTTTTCCACCAGGTTATACAGTTTGGCTATTACATGGTGAGAGAGGCGAAGGAGAGACTTCTACTAGCTCACATGAGGTGCAACAAACTGAATCTTCTGTAGATCCAATACATGACATGATTCAAGATGCTTTCATATTCCCTAGACCACATGTCAGTCAAGATTCCACGATGCATGATCTATTAAATGAAGGTGAAGGAAGGATGCCGCATTTACAAGAGGGTCCAAGTGGTAAAGCGAAAGAGTTTTATGATTTGCTTAAAGATGGTGAACAAGAATTATATGAAGGATGCTCAAAGTACTCAAAGCTTTCTTTTTTAATAAAGTTGTATCACATCAAATGCATTTGTGGAATGAGTGACAAAGCTTTGTCGATGATAATTGAGCTATTGCATGATGCCTTTGAGCATGCAAAGATCCCAGCATCATTATACGAAGCCAAAAAGACTATAAAAAAACTTGGTCTTAATTATAAGAAGATAGATGCATGTCCAAATGATTGCATGCTATATTGGGGACCCGATAAAAGTTTGAATGAATGCAAGCGATGTGGTACATCTAGATGAAAAAATTCTTCTAAAAGGAAAAAACAACCATCAAAGTTTCTTCGGTATTTTCCTCTAATTCCTCGATTGCAAAGATTGTTCATGTCTAGTAAGACATCCGATGATATGAAATGGCATGCTATGGACAGTAATAAGGATGGCTTCTTGAGGCATCCGAGAGACGCTGAGTCATGGAAAAGATTCGATTCTAAATTTTCTGAATTTTCTTCTGATGCACGTAATGTTCGCCTAGCCTTAGCTAGTGATGGGTTTAATCCTTTTGGAAACATGAGCACTAATTATAGCATTTTGCCTGTGATTCTCATTCTGTACAATACCCCACCTTGGACATGTATGAAACAAACTAACTTCATTCTGTCGATGATCATTCCAGGTAAGAAAATGCCAGGGAATGACATAGACATTTACTTGCAACCTTTAGTCGATGAGCTTAAATTGTTGTGGGATGGTGTTGATACATTTGATGCTTCATCGAATGAAAATTTTAAAATGCGTGCAGCATTGATGTGGACAATTAGTGATTTTCCTGGTTTGGGGACATTGTCGGGGTGGAACACATATGGTAAGCTAGCTTGTCCTATATGTAATATTGATACTGAACCTTGCCGACTTTATCATAGTAGAAAATGGTGTTTTATGGGTCATCGCCGTTTCCTTCATGCTGGTCACAAATTTAGATTGGATAAGGCCCGATTTGATGGTAAGATTGATAGAAGAAATCCACCAGTAAAACTATCAGGCTCAGCTATTTTCAGCCAGGTTGAGAATATCCAAGTTTCATTTGGGAAGACACCAGAGGTGAAAGGGAAAAGAGGACGGGGGCAGCGAAATTTCAATGTAGATGAATCATATTGGAGAAAAAGGAGTATATTCTTTGAACTTCCATATTGGGAGTTTAATGCATTGCGCCATAATCTTGATGTAATGCACATTGAGAAAAATGTGTGTGACAATGTTCTGTATACTTTGCTAAATGAAAGTGGGAAGACAAAAGATCACCTTAATGCCCGAAGAGACCTACAATCTATGGGCATAAGATCTGCACTTTGGCCTAATGATAATGGGAAATATCCTGCTGCTATCTTTACTATGTCAAATGGACAAAAAGATATATTTCTTAAGACATTGAAGAATGTGGTTGTTCCATATGGTTACTCAAGCAATATTTCAAGATGTGTTGATTTGAAACAACGTAAGATGTTTGGGTTGAAAAGTCATGACTGTCATATTCTAATGGAACAACTCTTACCAATTGCTTTGAGGAATGCTATGCCTGGTGTAGTTTTTATGGTTTTAGCTGATCTTTGTTCATTCTTTCGACAAATATGCAGTAAAGTGTTGAACCCCATTAATCTTGATACCCTTCAAGATCAAATTGTTCACACACTTTGTCATTTGGAGATGCTTTTTCCTCCATCATTTTTCACAGTCATGGTTCACTTAATTGTTCATCTAGTCGATGAAGTCAAAGAGGGAGGCCCGGTGCATTATCGATGGATGTATCCAATCGAAAGGTGAACTTAACATGGCAAAATTTATTTTTTCACTTTCTTTAAATAAATAATCAATTGTTTTAGCTGAATCCATAACCTTTTTAATGTGAAGGTACCTAGGTCGTTTGAAATCTTATGTGCGTAATAAGGCTCAACCTGAAGGTTCAATTGTTCAAGGCTACTTGGCCGAAGAAATTCTTACATTTTGTTCGAGATATTTGGATGACACAGAGTCAAGAATCAATCGACCAAGGCGCGTTGATGATCAACCTGACAGTGTTGAACACCATAAAAGCAATACTATGTTTCCAAAAGTTGGCAGATCAGTTGGGAGATTCTCATATATTATATTAACACCAATAGAGAAGTTGCAAGCACATCGTCACGTGTTGGTCAACTGTGTAGCAGTAGATCCTTTTATTGAGTAAGTAATACATAAAGTTTTACGCAAACCTTGTTGCAAATCAATTGGCCTCGTATTTTATAATAATTTATTTTTACTTATAGGAAATTTAGGGCAATAACAAAGAGACAGTTGAGACATCGGACACGCTTGCAATCAGAGATTGATAAAGTTGTACACAAAGAATTTCCTAGCTGGTTTCAAAAGCATGTGAGTAGAAGTTATGTTTTTTTTTCATTCAATTTTAGAGGTGTAACTAATAGTAAAAACTAAGTGCGGTATATACATTAGTTGCAGTTTCTACTAGGGATAGTTTTCAGACAAAGTGAATTCTTATAGCTGACTTTTGGAAGTATTATTGACTTGTATTTACTTCTATCATATTATATTTCCAGGTATGAATGAAGTCTTAATTCTAATGTACTTTGTTTAAAAAATAACGTACTTTGCAATTAGATAGTTGATCTCATTAGGATGCTACAAGCTTTCATACAGTTTAATTAATGTATGTCACTCAATTTTTTGCTAACATGTATGTTGTTGTTGTCATTTCCTAAAATTTCATTTTTTTCCAAAATTGTAGGCATGCCTAGGAATAAACGCTTTAAGGTTCAACCTTCAGTGATAGAAAAATCAACTACAACTTTGCCACAACCTAATACTAGGGCTTGCCCTGTTCCACCAGCTCCTAGTAATACTCATTTACTCCCAAATTCTAATACGGTTGTTCATTCAAGGCCACAGATTAATAGCAGAGCTCAATTGAGTGCACCAACTCAGATTGGTGCTAATTCAGTGCCATCTACTCATAGGGCATCTAGTTCTACTCCATCCCACCCTTTACTTGCTCAAGAGGTAAATCCAGAGGATGATCAAGAGGATGAAGATGTTGATTCATTTGATGAAAATGGTGACACTGCTTCAAGTGGTAGCAAGAAGAAAAGTTATTGGGTTGTTAATGTTATTGGTAAAAAATTTCTTTCTTTATTTTTTTTCCAATATTTTACTATGATCATTATGTTTGATAGGTTAAAATTCATGCTTGAATGTGTAAGATGTTAGTTAACTTGTTTGTTTCATATTTAATCTGTAAACTTATAAAGTAAAAATATTTTATTTGTTTTAGATGAGCTGAATCACACAAGTAAAGAAGCACGATACATGGTGCAAGATGTTTGGTCAATACCTGATGGTAGCAAAATTATAGTTACTTGCAATGAGCTTGGGCAAGCCATAGGCGATGCAGGTGGCATTTTGGGTGGCTTTTTAGGAGTGTTGGGATGTGATTTCAATAAATTTCCCATTTGCTATATCTCGTGGCGTAAGGTTCCTCAATCATATAAGGACGCGGTGTATAATAGCATCATTCAGGTAATTAAATTTAATCTTCCATATCTTTTGTAATATCTGTGACTAATACTAATATCTTTGAATTGTATGCAGAATAAATTTCATATAGTCGATAATCGATTGAAGAATGATATCATGAAACGCATTGGGAAAGCGTGGAAAGACACCAGGTCTAGCTTGTTTCA
Source organism: Boesenbergia rotunda (assembly GCA_024364735.1). NCBI lineage: Eukaryota > Viridiplantae > Streptophyta > Magnoliopsida > Zingiberales > Zingiberaceae > Boesenbergia > Boesenbergia rotunda. Next base: position 255,320 of record JAGFNQ010001257.1, read on the forward strand.
TGAATTCTATGATAGCACTGTGAGCAAAGAGGAAAATGTTGCAAACCGACCTCCTGGAATTGATGAAAACCATTGGAGATGGTTCATTGATTATCGGTTGAGTGAGAAAACCCAGGTGATATATCCATTTCAATTGGGTTTTAATTACGGTTAATTTCATTTATTGAACTTCTGTTAATGGTTAGATGTTAGATGTTTTTTTGTCTATTCATAATTCACATGCATTTACTGCTAACTTATAATAGGACTTATGCAAGAGAAATACTGAAAATCGAAGAAGCAATTATATACCCACACAGGTGGTTCAAAAACAATAGCAAGGCGAAAATATGAAGAGGTAGTAGAACCATTATTTCACATATTCGTTCAGTTTTTTTTGTTTAATTATTTGACTATATGTCACTAATGTGATATAGGAACGACAACGTGGAAGCAGCATTAGCAGAGGGGAGTTATGGGTAATGTTACACAAGAAAAAAGATGGTTCTTATATTCACGACAATGCCCAAGTGATTGGTGTAAGTTTGGTATTAATTTTTTCAAAAATTTTGTATTTCATTTGTAATGCTCAGTTGATAATTTCTTCTGTTCGCAGGAAAAAATTATCACAATTGAGCGTGAAGATGATTCCTCAAAGGGATTTTCAAAAAGTGATTCACTTTCTCAAGCTATAGGGAAGGAACATTGTGGTCGGGTTAGAGGTGTGGGTTCTGGGCCATGTCCTACTCAAGTATTTGGTCAAACTTCATATTCAAATACACCTGTTGATCATGGATTGCAAATATATATGACTGAAATGAAATCTGAATTAGAAGCTTCTAAAGCTAAGGTGCAGAATCTGGAATCAGTGATTGAAATAGAAAGATCAAAAAGACAAGCAATTGAGGGAGCTGTTAAATATATGTTGCAAATGCAAGGAAGCAATTTGCCACCTGAATTGGCCGCTTTGATTAATGTGATGGTATGTATGTAGTACTTTTAAAATTAATAAAATTACTTTCAAATTATTACTATTTTAATTTGCTATTCATAATTTTAGGCCCCGGATGAAGGTAGTGCACCAATCTCACAAGGTGCAAGACCATCTTCCTCAGCTAGTCATGATGCTCACCGACTTGATGCTCCTTCCAACCAAAATCCAAATTAGTTGAATACATCATATCTTAGGTATGTTTTACTATTTTCGTGTAAGCATTTGAAATTATGCTTCAGATTATATTTTGTCTTACAATTTTCCTTCTCATATTTTCAGCTTTTTGTCTGATAATATCCACCTCTAGTCTTTCTTTTTTCTGCTCAGCATCTATGAACTTGGACAAAACAACTAGTTTCATGAAGTAAACGCTCAAGTTCCATTTGTATCCTTTTATACGACTGGTTGGCTTCTTGCTGTTTTGATTCTAGGATTGTTACTTTAGATTTTTTTTCATTATCTTTAGTCTTTTGCTGGAAATTTTCCTTCGTTACCAATGTTCAACTTTGCAATTTTGTCTGCTGAATTTGTTATTCTCTGCAGGACATTGGCTGTTTGAGTTATACTGATAATTGGACGAAAGTTGTTTGCAAGTTCTTTGATGAGTTTCTTCTGGAATGTGGATGTAATTTTGCTGAAAATTGGGCTGTTTGATTGCCAAAGAAGCTGTAGAACATGAGTTTGATTGTTATATATTTTGTAGCTTTGTTGCTATGTCTGTATTGCTATGTTTGAATGATTGTATAATTCAGTGCTTGTAGAATGCTATAAACAAATAGAAAATGAGTTTGCTTTGTTGCTATGTCTGTATTGCTATGTTTGATTGTTATAAATTTTGTAGCTGTTGTTGCTTGTAGCATGCTATATAACGTGTTTGTAGATTGCATAACAAATGTTGAGGTGTAAACAAAGTAGTCCCGGCGGTTTGAACAGTTTTCCCGGTGGTTTGCAAACCGCCGACTATCTCGCCTGGAAACAGGTTTACCGGCGGTTTTGAAACCGCCGGAAAAACTGTTTCCAGGCGAGATATATAGTTTGCCGGCGTTTTGAAAACCGCCGGGAATCGTAGTTGCCGGCCGTTTGTGAACCGCCTGGAATTGACTTAGCACGGCGGTTTCTAAACCGCCGGGAAATGGTTTATTCCCGGCGGTTAAAAATTGAGGAAACCGCCGCTATTTGTGGCGATTTTAAACCGCCGCCATCTGACCGCCGCTAACCAAACCGCCACAAGAACCGCCGGGAAGTCCATTCTAGTGGCGGTTGTTCCAGCGGTTTGCTAAAACCGCCGCTAAACGGTTTAAGGACACCGTTATCCGCGGCGGTTTGGGGAACCGCCGGAAAACAAATTGCCGGCGGTTATAAACCGCAGGGAAACACTATTTAAACCGCCGTAAATCCCTTTTTTCTGGTAGTGAGCGGTCTTTTACATGAAAAGCCTCTGACAAGAGGTTTCCTCTGTAATAAAGGATGTGCCATGTCTAGATGTCAAAAGGATAGGATGCTCATATCTATGCCATAGCTTGTAGATATGGTGGTGATCATGTTGTCACATAATACTTCCACATTATCACATCCTACTTTATGTCACATCATGTATGCCACATCAGTTCATGTGTGAGGTCATCTCTGTATTTGAGTCTGGGAGAGGTTCGGGTTAGAGTAGAGATGACCTGAGCGTCCGATCAGTATAGTCAACCGGTCAGGCGCTGGAGATTGGTTGGTGGATCGGTTATGCGCCATGAAGAATGGTGAATCGACCACGAAAAGTGGCAGGTCGACTGTCCACCGCGAAGAGTGGCGGGTTGTCCATCCGCTATGAAAAGTGGCCAGTCGGGTACGAAGAGTGTCGGGTCGGTCGTCCACCCCGAAGAGTGGCGGGTTGGCCATCCGCCGCGAAGAGTGATTGTCGGCCACAAAGAGTGGCGGTCGGCCTGTTAAAAACCAAAAACTTAAGGGGCTAAAATGCAAGTTGAACAAGCTTTGGGAAGGAAGAAGAAAAAACTATGAAGATGGAGGGTCTAAATGTAAAAATCCACTACTATTATAGCATTACCTTTCCCCACTTCCTCGCTGAGCGTGGACCAAGCCGATCACACCTTTTTCTTCCTCCCCTTCTTGCGATCAGATCGGCGACAACCCCTCTTTCCCTCCTTCTCTTCTCCTCCTTCATTTCGTCGATCTACTCTTCCTGCTCCTTTCTTCTTGTTCTTCTCCCAAACGGGCGTCGTTTGCCCTCCTGGGGTAAACTCGTCGAGGAGTCAAGAGAGTGGGCAACCGATTTTCTTCTTCCTCATGCGATCGGCCAGCGAGTGGTGAAGTCGTCAAAGATTGGCCGGCATCGGGCGAGTTGTAGCACCCGGGCAGAGGAGGACGATTGATTGACCTTGGTCGATTAGGATCTGGGATTTGGGGATTTGCCATCCTCTGCGAATCCAAATCCGGCGGCAAACTGTAGAGGGCTTGGCGTGTGGGCTATCTCGGTAAGTTCTTGATTTTCCTACGATTTACATCTGGATTGTCTCTAATTCTCTCTGATAACACCACCATTCGGATCTATTTAGAGGCACCCCTTGAAGCGATCATCTGCTCACCCTAGGAGACCGATCTAGGGTTCAAGGGAGGGCTGCGGTGGTTGCTTTCTAGAGGTCATTGATCTGGCCAGATCTAGAGCCAAGAAGGTCACGCGCATGCCAGCACAGGTAAGGATTGTTTGGTGTTGTTCAATCAGGGATATGTTGATGATGCTGTGGTTGAATCACAATCTAATTGGATGGTAGTTTCCAGTAGGTTTTATTTTAGTTCTGTTTGGATCTTGATCTGTTGATGAGGAGTTGTTGGATTTGTCTCTGCTGTAAGTTTTTGGGTTGTTCTTGAAGGGTATGCAACTGATCAGTAAGGAGAAACACTGGTTTTGTTTTGGTTTTGTTTGATTCCTCCTACTTCTGGATTTTTGAGTGCACTGGATTGGTTTGTTTTCTTTATTTCCCTATCATGAGTTTGGTTTTGGACTTGTGTGCTAGAGTTGGAGTGTAGGTTGATCTTCCACTGAATACGTGAGTGAGTGTTGTTTGGAGGTTGATGGCTAGAAATGTAGCTGCTACCGGGAGCTTCATTGTTAGATTGGATTTTGATTCTTGTGTGTGGGATTAGTGTTAAGTTAGTTTAAGTTTTATGTGTTGTTTTAGCTCCCTGCCGTGTACCACCATTGGAATGTTGGTTTAGGAAGTGATGTAGATCTGCTATGTTTAGTTGTTCCTTGTGTTGTTGGGAGCTACTCCTTTGGTTTTAGAGTAGTAATTTGGATCTAGGGTTAGACTTGGGTTAAACTTAGGTTGGACCCAATTAATTAAATGGTTACAAGAATTAGGATCACTACTAGCACGTGTTAGTAGTTGATTAGCTACTTTTACTTAGATCGCTAAGGGTGATATATTTGATGCAGGACACTGACTTGGTTATTTCCTTGTGGAGTTTGGACGCGAGGTTCTCTTCGCGTACGAGTACCTACTCAAAGGCGGGTACTTCGGACTTATCTATTTTAGATATTGTCACAGATTTTATGCATAGTTAGTTATAGATAGCAGTAAAGTTTTATTGACTTCCTGCTTCCAGATACTTACACTTGATGTTAGCTGTATGTTTAGACGATAGATTTATTTCTGTACTGCTTCGAGGTTGGACCTCTTTACTCTTTATTGTTGCATGTGATGTATATTGTAATTAGAGATAGGATATCTTATACCCAACACTAGGGCTAGGATATGGTGTATACCGGTTATTTGGACCTCTGCATATCATGTTGATGATTGGTAGATTAGCTAGGTAGGTGTGGTGTATGATATTGTCATGCATCGTTCTTGTATGTGTATGGGCTGGCAGTATAAGGCTCCTAGTCATGTGGTTGAGACACGTCATTTGTTATGACGGTCATGATTTCACGTATTGCCATACGCGAGTAGTGGCTATCGGAGGGTGCACACAGTTGCCCTGTCGAGACTCTACACGGTCACTCCTGAGCAGTGATTCCGGTGCATCGTAGCAGTCAGGGACCCCTCCGGGTATGGACAGTAGTTTCGTTGTATCTCCGCTCGATCACCCATAGGTAGTGTTGTTGGAGCATGATATCAGGCACTAGTGATACGTGGTGATCATGATCTGTACACATTGTTACTAGCGAGTAGTAACTATTGGAGGGTGCGTATAGTTGCCCTGTCGAGACTCTGCACGGTCATTCCTGAGCAGTGATTCCGGTGCATCGTAGCAGTCAGGGACCCCTCCTGATGTGTGCAGTTGTTCTGTCGTATCTCCGCCCGGTCACTCATGGGTAGTGATGCTGGAGCGTGGTAGCAGGCAGAGGTGGTATAGAGAGCAGTTGGCTCCCCCTTTCTGGCTTTGAGTACATGTCATGATAGGTTGTGTGACCTGCGAGCAGTTGGCTCCCCCTTTGTTGGCGTAGGGGTACATGCCATGATGGATTGTGTGACCCGCGAGCAGTTGGCTCCTCTCGTGCCTGATTTTGGGGTTATAATTGTTAGAGCAGTTGGCTCCCTGACATCCTGTCCACTCAGCCACCCGGTGTGGGGGTAGCTGGAGTGCGTACAGACATCATGTGCACATGATGCATCATTGCATGATTGTTGTTTGCATTATTGCGTTTGCTCGTATTTGCTATATCTGGTTACAGTATGTGTTTGATCTGCACCTTCAGGAGGTATGTGTACATAGGGTCTGGTGACCTTATCTTACTCGTGTGATATTTGAGCCTTTACATCTTCAGGTTTGTATGGCTCGGATATGTATCTTTTATTCAATATTATAGATTCAACATTTCCTACTATTATTATTGTTACTATTGTCAGTTTGACTCTTACTGCTAGTATAGCTTACTATGCATACCAGATATACGTATTTGCTGAATTTTCGGACTCACACCGTCAGCCTTATTTTTCATTTCAGGTTGATCATCTGGAGTGCCCGACAGCCTGTCCCAGTCCTTCTATTTCGGAGCGACTCATTTTTTGGTTTGAGTTGTACTTGTGGTCATACAGTACTTTCATTTGCTTTCGCTGTTTTAATTTCGGTTGTGTTGTTTTGTACAGCGGTATAGTTGTACTTTTGTGTGTCATGGAGGCCTTTGCTTCATTTTGTTTTGTCGTAAGTCGTACCGGTACGCAGTTTTTGTCGTCGTCTTCGATTGCTTTACATTCAGTAGCTTGTTCCAGTCCTATAGACTGCGGTACAGGCGGGCTGAGAGAGTCGTAAATGTTAGGTATCGGGATTGTCCGCGGGGTCGAGGAAGAGGCAGTCCGGTCAGTATCGGACAGACAGCTCCTCGGGGCGTGACACGGTCGTTCGCCACGAAGTGTAGTGGGTCGACCGTTAGTCGGGAAGAGTGGTTGGTCGACCATGAAGAGTGACAGGTTGGTCATCCACCACGAAGAGCAGCAAGATGGCCGCTCGACGGGAAGAGTGGCTGGTCGACCACGAAAAGTGATGGGTTGACTGTCCGCGGGGAAGAGTGGTTGGTCGGCCATGAAAAGTAACGGGTCGGTCGTCTGTCGCGAAGAGTGACTGGTCGGTCGTCTACCGCAAAGAGTCCTGGAAGAGTGGCAGGTCAGCCATCATTCGGAAAGAATGGTTGGTCGGCTACAAAGAGTGACAAGTCTACTACGAAGAGTGAATCTTGTTGACCCAAACTCATTCGACCGTTGACTTTCTTTTTTGGAAGGTCCTCACATCTCCCCGGATCAAAAGATTTTTCCGTTGCTATTAACAAGCCAAATAAATTTTTGAAGTTAAATAGAGATGCAATTTAAATTTCGTCGCTAACAACTTAAGAGACAACTGTTTCAACAGAGAAATGTGGTATAGGTTCAAGTTCAACTAGTTGTTGCAACTTGCAAGAAAACATGAATTAGTGATGGATTGAAAATTGAAAAAAAAAATCTCGGCTAAATTAACAATTGAAATAAATTTTTATCGCTAAATAGAGATGTAATTTAAATTTAGTCACTAACATCTTAAGAGATCACTGTTTCAACAGAGAAATGTTGTATAGGTTCTGACTAGTTCTTGTAACTTACAAGAAGTACCTTATAGTTTTCATTGAAGAGTAATAGCATAGTGACAAATACACACCAAAACAAAAAATACTGTCAGATTCGAAAAAGAAGAAATTAATTTTTTTCTCTAACTATAGATGTTCATCTAAGATTATTTTTTTTCACGTACTCCATTATAAATATCATATAATTCTTATGTAGATCTTGAAGCACCATCAAAATTTTAGAGTCTTATCTCTTACATACATAATAACGTATCATGAAAAATCATAGGGAGAAAAAAAAAAATAAAAAAATATGTTTTTAGGAGTACAAAGCAAGGTGAATAGATTATCTCTATATAAAAAGTGTAACACGGGTTAACATAATATATATATATATATATAAACACGACAAAAGATCAGCAGCCTTGCATAATGTTGTATGCCACAATAAAATATCTTGGCCAAATTTCTGGATAAATCCATAAGAATTATAGCAGAATAACTATCAAATGGAACTAATTAACGTGGAAATTTTGTAGGCAAGAATGAACAAAATAAATGAAAATTGTATTTTAATTATTTTTGCTTAATGACCATGTGTAAATATTACATTGTAGAAAATTTAACAGTTTGACGGTATCGAACATATTGTAGAAAATTTAACAATCAGACAATACCGGAAATAGAAACTTAGCATTCGTTCTGAAATTTAAAATGTCTTGAAACAATGAAACATTATGCTCTAAATGTTGTAATAATAATGCACTCAATTAGTGGCTAATCACTAATCCAAGATAATTTCTTAAGATCAACTTAACCCTAAGAACAAGCATCCAAGTATCACAATAATATCACACCCAAGTCCCAAAGAGGACGAGATTGTTAGAGCTTTGAGTTATGGCTACTTTATATTTCTTTCACATTACATATAGTTGTAAGCGGAATAAGCTCAAGTGTCAGACAGACGTACAAGCAGCTCACTTAAGGTGGAGAAGTTCTCACAGATGTACTGATAGTTAATATGTATGTGTTGCTATCTTAAATATAGGAGTCAAATTTTGGCAAAGTTAGTATGTCCGCCCTCCATACGTACTAGCCACAACATCCGAGCTAGTAGTATCCATAATTTATCTTCTCTGTATTAACCCTAGGATGACTTAATAAAGATGCTAAAAACGATCAAATCACCTACTGTCACCTTCAGTTAAGCCAGAAAACCTTAACAGGACCAACTGTAACTTTTTAAGTGTTATAGTCACTACCAATGAGTCCTCTGAAATCCTATTATTAAGCTCACGAAATAATTTTTCTGCTATGTCATTAAGAATGGTAGTTAAGCCAGAAAACCTTAACAGGACCAACTGTAACTTTTTAAGTGTTATAGTCACTACCAATGAGTCCTCTGAAATCCTATTATTAAGCTCACGAAATAATTTTTCTGCTATGTCATTAAGAAACCATTCTTTGTACAAAAGACACATTAAAAATATATTATTTATTCTTAGGAACAATCTTCGAACAGGTGAAACAACAATGTGTATACCATCTTTCTTCACCGTCAAATACATAATGGATAATCCTTGTCCAACACTTCCTTGGCAACCTATAATTTTTAATTATTGTCAAGATTTTTATGTAAGATCCGGGCGTATGATTTTTGGAAGGATCGAGGGCTCGGTCGGGTCCGATTGCTGATCTGAACCGGTAGTTAGTAGGTCCGATCAAAGGTCACCCCGGGATCGGGGCCCTTGGGGTCGATCATCTGAGGTCGGGGCCACCAAGGTCGGTCGCCCTAGGTCGGGATCATCAAGGTCAGACGTCTGAGGTCGGGACCAGCGAGGTCAGTCGTCCGAGGTCGGGACCATCGAGGTCAGTCGTCCGGGGTCAAGACCTTCAAGGTCGGTTGCCCGAGGTCAGGACCATTGAGGTCGGTCGTCCGAGATCAGGTACTCGTGATCATACGGAGACGATCGAATAATTACGGGTCTTTCCTATCGCATGAGCTTTTCTTATCAGATATTCAAGAGATAATCCCCTCTGACATAATCATTGTCTGACAACCAATAATTAAAGGGGAACAGAAGAGACATATTAGGCAATGTGTCAGGCGTTTATGAGGGTCAGGCGGCTATGGCAGTTTCACGGCATTAAATGCGGCCGTCAATATCACCATCTGTCAATTGACCATCCCTTAATAAGATTTGCCAACTCCGACACAGCAGAGAGTCGCCTCTCCCCTATATAAATCCCCCCTGGGGCTTCAAAGAAGGGATTGCTGTCATTTTGCAACCACTCCACCATTGAGAAGCCTTATTTCGGTCCGACCTCCCAAGTTACAGCAGACCGAGTCGGCCGGGTTAGACCGAGTCACCCACGGAAGAACCGATCCTCGCTTATTGACAGGATCAAAAAATATATTATTTATTCTTAGGAACAATCTTCGAACAGGTGAAACAACAATGTGTATACCATCTTTCTTCACCGTCAAATACATAATGGATAATCCTTGTCCAACACTTCCTTGGCAACCTATAATTTTTAATTATTGTCAAGATTTTTAATCTTTTTATACTAATTTATTAACTTATTATTGCAGAAAAATATACCTGGGAGTTAAAAAAGATAACATTTTATGCAACCTGGAATGCAGCATGTGCCAAGCTCTATAAAAATATGTTATACAAAGCAAGACAAAAAAAAATAAAGTTATCCTATGTACCAGAAGATATTTGGGATGTATGTCTAACCATCTGGGCTACCGACAATGGCAGATAAATTCAACAATACCTCAAATCAATAGAAACACTGAGCTGACTGGCCCTAGTACCATATCCACAAAGCATACAGCTGGATCCCGATCGATCGTTGAGCATGCCATGAATTTGATGAGTTTAATACAAGAATTATGTGATTATCAATGAATTCTTATATTTTAATTAAATTGTATTTTTCAATGTTCAGGAAAGTGAGCAATAGCGACGCCCTACTTGTTTGGAGATATTTACCAAGACATACAAGTCAAAGGTTGACACATTTGTCGATCGTCGACATTAGACGTAAGAATATAAACTTGAATATCTTTAACCATTAATAATGATTAGCTTTTTTAATTGTATATCTGATATGAATATTTTTTATGTAAATTAATAGGAAGAAATGACGGCTAAAGTTATACAGGCGTCTCAGCCTGCTACAGAGGGAGGTGAGGCATAGATTCTATCCATCGACCAATTAAATGTGATCTATTATGATGTGATCAGTGGAAGAAAAAAGACCTCTACCCTCTACGGTCTTGGATTCCAGGTAAGAGTCATATAGGATAGTGTAATGAATCCTAGAGCCACGAGCCATCCCAATGGATCATTACTAGAATAGAAGCCTTAGAGAGAGAAAATCATGGTTTGAAAAATCAACTCTCGATATTAGAGCAAGAATTTCCAGAGTTTCGCGCCGGCCAATTGAGATATGAACAAATTGGTGGGAAAAATAAGAATTCGTAGCTCGAATGAGTCAAACGCCCCTCATGACCCTCGCGATACTAATCAGTAGCTTACTGAGAGATGTGTTGACCTTTAACTTTTATTTTTTTGTTAATTACTTATGAACATATAAAATAGATCTATTAATTTTGATATTAATGCATCTCTAATTATATTATAGCTTTTTTCAGGAATATTGTAAATCTATTCTTATATGTCACCATCATCAAATATTTAAATTAGTATTCAGGTATGAAATGATTTTCTAGCTAACAAACTTTGTCTATCCAAACTTGAATTATTATAATATTTATTTAAATTAAATTTGTTAGTCATCATAATGTATCACTAGTATTTTTCTGCTTGATAATAATCTATCGTATTATATTTTCTACCTGATTGAATATTACTAACTAGTTTTAGAGTGAATTTGATTAGCTTCGCTAGGAGGTGTTGGATTTAGTATTATTAGATTCAGATGTATTATACTTTATTTAATATGTTTGGATATTCATTTTTGTTCTGTTATTAGATTGAATTTGATCTATATTAGATTGGATTATTAGTGACGAAATATTAATAATTTATCATTAATTAGAGAAAGAATTTTAAAATTTCCTCTTTAATTATTGATGCAATTTTAATATTCCATCTCTCAAAAACGACAACATTTTAAACTTCTGTGTCTAGTCAAAAACGGAATATTAAATTCTATCTCTAAAAACTGACAACGTTTTAAAATTTAATAACTACCCGTAACGACAGATTGTTAACAATCTGTATCTAATTGGTGACAGATTATTAATATTTCGTCGCTAAATTTAGATAGAGCTACAATGACACAATTATTGAATTTACCTACGGAATTAAATATTTCGTACTATTAGCAATGGAATTTAAGACTCATCTCTAAAATTAGCAATGGAGTTAATATTCCGTCTCTAATTTTAGTAATAGATTAATAAGCTTCCGTCTATATTAGCAGCGATAAATTTAATTCCCCCGCTAAACGACGTAGTGACCGATTATATAGCGATGGCAATAATCAATTACTAATCAGTCATTATGTTCAATTAGTGATTAATTAATGATGGATAATTCCGTCGGTAAGGTGCTTTTGCCTTGATGGCATGGACCATGAATCGAGTAGCATAGAACAAACTCAAAACACTCAATACGCTCAATCGCTTGGGTACCATAGATTGAGGAAGTTAAAACCTAGAGAGGGGCATGAGAACAATTAAAGATTGCAAACTAAATACAAGCTTTCTTTACTAGGTGAGAGCATGCTATTTAGAGCTTAGTTGTGAGACCTTCAATCGATCGGAATACTATATGTATGTCCCACATGACATATAGAGCTTAGTTGTGAGACCTTCGATCGATCGAATGCTATATGTATGTCCCACATCATATATGGTGGCAAAATAGTGTCCCGCATCGTATATGGTGGCAAAAATAGACGATTCACTTGTCCGTAGCGTCCCCGCTAATTCATACTCGGGACAACATGGAGGAAGTAAATCACGGGAGCTACTAGCCCGGATGTTATTAATAGTACGTGAGAAGAGTGGTCACACTGACTTTGTCAGGTTTTGACCCTCGGACCTCATGGTGACAATACTCATGCATTAATCATCAATCCATCCCATGGGAACTCTCTCAAAAATGATTAACGAGTTTCATTCAACCTCAGGCGACCAGTCCAGCCCTACGGAAGTTTCCCACCGGCCGCCAGGGCAAATCGGGAAGTTCTCGCGGCAGACGGTCCAGAAGCCCAGCGTCCCAGGGTTCACGTCTCATTTAGAGGAAAAATTATTGCAAAATACGTCATAGATGGGGATCGAACCACAGATGCCTGAGATGACAACTAGTCGTTCTTCCATTGCATCATAACCCCGGGGGCATATCCCTAGGGATGGCAATGGGGCGGGTTGGGGACGGGTTTGTCGTCCTCATCCCCATCCCTGAAGTAAATCTCCATCCCCGTCTCCGTCCCCATCCCCGCCTCCACTTAATCGGGGAATCCCTATCTCCGAACCCACGGGGATTAAACCCCCATCCTCATCCCCGTCACAGAGATATCTCCAATAATAATAAATTAATAATAATTATTAATTTAAGATTCATATTAGATTTTCATAAATCTTTAATATTATTAAAATTATTTTAATAATTATTATTAGAGATATCGGGGTGGGTTCGGAGATGGGGATAGCATCCCCATATTCGCCCCAGTCTGTTTCGGGGATTTTAAAAAATCCCCGAATCTGAATCTAAATCCGATAATACCTCCCCAAACCCGGCTCATTTCAGATTTTTCCCGCGAGTATCCAAATCCGAAGGTAAAATTGTCATCTCTACATGTCCCACATCATATATAGACATACAAATGATTGTGGATAAAGCTAAAGGGGCCTTTTTAAGGTACCAATCAATTAGATATGAATTTTATTTTGCAAAAAAAAAAAAGAAAGGTAAAAATGTCATGCGTTGACCCCGGACTTCCCACACGACTAGTCCCACGGCCATTTATAAAGAGATAAATTAGTAAACCAAATAGGCCACCATATAAGATAGTATTTCCGTCGGGTTCACTTAAAATCAATTCTTACTCGATTCTACAAATTTATCATTTATCATGTCATGACCAACTTGACTATACCTTAGAGACAAATGGATATGAATTCTAAGATCATAAAATGTTTGTGTTATACAAGCAATCTAGTAGAATCCCGACTAAGTTTAAAGTCGTGGGCTTCCAACGACTGTATTTGTTACTTAGTAGATTGAAAAGACTTAAAAATAATAAGGAGATTTGTTTCTGTCTCGAACTTCAAGCTTTGTTATGGAAGTAGGTCAGACTTTACCATCAAATCTGATTTCTGCTTATTGAATCTCACGATCATAATATCTTTTCAGCAAACGCAAAAACAGTATCACTGAAAATGATATTTTTCAGTCTGGTCATCAACTTCTTTTTCCTCTATTATTTTGTGTTAAACTAGAACGAGAATCTCGCGAAGCACAATTCACTAAACTTTTCAAAGGTTGGAGAATTTTTAGGTGGCCTAACTTAAATCTCAACTAAATCATATCAAACAATCAAAATGTTGGAAATGTAAATGGAAAGGAGGGATTTTAGATTCGGAGTTCTGTAGTTTTGTGATTGGTTTATTATGAATTACAATAATAAAAGTTGTGAACATATATTGGGAGAGGATCTCTCATGCCCTAGGCTTGTAGAGGGTGCATATCCCGAATTGCACTTAATCCAGGTGACTCATGTCCAAGTATGATTTCTGCACGTCGGACGAAAACGATCGGTCATTGATGGCTGATGGTTTGCATTTCGAGCGGGGCCATTAAAGATAATAACAAAGGTCATTTAATGTAATAACAAAGGTCATTTAATGTCTGTTAAATTGTAGTAAAAATTGATTATGCTCATCCTAGATGATCCTCCAGATTATTGAAGGGAGCTAATGTAGATAGGCGATAGGAGCTTTTTTCCTATTAACTCTGTTTATCTCCTTGTTCATCACATCCTAGTATCATTTAATGTTTGCTTAAAAAATGATAAATCAAGTAACATTGAATGATTGGTCTAGTCCCACGAAAAATTTCCACTGATTGTTTGGGTGACAACTTGACTCTATGCATTGTAGCCCAGAGGGCATTTGTAATGTCTATTAAAAAAATAGGTCCGCTGTCTCAATGACCCCCTATAGTCGACCTCACGGATATGGAAGGATATAAATTCAAGCACATAAGCGAAAGACACATGGTAGGGAAGCACCAGGCCATTAGTTCTTGAGAATCGATACCTAACAATCACGCCAGAAATGTCATGCAGCATCGCCAGTGTTATGCCTTGGGTTGTGATCTTGGGCAAAACAAAATGATTTTGCTAGTGTATTCTAAAAAAATAGATGTTCATCGTAATTTTAAAGTATCATCGGAGTGGACAAATATATTTTAAGAAAACTATATTTCAATTGTAATTTTGTTGTTTTTTTTTTGAGAAATAAATGTCTATTATAATCTCCAAGCAATAAATTTATTTTAAAAAAATTGTGTTGCCATCGTGATTTTGCTATATTATAAAACAAAAGTTCATTGTATAGCAGTGCCTAAGGAAATAAATTTGTTTTAAGAAAACTTTATCGAACATAAACTTCAGCATATCCCAATTTCTCAACTCGACCGCTCCAAATAACTCCAGTTTGGGCACTCGATCAGCTCGAGCACCAAGCAAACTCGGTCAGATCAGCCAGCATCCATCCTTCCTAGCTAGCTGGAGTTCAGTAAGTCAAGGCTATCTCGGTATATCAGATAAGACTAAATCTTTTATATTTAGTAATTTAAAATTCTATAATTTCTATTATCTCCTACAAATATCTCCAACACAAAATCACACTTATCATATCAATCTCTACAACACCAATCTATAATCAAACATAATTATAACAATAATCCCCTCCTAGTAATTCCATAACACATCTGACTGACTCACTTCTGTTGTTAATATAGCATTAAAATCAGTAATATATTTGCACCAATAAAATCAGGCAGCATGCAATAGACAGTAAATGAATAAGCAGGGTTAGGAAATCGTTATCCTCCGGTTGAAGCGCCGGCGTGCCGACTGTCTTTAGAGAATTGATTGCCGCCCTACGGTGCAAAGGCTCCCGGCAAAACTCCCCCAAGATCCGACAACCACGCTGCGTTCGTAGGTGCACTCCAAAACGAACGCTGCCCTCGGAGACAACCTCAGATCGCACTAGGCGAAGCCTCAAGACCGAAAACCAAAAGAAGAAAACGAAGAGGAAAGAATCGAGAATCGCTCAGAGAGAAAAGAGATTCTCGCTCAGATCTCGTTCAGAGAGAAAGGAGAAGAAGCAGTGAGTGAATTGCTTCTTCTTTTCCTTCTCCTTTTATAGATCCGAAGAGTTGCGACACAAGGAGTCGCACGCGCTCGCGTGAAGAATCGCGTCCAGCGCCTCTGCGATTTCTCAAAAAAAGAAAATAAAAGAATAAATAAAAAGTAAGGAAAAAATAAAACCAAACCAAATTGGTTTATTTAGGAATCAAACCGAACCGAAATGTGCAAAACCAAACCGGGCCGCCCGCAAGCGCGAGGCTCACGGGCTGGGGATTTGCACCCCCCCCTGCGCGCGATAATCGCGTGCGTCGCGCCCGGTTTATGGATTTCCGGCCCAGACCCCCTGAAACCACCTGGTTTGGGCTCAACCCGCGCATGCGTGTAGGTCCCCCTAAGTCATCTAAGCATGGAAGGAATGCCTTGATATATAAGGCATTCCAACTCCAATAGCTTAGCAATGTGGGACTAAACACATACACCATATAATTTGAAATTCTAAAGAAAATTCAACAATCCCCCACAAATTTCAAATTATAATTAAGTAATAAAACAGGTCTTGAGGCTTTGTCGTAATGAGCTTTTAGTGAAAATACCTTCCGGTTTGAATTTTCACCTAAGTGAACCAATCTTATTCACACAGGTTTGAAGTGAACTAAGTCTTGAACTTAAACCTTTAATATGTGAAAATCAATTGGCAACAACTCATCACAGGCGACGGTTGAATCCTTCTGGGTTGGTGCATTACGGCCATGCCACCGAATCTTGTTTCATAAGTGTTAAGGAGAGTTGCCCAGACCCCCCACACTGCGGCCTCACAGTTACACTTACATAGGTAAGTTCTCCAAGGATGTACTGCAAGTATCCTGTCATAAAGACCTTGAACTCATTAAGAGCCTTAAGCTCATCCTTACTAGCAGTCAAGCATCTATCCAGGGAAGAGACTTTGAGATTATATCTCAATCAATTTATGCTTACGATTCACCCTTATAGCTTGTTTATACCACATTGAACCTACTTCTTGGGATCTCCAATCAGATAGGTTGGGTTGCCGCTATAGATGAAACCAGAATAGGCCTCAGTCCCATTCCCTTACTGGATCTCTTGATTTTCTCAGAATCAAGTCCTTTTGTGAGTGGATCAGCAATATTGTCTTTTGAACTTACAAAGTCCAATGACACCACTCCGAGAGACACTAGCTCACGAACAGACTTCAATCTGATTCGTACATGTCTCTTCTGTTTCTGGTTATACTTGGAGCTTCTAATCTGAGCTATTGTTGTTTGATTATCACAGTGTACTGAAATAGAAGGTATTGGCTTAATCATCAAGGGAATTTCAGACAGAAGACCCTTAAGCCAATCTGCTTCAGTTACTGTGGTATCCAAAGCACACAATTCTGCCTCAGATGTAGAACGGGATATAATCGTCTGTTTAACAGACCTCCAAGCAACTGCACCGCCTCCAAGTGTAAAGACATAACCAGTAACACCTTTACACTCAGCAGTGTCAGCTATCCAACTGGCATCACTATATCCCTCCAGGACTGCAGGGAATCTCCCATACTGCAAGCCCAAGGATATAGTTCCTTTTAGATATCTGAGTACTCTGTCTAATGCATCCCAATGCGTTCTGTCCGGACAGCTGGTAAACCTGCTCAATTTAGTTATAGCAAACGAAATATCAGGTCTAGAACAATTTGCCAAATACATTAGACTACCAATTATTTGGGAATATCTTAATTGAGACACAGCCACGCCACTCTTATTCTTGTGGAGAGTCTTTGAAGGATTATAGGGTGTGACTACAGATTTTATGTGGCTATAGCCATATTTCTCCAACACTTTCTCAACATAGTGTGCCTGAGAAATTGCTATTCCATCAGTTGAGCGAGTCAACTTCAGCCCTAAAATCAAATCAGCACAACCCATATCCTTCATATCAAACTTACCACTTAAGAGAGCCTTGGTCTCGTTAATAATTGAAAGGTCAGATGCAAACAATAAAATATCATCTACATATAAACATAAAATAATACATCTATCGCCTTTCAGTTTAGTATATACACATTTGTCAGAGTCATTAATTTCAAAGCCAAACGATAGCATAGCACTATCAAATTTTTCATGTCATTGCTTTGGGGCTTGCTTCAAACCATATAGAGATTTAACTAACTTACAGACTTTATTCTCACTTCCAGAAGCTACATATCCCTCTGGCTGATCCATATATATCTCTTCTTCAAGATCACCATTAAGGAATGCCGTTTTGACATCCATTTGATGGACCTCAAGATGATATATGGATGCCAATGCTATTAACACTCGGATTGTAGTAATTCTGGTAACAGGAGAATAAGTGTCAAAATAGTCAATCCCTTCTTTTTGTTTGAATCCCTTAGCAACTAGGCGTGCTTTGAATTTATCTACTGACCCATCAGGTTTTAGTTTTCTCTTAAACACCCATTTACATCCTATGGTGGTACAACCAGGAGGTAAATCTACTAACTCCCAAGTGGCATTAGAGATAATAGAGTCCATTTCACTTTTAGTGGCATCTTTCCAGTGCTTAGCTTCAGGAGAAGCCATAGCATCTCTATATGTCACAGGGTCACCTTCTATATTATAGGTGATAAAGTCTTGGCCTAAATCCGTAGAGACACGTTGTCTCTTGCTCCTTCTCAGTTCTGTACACTCACTAGATTCATCTAGTCTAGAGTGACTTGAGGAAGGTACACCCACTACGGATAATGGGACATCTACGGAAGAAGGCTTATCTCTAGTAGGAATACTAGAAATGGACTGAGGTATTCTCATCTTCATAGGAAATATATCCTCAAAAAATGTAGCATCGCGAAGCTCTACAATAGTATTTGCATCTATTCCAGGAATTTCTGATTTAATAATCAGAAATCTATATGCAATACTATTTTGAGCATAACCTAAGAAGATACCATCTACGGTCTTTGGACCAAGTTTCTTCCTTCTGTGTTCAGGTACTAGTACCTTTGCAAGGCACCCCCACACTTTAAGGTATTTCAAACTTGTTTTCCGACCTTTCCAAAGCTCATATGGGCTTTTATCCCTTGACTTCATTGGGACCCTATTTAACACATGACATGCAGTGTATAGAGCCTCCCCCCACATGAAGTTGGGTAATCCAGAACTTCCTAACATAGAATTGATCATATCTTCAAGGGTTCGATTTTTTCGTTCTGCTACACCATTTGATTGAGGACTATATGGAGCAGTCACCTCGTGAATTATACCTGAATTTTGACAAAATTTCTGAAACAGGTTCGAGGTAAATTCTCCGCCCCTATCAGACCTTAACCTCTTAATGGTTTTATTCGTTTGGTTTTCGGCTTCAGATTTAAAACCATAAATTTATCTAAAGCTTCATCCTTGGTTTTTAGCAAATAAACATAACAATAACGAGAGTGATCATCAATGAAGGTAATGAAATACCTTTTATGGTCTCTCGTTATTACACCGTTAAACTCACAACAATCAGTATGAATTAATTCTAAAATATCAGAATTTCTATCAACTGATTTGAAGGGTTTTCGGGGCTGTTTATATTGCACACAAATTTCGTATTTTTTCTTATCATTTATGGCATGCTTAGGAATCATGTCAAGATTCATCATTCTTTTTACAGTTTGAAAATTAACATGTCCTAATCTATCATGCCATACATCATAAGATTCAATGTTATAAGAACAACCAACATCATTAGATTTATTCAAAGTTACATTTTCTACATTGAGTTTAAATAATCCTTCATTAAGGTAACCCTTTCCAATAAAGGTTCCTAAATGTAATATTACAACTTTATTACATTTAAAGTTCAATTCGTAACCAACACGAACTAGCTTTGACCCGCTAATCAGATTCCGACGGACCGCTGGAACATGATGCACCTCATGCAGTGACAGGACCTTTCCAGAGGTGAACCTCAGGTCAACTTGTCCTATCCCAAGCACCTTAGCTGCAGAATGGTTCCCCATGGTCACGGAAGTGCCTTCAATTACCTGATAAGTAAGGAAGGCAGAGCGATCAGCACAACAGTGCACATTAGCACCTGTATCAACCAACCACTTATTAGGTTGATAGATCAAATTTAGTTCGGGGTTAAAGGTAACAAACCTATCGCTGGTGTCGGCATTAGCAGTCACAACATTTGCTTGTGCCTTGATATTGGACGTATTGCCTTGGTTTTTCTTCTTGTCCTTCCGTTCAGGACAAAATTTGGCAAAATGTCCAACTTGTCCACAAGCCCAGCACGGCCTAGTCCCATGCTTCTTCTGAACCTTTGGTTTGGGTTTCATTTTGTTCTTTTGGTTTTTGAATTTGTTCTTGTCAGAAGAGACCACTATATTTGCCTTTGGAGCAAATTCCATAGGTATTGTCTTATTATCATCTTTATGTTGCTTCCGATGTTCTTCCTCGATATTTAAGGCAATCATCAAATCTTCTAAAGAGATTTGACCTCTCCTATGTTTAAGAGTCATGCCAAAATCTTCCCAACTCGGAGGCAACTTCTCGATGATAGACAAGACCTGAAATTTTTCGGGTAGTAGCATATCTCCTTCAGCAAGACCATGAATCAGAACTTGAAATTCATGGGTCTGCTCAACTACAGATTTTCCTTCAACCATTTTGAAGTTTAGGAACTTTGCCACGGTGTACTTTTCTAAACCAGAATCTTCGGAGTTATATTTTTTATCCAAGGATTTCCATAATTCCTTGGCCGAAGAGGTTGAGCAGTACACATCAAAAAGTGCGTCTGAGAGGGCAGACAGGATTCTCCCATGGCAGAGATAATCCCTTGACTTAAACCTCTCTAAGGCAGCACTACGGCCAGGTTCCTCTTCATCAGGTGAAGGAGGATCTGTTTCTATGACAGAGAATAGCCCTAGCGTGGTAAGCCAGAACTTCATGCGTTGTTGCCAACGCCTAAAGTTCTGCCCAAAAAATCTTTCAGGTCTGGCGCTAGCCTCATCAGACCCAACTACCCTATTATTCATCATGTCTATTGATGCTTACAATCATTCTCTAAAATTGTTGTTAATATAGCATAAAATCAGTAATATATTTGCACCAATAAAATCAGGCAGCATGCAATAGACAGTAAATGAATAAGCAGGGTTAGGAAATCGTTATCCTCCGGTTGAAGCGCCGGCGTGCCGACTGTCTTTAGAGAATTGATTGCCGCCCTACGGTGCAAAGGCTCCCGGCAAAACTCCCCCAAGATCCGACAACCACGCTGCGTTCGTAGGTGCACTCCAAAACGAACGCTGCCTCGGAGACAACCTCAGATCGCACTAGGCGAAGCCTCAAGACCGAAAACCAAAAGAAGAAAACGAAGAGGAAAGAATCGAGAATCGCTCAGAGAGAAAAGAGATTCTCGCTCAGATCTCGTTCAGAGAGAAAGGAGAAGAAGCAGTGAGTGAATTGCTTCTTCTTTTCCTTCTCCTTTTATAGATCCGAAGAGTTGCGACACAAGGAGTCGCACGCGCTCGCGTGAAGAATCGCGTCCAGCGCCTCTGCGATTTCTCAAAAAAAGAAAATAAAAGAATAAATAAAAAGTAAGGAAAAAATAAAACCAAAATGTGCAATTCTCGATTCGAAATGTGCGGTTTGGTTTATTTAGGAATCAAACCGAACCGAAATGTGCAAAAACCAAACCNTACATAGTTATACGCTGTTTCACTTGGGTTCTCTATGTGATTTATCAAGGTGTATTCTCGTATTCTTGTCTCTTTTAAGGTTACATGCATTATTATTAAATATTATCTGATAATAAGGTCCAAAAACACTA
The DNA here is from genome assembly GCA_024364735.1 of Boesenbergia rotunda. Lineage (NCBI taxonomy): Eukaryota > Viridiplantae > Streptophyta > Magnoliopsida > Zingiberales > Zingiberaceae > Boesenbergia > Boesenbergia rotunda. The sequence continues at coordinate 276,523 of JAGFNQ010001257.1, forward strand.
AGCAATCATATGGACATAGAAAACAATGCAACTAAAAGGAAAATAGCAGAAGACAAAGTATAGAGGGAAAACAAATCCTCTCACAATTATATCACCGGCATGAATAATACCCAAGAATGATAAAATAAAATGAAATATAAAATAAAATCTGACACCCAAGTATGATAAAACTTAAATACAATGATAAAAAATAATACTAATAAACATATTTAAGATGTTTTGAAAAGCTCTTTTACATCAATTATCACATTGTTATTACTCATCACTTTCTTGAAATGGATAAAGCTTATTATGACATTTATCAAACAAGATTGCACTTTAAAGATGTAGAAAAAGATGTTTTGATTTTCAATTACAAAACTCTTAAATTTATCTAAGATAATTAAATCTCAAGAGCAAACTCTCTTTCAATTTGACTAATGAGGTAGACAAATGATTATACATAATAATAATAATTTGCATCCCAAAAGAGATTTAATAATTGGGTATCACTTTTAGTTTGGCAAATGTACACTAAATAATTAGTATACAAACTGCTTAGTTACAAATGAAGAATATTGACTAGTTTAAGAGAACTTCAAAAGTATAGTACGTAGTAACAAAATTACAAGTCCAAATATTTGACATAACTTTTAATATATCTATACTTTGATAAAATTTACAGTCATTTAAGTTATTTAAATATTCATAATTAAAAAGACATGTGAAATAATATCAAGTCTTATAAGTAGAAATAGAAAAGGAATAATTAACGAATGAAAAGATGGTGAAGATTCTCACATAAATTGAATTTAATTTGGAAGTTCGGTTTAGTTAATTTAAAATTTTAGTTTTTTTTAAATCTCGATTGTTTTGGTTTATTCAATTAGGTCTCAATTTTAAAATCCAAAAATTAATTAAACTAATTAAATCAAATCGATATTAGTTGATTGCAATATTATAAATAGTTAACTGATGTTGTTGGATCCATGTTTAAAAACAAAATTCTTAAAATCTTGATTTCCAACTTTACTGTCAGTCGATTGATTAATTTGATAATTGATTGATTGAATTAATTTTTTATCGGTTCAATTTATTTGATCTTTGTGGAAAAATTCGGTCGGTTCGATATATCTAAAAAATGTTCAATTTGTTCGATTTTGATTTAATCGTTTCGCTCACCCCTACAAATGACCATCATAAATGGGTGACTGAATACACAATAAATAGTTAATTGGTAATTTTCAATAACCCTGTAAATCCTTTTTCAATAACCTTGTAAATCCTAGTTGACAATAAAAATAAAATGGGGGTAATAACCTTGTAAATCCTTTTTCAATAACATTGTAAATTCTAGTTGGCATTAAAACAAAATGGAAGTTTGACCTGATCGTAAATAATATAATACTTGTTTGTGGTCTATTTTAATCTACGTGGTAAATAAATATTGAAAGTTATGACTAACAAAGTAATCTAAAAATATCTACCAAAAACTTATCCATAGCTAAAGAAACGGACAATGACAACACATAAACCATGCCAAGGACTTATACAAAACAATCCCTCTATATAAAGCTCCAAGAGGGTGGAAGGATAAATGTGTGTGATGTTAAGTATCACAATGATTGCGAGAACAAGCACTTCGTTGTTACTGTTCATTATTTGTTTTTTAATTTCTCCATCCTTAGCAACAAATGTTACATATGATGGGAGAGCAATTATCATTAATGGAGAAAGACGAGTTCTCATCTCGGGTTCAATTCATTATCCACGCAGCACTCCTGATGTAAGTCTTATTACATTTTGTCTCGGGCATTTAAGCTAAAAAGCTATGAAGATGATATAGTTGTTTTAAGATGTTATATTACTCTCTTTAGTCATGAACAAATATTGACAAAAAGTTATCAGCATGCATGCTATAATTTTTTTCATTTATGTTTGATATTTCTATTGCATATGTATCAACTTGATTATCAATATAAGCAAACAAATTGAATGATTCACCTTCTTAATTTCCCACCAGCCTTTACCTTTTGATCCAACACATTTTGCATATGCTAAAGTGACATGTTTTGATGGATTTTACTTGCTTTCAGATGTGGCCAGGCCTCATTCAAAAAGCAAAGGAAGGAGGACTCGATGCCATTGAGACATATATCTTTTGGAATGCTCATGAGCCTACGAAAAGAGAGGTATATATAATTTAATTTCTAACTGCCCTTATTATAATGCATCATGTGTATATATTGCAACTGTGATAACCTTCCTAACCTTTGTCTATTTTTCTCTACTACGTATACCAACAGTACAATTTTAATGGAAACTTGGACTTTATCAAGTTCATCAAGATTGTGCAAGATGCAGGCCTTTATGCAATTCTTAGAATCGGACCATATGTTTGCGCCGAATGGAATTATGGGTAACCTAAACAACTTCATTTGTATAATAAATACTGTTGTCAAGTATGAGTCAGATTGTTTTGGCTCCTCTCAGTGGGTTTCCTGTGTGGCTGCACCAAATTCCAGGAGTCCAAATGAGAACTGATAATGAAATATTTAAGGTATTCATATGCACTTAGCTTGACTCTTGAATTCAACTCTTGTTAGATTACTTTTTATGTTACCATCTAATATTATGTAGGTTGAGATGCAAAATTTCACAACTTTGATTGTGAATATGGTCGAAAATGAAGGTCTCTTTGCATCACAAGGTGGACCGATCATCTTAGCCCAAGTATGTACTAAGAAAAGAAAAGAAAACACTTCCGAATGTTTTTCTTTCAATTCCATGTCTTCTTCAAACGTCTACATATATTTTCAATTATGTAGTTAACTTAGAATACTAGCTATCTTAGACAAAATTTGAATAGATACCATAAAATTATGTAGGTAATTTGATAATTAATTACTTTGACATCTTTTATAAATACCTTGTGTACCAAACTTGCAATAACTATTTTCATTGTCATTGAAAGAGCAAATAAACTTGTGACATGAACTTCTCAGATTGAAAATGAGTATGGCAACATCATGGACAAGTACGGATCTGCTGGGAAACGATATATCCAATGGTGTGCACACATGGCAGAATCACTTAATGTAGGTGTGCCATGGTTAATGTGCCAACAAGCGGATGCCCCACCTCCTATGGTAAATGCATAATTCTTAAATATTTTAATTTGAAAGCATCAAGGTAACATGACTAAAATTTTATTATGAATTATATTGGCTAACTTCCCTTTCACATGTATTTTTATAATTAAATGATAAAATTGTTAATCAAATGAACCTTTGTACAACCTTGAAATCTAGATCATTTTGAACAATCAATAGGCACAGTTATCATCATGACAAAAAAAATTGAATTCAATTGGTGTAAATTGCATATGTTTTCTCCTTCTTAACAGATAAACACGTGTAATGGTTTCTACTGTGACAAATTTACACCAAATCGTCCAACTAGCCCTAAATTGTGGACAGAGAATTGGACGGGATGGTAAGTTTAGTTTTATTATTATTATTATTATAATGACTATTACACTTCCTACATAAAATATGAAATAAATAAATGGTGAATTGCTTAGGTTTCAAGGTTGGGGGCAAAGTAAACCACATAGGCCTGTCGAGGACTTAGCTTATGCGGTTGCATCCTTTTTTGCATCGGGAGGAACATTGCAAAACTATTATATGGTTTGAAATCTATAACTATTAATGTTTCATTATTGCATCTTAATTTCTTTTCAATTTTTTCTTGAAATCATGTGGTAATTAATAGCATAATTATTTTCAGTATCACGGAGGAACAAACTTTGGTCGAACATCTGGTGGCCCATATATAATAACATCATATGATTATGATGCTCCTCTAGATGAATATGGTATAAATTTCATTAATCCATTTCCATAAAAATTTATTATCCAAAAGTCAAATTTTTTTTACCTGATTCAAGACATTGTTAAAAATTAGTGACTTGCATGCACGATTCTTTTCTTCTCGTAAATATAGGGAATATAAGGCAACCAAAGTGGGGACACTTAAAGCAATTGCATGATGCCATAAAAATAATGGAAAAGGTTCTCGTATATGGAGTCGCCAACACTACAAACTTAGGAGCTGGATTAGCAGTAAGTCTACTATTTGCTTCATGTATAAGAAAGATAATATTCGATTTTGTTCATAAAAACTAATATTACACTATTAAATTGCAGGTGACAGAATATATTGCAAATGGGATTAGTGCCGGGTGCTTTTTGATAAATGCTAATCAATCTAGTGATGCAAATGCGACATACAACGGAAAGACATATTTTGTCCCTTCCAAGTCTATCAGTGTCCTTCCTAATTGTGAGAAAGAAGTGTACAACACTGCTAAGGTATATTTAGGTATCTTTTGATAAGCTAATATGTTTGTAACATTTAACATTTGTAACAAAATATATGAGAGAAATACAAGAGAAGTGAACTTATTATTTATAAATAAATCAAATTTAGTCATCTCTTTCAATGTTGAGAGATAATTAGATTTTTATTCTTAAAATATACTCTTCATGAAAGCAGGTGAATGCTTCAACCACTTCAATAGTCACAAAGCCTACTGAAGCAGTTTTCAATTGGCAATGGCGACCTGAGAGATTGACAACTTTTCATGAAAAGGGAACATTCTCTAACAATTCTCTATTAGAGCAGATCATGACTACCGGTGATACTAGTGATTACCTATGGTACATGACTAGGTAATTGACTAGCTTTTACATCAATTAAATCAATTTCAATAAATTTCCACATAGAATTGAAAAATATGATAATTTACTCGTGCAAAAGAGAATAAAGAACTCACTTTTGATTTTTCCCTTTCATAGCCATTGTAGGCGACTTAACTATGATTTATTCTTCCGCATGTTACAGAATTGATTTGAGCAAGTTCCGCCAATATTGGAGCAAGAAAATGTTGCTTCATGTTAATACAAAAGGGCATATTATTGATGCTTTTGTTAACAAGCACTTTATAGGTGATCATTCTTTCCTAGTTTATTCTTAATGTTATATGGTGTTCTACTAATAATCTCCGACATTGAAGTTCCATCTATATCTTTATTGATTAATTATTGAATCTAGTTGGCCAATATTATTTCTAGTTGTCTAAATTTTATATCAGTAAAGTGATGCAAAAGGTTTTTGATTAATATTTGTTTATTTTTAAAATTATTGATGATTACTAGCTAGGGTGAAAATTTTAGAAAAGAATCTAATGAAGTTTATCGATCAGGATCTCAATATGGTGTGAATGGAAAGTATGAGTTTGTCTTTGAGCAGACAACAAAAATGCGAAAAGGGCACAATGACATAGCCCTTCTTAGTGCTACAAATGGACTTGCGGTTGGTATTTCCTTCTATTAAACATTTTTCTATTCTATATCATTTCTTATATTCAATAAGATATTTTGTTAATATATTTGTCAAAATATATGAAAAGATGAAATTTCCCTTTTTCCAAACAATTGTGATCATATATCCAATAATTGAGGACACTAAGCACAGTTATTTCCTGTATCTCTTAGAATAACTCATTTTAAGATAATTTGTATCTCAATATTACTTTATTTCAAAGTTCCTTATTTTGGTTTTACAATATCTTTGTTCTAATTGGAAAAAGCATGATTTTAAGACCATTAATCTTATTTATTTTATATTTCTTCCAACTAGTTCTTGGAATTAAAACTTTGCTAACAATATTAATTATATTATGTTTGTTGCACTGGTTAGAATTATGGAGCATATTTTGATTTACAAAGGGCCGGAATCGATGGTGGTCCAGTCAACCTTATTGGATTTGGAAATGCGACAATCAATTTGACATCAAACACATGGACATATAAGGTACCATCAAATATATATTTTAGAAGATTCATTTGAAAATTATACTGTATGTTACAACTTCATAAAATCATTCTATTTTTTTTTTTTAAGATTGGATTGAATGGAGAGGATGAGCAATTGTACTTGCCATCACAACAACATAGTCTCAAGTGGGTTTTGGATCAGCTACCTATTAATAGACCTATGACATGGTATAAGGTAAGATATTTTCAGTCTTTCTATTAAAATCACAAATTCATATTGTAATATTAAATTGTCTTTGTTGAACTACTATAGTCATAGACTTAATTTTTTCAATATTTATTAAATTACAATTATGAACTAGTTGTTTTTTTATCCCAGACTCTATTTGAGGTTCCAGGGGGAAATGATACATTAGTACTTGATCTGCAAGGGATGGGAAAAGGGTATGCATGGGTGAATGGGCACAACATTGGTCGATATTGGCCATCCTTCATTGCTGATGATGAAGGATGCGAACCTTGCGATTACAGACTTGATTATAACTCAAATAGATGTAGAACTGATTGTGGAAAGCCATCTCAAACATGGTAAGTGCCGCAATCCTTGTAATTTTGGATACTTATGTTCTATATTCCATTTAAATTTTGTGAAATTATGGTTGAAAGTCATATTTATTCCCTAAAACTTCATTGTGGATCTTTTATATGTTTGTAGAATAGTAAACACTTGTATGTTTATTCCCTAAAACTTCAATTGTTAGACAGTTTTTCTTAAGTACCAACTATTATTACTTTTGAAATAGTCAAAACTTGATCATGTCAAATATTGTATTCACCCCTCCCTAAGGCTACACATTAGAATATGAAAATTAAGAAATTCAACAAAATGTTTATATTTTAGTGGGTCTCTGGATAAGGTGAAAGTACTTTTACATTGTTTCCTTAAAGTGTTCCATCTTAAATTATCTTACACTTGAGAACTTGCTTGGTTTTTTGTTTCTCATTATATATATATTTTTCAGATTATATTGATATGAATTGTTTAAGAAATTGTAAAAAATAATTCTCAAGAAGAAAATGTGGATATTAATTCGGGATGTATCTCTTCTTGTGCAATCATTTTACATTGATCCTAAGAGCACAATTTCAAATAGGTACCATGTTCCCAGATACTTCACAACCAAAGGGCCCAATTTATTGGTCTTATTTGAAGAATTTGGCGGAGATATATCCAAAATAAGTCTCCAAACAGTGTCGGTTGCCACTACATTTTGATGCTTATTTGCGAAAGGATATTGTGATGCTCTTGATGCCATGTCAATAACACATAAGGTAACAGAGATTTTAGTAATAACATAATTATAACCTCAAAATCAAGTAATATATGATCAACTTTTTGTGATTGCAGGCATGTATTTCCCAAGCTCGATGCTCAATCGATGTTGCAAAGAGCGCTTTTAAATTTAGTGGATGCAATAATCTAATTAGCAATAAAAACAGTTGTGCAAGCAAGATGTTGATTAGCTGTTTAATTTTTTTCTATGGTTTTCAATAAGAGGATGCTAAATTCTGAGTCCTATTGTACATTGCCCCAACACCATATTGAATTCCTTGAATAAAATTTCTTTTTACTAAATTTGAGATGGATGTCCAAGCTAAATGTCATCGCCTACATTCTTGGAATTGGTTATACATTATTAAATATTGAGAACTTAGCAAGTTAAAGTTTGTCATTGACTTAGACAAGTCAATGGACTTCCTTTAAAGGCTTGAGGAGGAAGGGCTTGATAGATAACACACAAAAGGGAATTCAAATAATCACTAAAATAGTGCTAGAGTCCTAATTTTATTCATATAAATCTAAAAACTCTATATGGAATTGTGCAAATAATGTCGCACAGTAGTAAAATAACATACTTGAATATAAATGCATATGACAATAACAGGAATGACAAGAATACATGAAATAGTGAAAAAGAGGTAACATTACAACTCATCTCCAATCATCGATCATTTCTAAGCATGAATAAACTAAAAACATGGCCAACATATGGTAATCTTGTCAAGACTATGAACCAGGAGGTTAAACGAACGTGGAGATTGGGAACACAAGTGCAAGTGAAGAAAAGAAGACGATAACCCTCGTCTCCAAGGCCCCGCCTAGTTGTCCCATGATCAACACGAAGGAGATAAATCATGATGACTTAGCTATTTGACTTGATGAGGTATTTGTGCTCAATGGCTTGGAGGCCTAAAACCAAGTGTTGCACATTTAGAGGAGCTTCAAAAACACTGTAGTCCTAGGAGCATTGAGTGGTTTTTTGTAGAAGGTGAGAAGGATCTGATGGGAGAAATCTCATGGAGATTTATGCATCTGATGGACCAGAGACCTAAGAATGTAGAATCTAGGGTTTCATGTAAGATGGAGGCAAGGAGGATTAGATGACATGGAACAAGCTTGGGGAGAATGGTGTACTTGATAGACTAGAGGCTCGGTGAGATAGACTTTTTGGTGAGGGGAATTGTATAGGTATGAAAGCATGAGATATCACATAAAATAGAAAAATGATATGCAGCAAGAATTTGTAGCATGAAACCTAACATGAATGACGTGACATTCTAATTATAGTGATCCCCGACGGGTTCACTATGCCCCCCAGGTTATAGAATGGTTCGGGAGGCGGCCGGAGGCCGCCGTTGGTGTCCAAGTGGCAATCGGATGCGTATATAAAAAGTGTCACGTCATTCATGTTGGGTTTCATGCTACAAATTCTTGTTGCATATCATTGCTCCATAAAATATATAATCTTAGTGGGTTGTTTTTTGAGGCAACATCATTGGGGATGATGCCTTTAGTTAGGTAGGGATTCATTACCTAGTTGCATGGTTTAAAGAATTTGATTGGGGCGGCGCTATTTGTCACAAGTTGAAGTTGTTCTTGCATGTTCAATATCTTAATGATGAGAAAAAGAAATTTAGGCAATGTATTTGTTCTGATAGAGGCAAAACTATATTAATTTTTTCCAAATGAATTGCTACTTTGATCATGGTTGCTGAAATGTTTCAGCCGACTCAAACACTGACAATTCAACAAACAAATCAGGCTAAATGTCAAGTTTATCATAGTTGAATTGTTAAGATCACGCCTAAAGTTAGTTTGAGTTTGCTCACACTGTAGGCAGCTTTTCCAAAATGGATTTGTGTGGAATTGGTTTGGGTATTAGAGGTTGTGGTTATTGTGCCAGAGTAATGGGTGTTTATGAGATTGTCAGCCTTGTATAGGCCTTAAACTGAGCACCCTCATACCCTCGCACCCTCTTAATGCATGACTGTGCGCCATGCGACATGGGAGCCGAGGTGGAGGTAGCCTAACTAGCTATTTCTTTGTTGCTCTAGATGATTGGGCACATGACGGTTGAGATTGGAGCTCTTGAATCAATTCTTATTTAGAATATAATCTCTTCCAAGTTTAACTCAACGCCACCAATCTCATCCAGAACATAGTTTTCAAGTTAGTGAAATAGGCATATATCATTGACTTACTGATGGCTGTGGAAAGAAGACTTCTTCCTGGATGCTGAACTCCCCAATTATACTGTGACTATATAAACTAGAAAATTTTAATTGTTTATTGTTCAATTGAAAAATGTAAAAAACTAGAAATAGAAATCAGAAACCAGAAGATGATTGTCAAGAGTATATGACTCAAAATAATAACACAGTTGAAGAAAAATATATATGATATTAACAACAATAATATGAATACAGGTCATCAATCATTTCTGAACATGACTGAACTGAAAACAAAACCAACCTAATGTTCAGAGAACAGAATATTTTTTATTTCAAGATATAAATGACTAGGGTTTAGTCCATTCATTTAGGAAAAAAAAAATGATGAACCAGGTAGCAGACAAATTGAACCTGGGGTGACCGGCCCGGCCCCACGGAAGTTTCCCACCGGTCACCAGGATAAATCGGGAAACACTCGCGGTGGCCAGTCTAGAAGCAAGTCCATTCATTTGGAGGTTGATAGTTAACTAGAGATCAAATTTCAATTGACTCGCAATATAGTCTTTGGTTGCTCAATGACAACTAAATGTGTCTAAACAATCAACTTCAGGCTTTTTCAATCAATAGAGCCATCTAAAATAGAGTTGTTGGAGGCTCCTATATTCCTTTAATATTGTGCTAACAATATGCTCAAATACTTTCAAGGGTTTGGAAGGGTTGAAGACTTTAATTAAGTTCTTGGCATTCTTATTTTACTTACCTTGTATTTTATTTTTGTTTGAGATGAGAGAATCTATGTCGTAAGAGTTATAACCCACTACCGCTTGTTAAGGTGCAGTCTTAGCTGAATCTTTGTGAGGTGACTCACTAATAAGTTATAGGTTATGAAATAGAAGAAGAGAAAAATCAAAAGGACGTCCATCATTTGACAAATCATGGACACTCCTTTTCCGATTAAAGTCAAATGAGCACCTAAAGTAAACTATCCAAAATATCCCTAGACCGATTTGAACATTAGATTGCAATAGCTTGCTGCAAGCTTCTATAACGTGTAGTAGCTGACTGCAACCTTTTACAACATGTAGTAGATAATTGCTAGCTTCTACAATGTGTAGCAGTTGGTTGCTAGTTTCTATAATAATGTTATTATTTTAAATTGATTTTTTTATTGGAGGGTAATAACGTGGTTAAAATAATATTTCAATAAGCAAGTCAAATTAAGAAAACTTCATGACAGTCAATACATTTCAAATGAACATTATTTGATCAAGATCAATTTTGTAGAAGCTAGAAGATACTTACTATAACATGTACCAGCTAGTTGCTTACGTCTACAATAGTATCATCTGTTGGTGCAATCAACCTTTAGGGTTTTGACGTTTGTTTAACAATATCTTTATTGGAATTTGATCAAGGTTGACCTAATCAGATGATAAGTCTACCAAGTGACTAGTCCTAACTTGAAGTTAGACAACGGGGTGATAAGTCTACCAGTGACTAGTCCTAACTAGAGGTTAGGCAAGGGGAGTCCTGGTGAGTAAAGCTGGGCCATAGTGAGTAAAGCTAGGATTGGTGAAAGTCCTGATGAGTGAAGTCAGACCCTAATGAGTGAAGCTAGGTTGGTGAAAGTCCTGGTGAGTGAAGCCAAACAGTGCAAAGTCCTAGTGAGTGAAGTTAAGCAATGGAAACCGTAAGGTGGGTAACCTTAGAAATCTTGGAGGAGTGAACTCCAAGAAAGTTTGATTGGAAGGTTTTCGGTCGATCACGCGGTTTCCCATCGACCCTGCGCGGTCGACCGAACTGTTGAATCTTGGTAAATCTAAAAATAGGTTTATCAATACTATTTGCATGACTATTATTGTTGTTGTGCTAATCTAGTTTTGCAGGAAAAGTCTTAGTAGATCAGGCGATCAAACACTAAGCAGATTAAGTCCAAACAGGTCTGGAGGAGCCAATATTTGGCAGGTGAGTTGAGGTAAGTTCTAGAGGAGAGTATTGTGAGATCGTGTCCCGAGGGGATAGCCCTAGGCGTTAATCCAACTAGAGAAACCTACAGAGGTTTGTAAGTTGAGATCAGGACAAGTCTTATTATCGATTACTCATGCATATTATATTTGTGTTAACTCTATTTTGCAGGGTTAAATCTTTTACATGTTATTGTTGTGCTAACATTTTCATACAAATCAGTCAAACCCTATTGACCAAGGGATCGATCAACTGATCCAAGTGATAAAGTCTGAGTAGCACTGCTGCAAAGTAGATTTAAACTATCTATGGACTAATCATCAGGATCAGTCGACAGATCCATATTTATATGGGGCGGCTATGCAAAAAGAAGCTTTATCCATAAATTGATTAGGAGGTTCGGTCGACGGTGTAGGGATCTCTAGGCAAAAATATTCAAAAATCGCAATGGAAATAAGAAATCCCACGAGCGATCCATGCAAAAGAAAACTCATACAAAGTTAATTTACAAATTCCTATCGTATAGGTATATCTTTGGCGCGTTCCCTTCGCTTATCCCGCTTGTCCGAGGTATGCCGGATCTCTTGCACGTTCAAGTGTTCGTGCCTCTATGCGTATCCACACGAACACGATCTCTCAAGTTTCGGAGAAGAATCACCTTTGTGGTGCTAGTCACAAGAGGAGATTCACAAAGCAAGAAGGAGAGGGAGAAGAGGGATTTTGGCCAAGAGAAGGAAGGGAAGGAAGAATGACAAGTTCATCATCCAAATGACATGAAAAATTCTTTTATACTCATCCCATGAATATGAAGAGTTTTTGTCCCTTTAGCTTCCCTCCATTAATGCTAATAAAAACCCACTTAGAGCACATTTTCTCATATGACTCTTCAACTTCTCTTCATCCAATGAATAGAAACTTTTCATCTTCCTCTATTATTAATTTATTAAACATTTTAATAAATTAATATCTTATTCAAATGTGGTTGAGTCTAATCTAAATGAGTCAAACTCATATTAGATCTCAATCCCATAATCGAATTGGATTCACTTGAGTCTAACTCAATTAATCCAATTCGGATCAAATCTTAGTCAAACTAATATCAATTAATCTCTGAAGCATCGTGCCCTTAGTGTGTGACCCAATAGGTTTTCGTAACGTTGGCAATATATCTAAATCGCTTTAGACACATAAGCAATGAGCGACATCTAGCAATGGATCATTGCTACCCAAGGGACGAGAAAATTGAGATCCGACTTAACCTCCGTGACTATGTTAATATATGACCTTGTCCTTCTATCCTTGATATCTAGATTGACCAATGAGGCATAGACCATGCCATCCTCGATCAATCTTTGTGTTTCTTGATCCCCGAGTAGACTCACTCAAACAAATGAGCTCAATATCTTATATTGACTCATTTGAGTATGACCATGTGTTTTAGTAGTCCTACTCGATCAAGGGGCCCACAGATATCACTCCCGTCATATGGGAGGGATAGATCTCATTTACATCACTCACATCTCTCCGCATAATTCATTACATACCCAGTGATTGCCTTTATAGTCTACCCTGTTACGGGTGATGTTTAACGATATCAAAGTACATAACTCCTTATGTAGGGAATCGTAGTGACTTCAGGTTTAAGGACTATTCATACTAATAGTCACATGAGAAAGTTTATGACACTCATATGACAATCTATGAAACTTTCTCATGGCGGGTCAATTCAGTACATTATCTAATGTATACCCATGTATCAACTTGATATCATATATCCATGACTTATGAGCTCAAGTCATCAATTGACCTACATGTTAGTCTCCATGCTTTAATATTGTCCTTGAATATCAATGCTTGACTAGGAATGATTTAATATAGTGTTCTCTACATCGTCTCACTATCGATTCAACCAATCGATATAATGTCACTACCAGAAAATCAATGTATAGCGGCGGTTATTTAGCGGCGGTTAGATACACCGCCGCTAAATCCTTGGGTTCCCTGCGGTTTAAATTTAACGCCGCTAATTGAATTATTTAGCGGCAGTTAGTATTTCAATCGCGGCGGTTTAATCATTTACGGCGGTTTTAAATTTGATTTGCGGCGGTTTAATATTTACGGCGGTTTAATATTTAGTTTGCGGCGGTTCGGGTTCAATTTGCAGCGGTTTAAAAAACCGCCGCAAAATGAATTAGCCTATAGCTTTTTTTAGCCACGCAGAAACATAGTTAGGGTTTAATCGTCGCGGCAAAAGGGTTCGCCCTTTGTTCTCTTCTTCCTCTTCTGCGTTCCTCTTCTCCCTCTTGTCTGTCGAGTGTCGAGTGTCGCGGGAAAAGTGTTCGTCTTAGTTCATCTTCTCCATCTTCTCTGGCTGTCGTTTTTCTTCTCTTCGTTCTTCTGCTCGTCACACGTCGTTCCTCTTCTGTGCCGCGGTAAATATTTCGCTTCAGCCACCGATCAAGCGGTCTTCGTCCTGTTCCTCGGGTTAGCTCTTTCTTGGTCTGCGTCAGGGAAGAAGGTAAGAGCAGATCTCCACCTCCAGCTTTGATCTGTTTCAAGATTTAGATGTTGTTCTTCCTTTGGATATCATCATGGTATTGAAAATTCAGTTATCATTATTTTTCTGTTTAGAATAAATAAATAAATAAATTTGCCCCAAACTTTACAAAATAAGGGCTTTTGTGGTCATCTTGATTTTCATTCAGTTTACCCTTTGTTTGATGCAAGAGGCTACCAGTAGGATACTGGTTTAAAAATGATCATGTACTCAACGAAGTTTAAAAATGATCTTTTCTAAGAACAAGTTAACGAAATTCTTCAACATCAAGATTAACCAGCAATCATGTAGCCTAGTAAAGTAATTTTCTTCCAGGAAAAGAGCTTTAAGCTGTAATGGCAAAACATAATCATAGAGGGAACAAAATTGAAGTAAATTATTAGTTTAGGATGCGAACTGGTAGATTGCACATCAGAAAAAACAAAAAGCTCTGGTAGACTACCAAAACTGTGTTAATATTTTACGACTAAAGGTTTGCTCATGCTAGCCTTGTTTTTATGGCAGTTAGTTACTAGTACACTTCAACAGATCACACAATAGATTTATTCTCTGATATCACTAGGTTGGTTAACTTTGAAGCTCTTGTATGCGACTTGACAAAGCTATAAACACACTTTTCAATTTGAACTTCAAACGGAATTTAAGAGCGCAGACTCAATCTCATCATTATTTATATTCCCTATATGATGATCCATTAGACCATCAACTCCATGGCAACTTTTAGGATATCACATCTTAACAAAATATTTTAGCCACAAGATTAGAAAATTAGGTTATACAATATAAAGTAATAATTGTGTCTCACTTGTCCTTTCCTTTAGATGTGTGAGGCATTCCGTTTGTGAAAGTCACAAAAGATGCAATAAAACTTGTAGAAAATGATTAGTATGCACAAACACATAACATATTATTTAACTCCTTAGCGATGAGCAGATTAGATGGGCCCAAACCTTTTATAAAAAGTCTACTTAAAATTCTAGTATCCTACTGGTAGTTTTGTGCTTTTTTTGTTAGAGCTTTTGGCATAAATGCAATGTTGATGTCTTATCAAAAGTTCATGATTATGGGATGCAAATTGTTTATTAGAATAGATGCAAGAGGCTATTGGTTTTGTTGTGTCTCCTTCAAGCTAGGTCTTAATCCTTCAAATACTTGAATTTGATGTCATATTACTAACATATGAGACATTGGCAACCTTCCTATTTCTTATATCTTGAGTTTTAGTTTTGATCTGTTCATAACATAATGCATGAATTGTAGTTGCAACTCAAACCTTTTATGTATAGAACAATAGCAACTCAAACCTTTTAGTTTTGGTAGAATTTCTGACTTGAATTTGTGTGTATTTATTGTTTATGTCTTATGTGTTGTTTGTGAATTTTCTTTCATATGTTTGGTCAAGTTATTGTATCCCTTCGTTAGTGGTCTTTTTGAGCCCCCCACTTTAGCGTGCCTTTTAATTTAATTATCTACTATTGAATAGAAATGGACAAAAGGTGGATTTTGAAGCCGCGAGATACTCCCGAATATATGGATGAATTATTGCAATTTTTGGACTTTGCATTTGCTAATGCATCATCCGATAATAGGATAAAGTATCCTTGTTCTCGTTGTGGATTCAGACTATACCAAACTAGAGAAGAGGTGTATGATCACTTGTTGTTAAGACCTTTTCCACCAGGTTATACAGTTTGGCTATTACATGGTGAGAGAGGCGAAGGAGAGACTTCTACTAGCTCACATGAGGTGCAACAAACTGAATCTTCTGTAGATCCAATACATGACATGATTCAAGATGCTTTCATATTCCCTAGACCACATGTCAGTCAAGATTCCACGATGCATGATCTATTAAATGAAGGTGAAGGAAGGATGCCGCATTTACAAGAGGGTCCAAGTGGTAAAGCGAAAGAGTTTTATGATTTGCTTAAAGATGGTGAACAAGAATTATATGAAGGATGCTCAAAGTACTCAAAGCTTTCTTTTTTAATAAAGTTGTATCACATCAAATGCATTTGTGGAATGAGTGACAAAGCTTTGTCGATGATAATTGAGCTATTGCATGATGCCTTTGAGCATGCAAAGATCCCAACATCATTATACGAAGCCAAAAAGACTATAAAAAAACTTGGTCTTAATTATAAGAAGATAGATGCATGTCCAAATGATTGCATGCTATATTGGGGACCTGATAAAAGTTTGAATGAATGCAAGCGATGTGGTATATCTAGATGGAAAAATTCTTCTAAAAGGAAAAAACAACCATCAAAGTTTCTTCGGTATTTTCCTCTAATTCCTCGATTGCAAAGATTGTTCATGTCTAGTAAGACATCCGATGATATGAAATGACATGCTATGGACAGTAATAAGGATGGCTTCTTGAGGCATCCGAGAGACGCTGAGTCATGGAAAAGATTCGATTCTAAATTTTCTGAATTTTTTTCGGATGCACGTAATGTTCGCCTAGCCTTAGCTAGTGATGGGTTTAATCCTTTTGGAAACATGAGCACTAATTATAGCATTTGGCCTGTGATTCTCATTCCGTACAATACCCCACCTTGGACATGTATGAAACAAACTAACTTCATTCTGTCGATGATCATTCCAGGTAAGAAAATGCCAGGGAATGACATAGACATTTACTTGCAACCTTTAGTCGATGAGCTTAAATTGTTGTGGGATGGTGTTGATACATTTGATGCTTCATCGAATGAAAATTTTAAAATGCGTGCAGCATTGATGTGAACAATTAGTGATTTTCCTGGTTTGGGGACATTGTCGGGGTGGAACACATATGGTAAGCTAGCTTGTCCTATATGCAATATTGATACTGAACCTTGCCGACTTTATCATAGTAGAAAATGGTGTTTTATGGGTCATCGCCGTTTCCTTCATGCTGGTCACAAATTTAGATTGGATAAGGCCCGATTTGATGGTAAGATTGATAGAAGAAATCCACCAGTAAAACTATCAGGCTCAGCTATTTTCATCCAGGTTGAGAATATCCAAGTTTCATTTGGGAAGACACCAGAGGTGAAAGGGAAAAGAGGACGGGGGCAGCGAAATTTCAATGTAGATGAATCATATTGGAGAAAAAGGAGTATATTCTTTGAACTTCCATATTGGGAGTTTAATGCATTGCGCCATAATCTTGATGTAATGCACATTGAGAAAAATGTGTGTGACAATGTTCTGTATACTTTGCTCAATGAAAGTGGGAAGACAAAAGATCACCTTAATGCTCGAAGAGACCTACAATCTATGGGCATAAGATCTGCACTTTGGCCTAATGATAATGGGAAATATCCTGCTGCTATCTTTACTATGTCAAATGGACAAAAAGATATATTTCTTAAGACATTGAAGAATGTGGTTGTTCCAGATGGTTACTCAAGCAATATTTCAAGATGTGTTGATTTGAAACAACGTAAGATGTTTGGGTTGAAAAGTCATGACTGTCATATTCTAATGGAACAACTCTTACCAATTGCTTTGAGGAATGCTATGCCTGGTGTAGTTTTTATGGTTTTAGCTGATCTTTGTTCATTCTTTCGACAAATATGCAGTAAAGTGTTGAACCCCATTAATCTTGATACCCTTCAAGATCAAATTGTTCACACACTTTGTCATTTGGAGATGCTTTTTCCTCCATCATTTTTCACAGTCATGGTTCACTTAATTGTTCATCTAGTCGATGAAGTCAAAGAGGGAGGCCCGGTGCATTATCGATGGATGTATCCAATCGAAAGGTGAACTTAACATGGCAAAATTTATTTTTTCACTTTCTTTAAATAAATAATCAATTGTTTTAGCTGAATCCATAACCTTTTTAATGTGAAGGTACCTAGGCCGTTTGAAATCTTATGTGCGTAATAAGGCTCAACCTGAAGGTTCAATTGTTCAAGGCTACTTGGCCGAAGAAATTCTTACATTTTGTTCGAGATATTTGGATGACACAGAGTCAAGAATCAATCGACCAAGGCGCGTTGATGATCAACCTGACAGTGTTGAACACCATGAAAGCAATACTATGTTTCCAAAAGTTGGCAGATCAGTTGGGGGATTCTCATATATTATATTAACACCAATAGAGAAGTTGCAAGCACATCGTCACATGTTGGTCAACTGTGTAGCAGTAGATCCTTTTATTGAGTAAGTAATACATAAAGTTTTACGCAAACCTTGTTGCAAATCAATTGGTCTCGTATTTTATAATAATTTATTTTTACTTATAGGAAATTTAGGGCAATAACAAAGAGACAGTTGAGACATCGGACACGCTTGCAATCAGAGATTGATAAAGTTGTACACAAAGAATTTCCTAGCTGGTTTCAAAAGCATGTGAGTAGAAGTTATGTTTTTTTTTCATTCAATTTTAGAGGTGTAACTAATAGTAAAAACTAAGTGCGGTAATTCTTGATGCCAGATCTCCAATGAAGGTGCTAGACATTCAGATGAATTAAGGTGGCTTGCACTTGGACCACTTGATCAGGCCAAACGTTATAGTGCCTACAATGTGAATGGATTTAAATTTAGAACTATTGCTCGAGAGCACGGGTTGAAAAGTCAAAATAGTGGAGTATTTGGTATGTACGATACTCGGAGCTACGCAAGTACTCGTGATAATAATGTCGCAGTCGGAGGTGTTCCGTATTATGGAAAATTAGTGGACATAATTGAATTGAACTATAATGGTCAATTCACTGTTACATTGTTCAAATGTCAGTGGGCTAACACCACTTCTGAGAGAGGTATCAAAAGAGATGACTCGGGTATTACTAGTATTAATTTTTCTCGTTTGATACATGTTGGAGATCGAGAAAATGATGAGCCATATATACTTGTGTCCGATGCTCAACTTGTGTTTTATGTGGATGATGAGATTGAAAAAGGATGGAGTATTGTAAAACATCTACAACCAAGAGACTTGTATGACATGGGAGAAGACAAAGAAGAAGAGCAAATTTATGATCTTGTTCCTTCTCCGCAATCAAACTTGGATAGGTGGTTTCATAATGGCAATGAAGAATTACAATTGGCTAGGGATGATTATATAGAAGATTGACCTGCAAATGATGTCGTTGGTGACAATAATGATGGAGTCAAAGATTTTAATTTATAATATCTCGCAATTCAAGGACAACCTTGTATTTTTGCTGCCCTTGTATTTTCATTAATGCCAACATATACTTGAGCTGCCCATGTTTTTACTTGCATTGTTGCACCCTTTTGTCAAGTGACTAAAGCTAAGAAGATGAATGAAGCATAAAAGAATTTTAGTTAAGCAATTATAATAGCTAAGAAGATGAATGTTGCACCCTTTTACTGGCATTATAATTGCATGCTCAGATGAACTGCTAACTGAGGACATGCATGCTCAGATAAATCTATGTACTACATCGGTATTGGACCAGGACGTGATGCCATCATTTGCAAATGACTTGAATCTGTCTACTACTTGCTGCTGCTTCTTCTAAAGCATAGTGGCATCACATCGATGAGTCTTTTCTCATACGCTGGAGGTACTAATCAATTTGGATTTTACATCCAAAAACACGAGGTCAGGTAATGTAATCCACAATTGGTGTGGTTATGCATTTTTAATTTAAGCTCGAGCTATTTGCTTTATTTGATAAAATGCTAGTAGGAGCTTGAAAGCTTAATAATCTTCGCATGATTGACGAGATTCAAGTTGTCTGGAATGCTTGGTCATCTACTTTTACTTGAGATTGTGACTATTTTATAGTGCATTTGAACATATGAATGATCAGATTCTTATTAGAAGCACCCTATACACTCTCTATTTATTGATATTTAGTTGATATATCACATATCTATACCTCCATCGATTGTTCGATATGCAGCACACACAAAGATTAGTTTCATTCAGCAATCGTACATTTTGTGCAAGGATTTACTTGTACACTGACCGGTTGGTTTGCTTTTCAGCTTTGTAATGTTCTTTTGCAGTTCCTCATTCGACAAGTGCTCGGCTTCAAGTGCTCTCTCGAGTTGTGCCAGATACATTAGTTGCAGTTTCTACTAGGGATAGTTTTCAGACAAAGTGAATTCTTATAGCTGACTTTTGGAAGTATTATTGACTTGTATTTACTTCTATCATATTATATTTCCAGGTATGAATGAAGTCTTAATTCTAATGTACTTTGTTTAAAAAATAACGTACTTTGCAATTAGATAGTTGATCTCATTAGGATGCTACAAGCTTTCATACAGTTTAATTAATGTATGTCACTCAATTTTTTGCTAACATGTATGTTGTTGTTGTCATTTCCTAAAATTTCATTTTTTTTCCAAAATTGTAGGCATGCCTAGGAATAAACGCTTTAAGGTTCAACCTTCAGTGACAGAAAAATCAACTACAACTTTGCCACAACCTAATACTAGGGCTTGCCCTGTTCCACCAGCTCCTAGTAATGCTCATTTACTCCCAAATTCTAATACGGTTGTTCATTCAAGGCCACAGATTAATAGCAGAGCTCAATTGAGTGCACCAACTCAGATTGGTGCTAATTCAGTGCCATCTACTCATAGGGCATCTAGTTCTACTCCATCCCACCCTTTACTTGCTCAAGAGGTAAATCCAGAGGATGATCAAGAGGATGAAGATGTTGATTCATTTGATGAAAATGGTGACACTGCTTCAAGTGGTAGCAAGAAGAAAAGTTATTGGGTTGTTAATGTTATTGGTAAAAAATTTCTTTCTTTATTTTTTTCCAATATTTTACTATGATCATTATGTTTGATAGGTTAAAATTCATGCTTGAATGTGTAAGATGTTAGTTAACTTGTTTGTTTCATATTTAATCTGTAAACTTATAAAGTAAAAATATTTTATTTGTTTTAGATGAGCTGAATCACACAAGTAAAGAAGCACGATACATGGTGCAAGATGTTTGGTCAATACCTGATGGTAGCAAAATTATAGTTACTTGCAATGAGCTTGGGCAAGCCATAGCGATGTAGGTGGCATTTTGGGTGGCTTTTTAGGAGTGTTGGGATGTGATTTCAATAAATTTCCCATTTGCTATATCTCGTGGCGTAAGGTTCCTCAATCATATAAGGACGCGGTGTATAATAGCATCATTCAGGTAATTAAATTTAATCTTCCATATCTTTTATAATATCTGTGACTAATACTAATATCTTTGAATTGTATGCAGAATAAATTTCATATAGTCGATAATCGATTGAAGAATGATATCATGAAACGCATTGGGAAAGCGTGGAAAGACACCAGGTCTAGCTTGTTTCATGAATTCTATGATAGCACTGTGAGCAAAGAGGAAAATGTTGCAAACCGACCTCCTGGAATTGATGAAAACCATTGGAGATGGTTCATTGATTATCGGTTGAGTGAGAAAACCCAGGTGATATATCCATTTCAATTGGGTTTTAATTACGGTTAATTTCATTTATTGAACTTCTGTTAATGGTTAGATGTTAGATGTTTTTTTGTCTATTCATAATTCACATGCATTTACTGCTAACTTATAATAGGACTTATGCAAGAGAAATACTGAAAATCGAAAGAAGCAATTATATACCCACACAGGTGGTTCAAAAACAATAGCAAGGCGAAAATATGAAGAGGTAGTAGAACTATTATTTCACATATTCGTTCAGTTTTTTTTGTTTAATTATTTGACTATATGTCACTAATGTGATATAGGAACGATAACGTGGAAGCAGCATTAGCAGAGGGGAGTTATGGGTAATGTTGCACAAGAAAAAAGATGGTTCTTATATTCACGACAATGCCCAAGTGATTGGTGTAAGTTTGGTATTAATTTTTTCAAAAATTTTGTATTTCATTTGTAATGCTCAGTTGATAATTTCTTCTATTCGCAGGAAAAAATTATCACAATTGAGCGTGAAGATGATTCCTCAAAGGGATTTTCAAAAAGTGATTCACTTTCTCAAGCTATAGGGAAGGAACATTGTGGTCGGGTTAGAGGTGTGGGTTCTGGGCCATGTCCTACTCAAGTATTTGGTCAAACTTCATATTCAAATACACCTGTTGATCATGGATTGCAAATATATATGACTGAAATGAAATCTGAATTAGAAGCTTCTAAAGCTAAGGTGCAGAATCTGGAATCAGTGATTGAAATAGAAAGATCAAAAAGACAAGCAATTGAGGGAGCTGTTGTAGCGACCCGCCTTCTCTACCTTAGCCGGACCGTTACTTGTCTACTTCTTGACTCTAATGCACGACTAAAAATGCGGAACTTTCTTAAACTTGTATTTAAATCTATCTAAGAATGATATTCTAACTTTAATAGTCATGCATTTAAACTCATCACACAAGGTTCTATAATATTGCTAAAGCATTATGGAATATGAATGCAACTTTTCTAAGCACATTTAAAACAATGAAAACTTAATTCAAAAGGAGACTAACAACATCTTGGCACATGCATCAAATAGCTACATCGAAGTATCGATATTCAAAACTACTCACGCTCATACTCATCCAATGCAATCATAAGGATATGTATACTAAATAGAATGACATGGAATCTCTATTCGTGGTTTTAAGACAGGCAAAATATCTAAAACGCAAATACTTGGATAAATTATATGTGATCTAACTTAAACTAAGAATTTGTAATAAATGCACTTTAAGTCTTTTATTTATCTCGTCCCAAGGACCTCTCCAAGGTCAGCCACCACACACACGTTACTCAGCACCGCCTCGTCGCCTTCCTTCAGAATTGCTTGCCTTTACCTTTACCTGCAGCAAGAGGAAATGCAACTAATAAGCATAAAGCTTAGTAAGTACTATCTAGCTCACAAAATCTCGAAATGTGCAGGCATGCTTTTTAAACAATATGGAATCACATGAGATACTTTTATGCTTAAAAGAAACACTAAAACATGTATAACTCAAAACATGCATACTCAAGCATTAATAAGTCTTAACTCACTTTTTCTTGGCTTAACATGAAACTTTAGCAATTCTTTAACTTTAAATCTTTCTTTAACTTTTAGAAAACTTCCTTAAACTTTAGAAAAACTTTGCTAAAGCATATACTTGAAAATAATAATCACTTGGATCCACTTAAGACGTAAGTACCATCTTATGCGCGTTCCCTAAAAGGTTGGGGTAGCGAGCCACCAATCCTAATAGAGCAGACCTTGGTCTACCAGGGCCAAGACCTTGGAATTGGACACCTGGATTTCTTTAACGATGCCCTTGGACGCCGGGTACTGGCCTTAGAAAATAAAATACTTACTTTTTCTTATCTTGAATGCCTTGTCATTTTCACGAGCACCTTGTGTGCCCAAATCCCTAAGTCTTGACTTTTGGGGATTTCTTAAGGCCTTGGCCTTTTCTTTTCTTATCTTCATCTTCTCTTTTCTTTTCTCATAAATTTTCTTGGACCCCAACCTCATTTACGAACAGCTATTAGTACACATTAACACATTAATATACTCTAATAGCGACCTTTACGAGCTCAACTATGTCATCTCTAAAAAGTCTGCTCTCAAAAATAAAGATAACTCGTACATAGATAAATTATATAACTGCTTACAGTAAAACGTTCTTACTCTGTAAATCTAGCTACACAAGCTAATAAACTAAGCTGAAGAACAACATAATAATTGCATGCAAAATCAAAAACAAAAGGGAAATTTCATTTTTAACTTTCTAACGGGGAAAAACTTACGGAAAACCGCCTCTTACTGCAGGTGAGCAGTACTTACCTTGGTATCTTGGACTTACAACCAAGAACGGCGTCGGAGGTTCCGGAGAAACTCGAAGTCTCGGAGATTTCTTCGCGTTCACGCGTTCCTCTCGTCGTGGGGATTCCGAATATCGGAAAATCTCTCTGCACTCCTTGCTTTTCCTTGGCCAGCGCCCCCTTAGAAGAGGAGAGGAGGCCTTGGTGTGTTTTCGCCCAAGGGAAGAGAGAGGGGCGGCGTGAGGGTTTGGGTGAGGTAAATAAAACTTCTCTCCTTAATTATCTATTTATACTTATGGGGGCGAATTTACCTAATTATACCTTATCTATTGTTTCGCTCAATTTATTACAACAAAATCAAACCAGCCCAGCTGGTCCGCCCATTGTCTCTCACAGTGTAGGTGAAGGGTTCGATTCCCACCTACGCGATTTTCTGTTTATAATCCTTTTTGCCACTTTCGTTTACGAAAAAATTCTATAAAAATATCCATAAATTTGGAATAAATTCTAAGATATTTCTAAAATTAGTTTCGAGAATTTTCGGGCGTTACAGCTATTAAATATATGCTGCAAATGCAAGGAAGCAATTTGCCACCTGAATTGGCCGCTTTGATTAATGTGATGGTATGTATGTAGTACTTTTAAAATTAATAAAATTGCTTTCAAATTATTACTATTTTAATTTGCTATTCATAATTTTAGGCCCCGGATGAAGGTAGTGCACCAATCTCACAAGGTGCAAGACCATCTTCCACAGCTAGTCATGATGCTCACCGACTTGATGCTCCTTCCAACCAAAATCCAAATTAGTTGAATACATCATATCTTAGGTATGTTTTACTATTTTCGTGTAAGCATTTGAAATTATGCTTCAGATTATATTTTGTCTTACAATTTTCCTTCTCATATTTTCAGTTTTTTGTCTGATAATATCCACTTCTAGTCTTTCTTTTTTCTGCTCAGCATCTATGAACTTGGACAAAACAGCTAGTTTCATGAAGTAAACGCTCAAGTTCCATTTGTATCCTTTTATACGACTGGTTGGCTTCTTGCTGTTTTGATTCTAGGATTGTTACTTTAGATTTTTTTTCATTATCTTTAGTCTTTTGCTGGAAATTTTCCTTCGTTACCAATGTTCAACTTTGCAATTTTGTCTGCTGAATTTGTTGTTCTCTGCAGGACGTTGGCTGTTTGAGTTATACTGATAATTGGACGAAAGGTTGTTTGCAAGTGCTTTGATGAGTTTCTTCTGGAATGTGGATGTAATTTTGCTGAAAATTGGGCTGTTTGATTGCCAAAGAAGCTGTAGAACATGAGTTTGATTGTTATATATTTTGTAGCTTTGTTGCTATGTCTGTATAGCTATGTTTGAATGATTGTATAATTCAGTGCTTGTAGAATGCTATAAACAAATAGAAAATGAGTTTGCTTTGTTGCTATGTCTGTATTGCTATGTTTGATTGTTATAAATTTTGTAGCTGTTGTTGCTTGTAGAATGCTCTATAACGTGTTTGTAGATTGCATAACAAATGTTGAGGTGTAAACAAAGTAGTCCCGGCGGTTTGAACAGTTTTCCCGACGGTTTGCAAACCGTCGGCTATCTCGCCTGGAAACAGGTTTACCGGCGGTTTTGAAACCGCCGGAAAAACTGTTTCCAGGCGAGATATATAGTTTGCCGGCGGTTTGCAAACCGCCGGGAATCGTAGTTGCCGGCCGTTTGTGAACCGCAGAGAATTGACTTAGCACGGCGGTTTCTAAACCGCCGGGAAATGGTTTATTCCTGGCGGTTAAAAATTGAGGAAACCGCCGCTATTTGTGGCGATTTTAAACCGCCGCCATCTGACCGCCGCTAACCAAACCGCCACAAGAACCGCCAGGAAGTCCATTCTAGTGGCGGTTGTTCCAGCGGTTTGCTAAAACCGCCGCTAAACGGTTTAATGACACCGTTATCCGCGGCGGTTTGGAGAACCGCCGGAAAACAAATTGCCGGCGGTTATAAACCGCCGGGAAACACTATTTAAACCGCCGATAAATCCCTTTTTTCTGGTAGTGTGTAGATAAGAATCTACTACTCAGGGATATTATTATACTTAGTTATTTGATACAAATATAAAGTATAATAACCAAACATGCCTTTATTAATGATAGAATATGATACAAAAAATCCTTAGTCAATCATCACATAATTGGCTCGAGGGCTCCTACTATCAATCTCCCATTAGCACTAGTGTCAATCACTGTAATATCTAATACCCAGTGATCTAGTATGACCATTATGCTTCTTCTATGCCAAAGCCTTGGTCAAAGGATCCGCGATGTTAGCATCAGTGGGTACTCTGCATATCCTCACATCTCCTCTATCGATGATCTCTCGAATGAGATAGAAGCGTCGTAGTATGTGTTTGGTCCGCTGATGAGAGCGAGGTTCCTTAGCTTGTGCAATAGCCTCATTGTTGTCACAATAGAGGTTTATTGGGTCTGCTATACTAGGAACCACATCAATCTCTATAATGAACTTCCGGATCCAAACAGCCTCTTTTGCTGCATCAGACACATCAATATACTCAGCCTTTGTTGTAGAATCTACGACCGTGCCTGCTTCCAACTCTTCCAGCTCACAGCGCCACCATTCAAGCAAAATACATACCCTGACTGCGATATGAAATCATCCCTATCGATTTGGAAGCTTGCGTCACTGTAACCCTTTACAGCTAGCTCCTCATTGCCTCCAAATATCAAGAAATATTCTTTCGCCTTCGTAAGTACTTAAGAATATTCTTGACAGCTATCCAGTGACTTTCACCTGGATCTGATTGATATATGCTCGTCATGCTCAAAGCATACGAGACATCTGGACAAGTACAAAGCATGGCGTATATGATAGACCCTATAGCGGATGCATAAGGGATCTGATCCATGCGATCTCTCTCCTCTTTAGAAGAGGGGCATTGAGTCTTCGAAAGACTTACACCATGTGACATCGGCAAAAAATCCCTTCTTGGAATTCTGCATGGCAAAACGATTAAGCCAAGTCAATATATGTACTCTGACTTAACCCAAGCAATCTTTTAGATCTATCTCCATAGATCTTGATGCCTAGGATATAGGCTACTTCACCTAAGTCTTTCATTGAGAAACAATTACCTAGCCATGTCTTCACAGACTGTAGTGAAGGGATATCATTTCCAATGAGGAGTATGTCATCCAGATACAAGATCAGGAAGATAACTGTGCTCCCACAAACTCTCTTGTAGACACAGGGTTCATCTTCATTCTTGATGAAACCAAACGCTTTGATTGCATCATCGAATCGAAGATTCCAGCTTCGAGAAGCTTTATTTAGCCCATAAATGGACCTTTGCAACTTACATACCTTTCCAGTATGCTCTGGATCTACAAAACCCTTAGGTTGTGTCATGTACACATCTTCGAGTAGATTCCCATTTAGGAATGTGGTTTTGACATCCATCTGCCAAATCTCGTAATTATGGTAAGCTGCAATAGCAAGCATGATCCGAATAGATTTAAGCATCGCAACTGGTGAAAAGGTTTCATCATAGTCGATACCATGAATCTGCTTGAAACATTTGACTACCAATCGCCCTTTATAGGTATGCATAAGACCATTCATGTCAATTTTTCTTTTAAAGACCCACTTACACCCAATGGGTTTAATTCTCTTAGGTGGATCAACCAAAGTCCATACTTGGTAAGTGTACATAGATTCCATTTCGGACTTCATAGCCTCTAGTCATTTCTCAAAATCTCGGCTCATCACAGCTTCTTGACAGGATGTAGACTCGTTCAACTCAACAAGCATAACGACATCATGGTCAGACAAGAGAAATGAGTGTCTCTCAAGCTAATGACGTATCCTATCAAATCTGCGAAGAGGTGAGTCTACTTGAACAGGTTGTTGCTCCACAACTTCTTGTGCAACAATCTCATGATCTACAACACTTTATGATGCATGTTCAATGTCAATCAAGGTCTCAGTACTATCTGCATCTTAAACTTCTTCAAGATGGATTTTACTCCCACTATTTCTTCTAGAAATAAATTCTCTTTCGAGAAAAATGTCATTTCTAGCGACCAACACTTTGCCTAGTGTAGGATTGTAGAAGAAATATCCCTTCGTTTCCTTGGGATATCCCTTCGATTTCTAAACTTTGTATGATCTTTCGCAAGTGGCTCTGATACCATTGTAGGGATCTCTAGGCAAAAATATTCAAAAATCACAACGAAAATAAGAGATCCCACGAGTGATCCATGCTAAAGAAAACTCATACAAAGTTAATTTACAAATTCCTATCGTATAGGTATACCTTTGACGTGTGCCCTTCGCTTATCCCGCTTGTCCGAGGTGTTAGTGATATGAGAGAAGTGTCCTAAGGCAATCGCCTTATGATGTAAACATTTATATTAATAAATGATAATTCACTATTTGAGTATATATGTTTTGTGTATTTGATTGGGATCTTAAACTCATCTACTGAATGTCCGCAATACAACTCACAGCATAAGAGAATTTGTGATGGGATCACAACTAGTGATTATCTCTAATGTGCAATTGTGAAGTATTGAAATTATCCCTAGTCGATGAATTGATAAAAACGGACACTATCAATTCTGTTGAGACTAGCATGGGTTATTCTCTAATCAGCTGATTTTCACTGGCTGGTGACATTGGGATGTCCGGAGATAAACATGGATGCTAGTTAAGGGAACTAGTTCATTGGAGTGACTAGTTGTAAAACTTCATATGGTTATCTATAAAGATATGTCAATGAAGTTCTTACTGCAGCTTAAGTGCGATGTTCCTTTGACTTGCGGTGTTCAAGTCATCTTGGTCATGGAGACTTATACTTTAACATCTTAAGCAAGCATCTCCAAGGAGGTGTGGACCCAGGATGATTGGGTATAAGCCGAAGTGCCCGAAGATGTTTGAACAGCCTACAAAGGATTCACCACTCCTTGCGAGGAGATGTATACCCAGGCCTATCGTCGGATTGTTACTCAAAACCTCTGGCCAGAGTATATCATGTTTAGAGTGCGAGTCTCTTACATGAGAGTAATTAGAAATCCAAAGGACGAGAAAGACACTACTTGGGCTAGGTGTGACGTAGTCAGCCTAGTGGGGACTGACACCATAGACCGTGTCCTGAACCAAGTGGGTATAAGGTGGTGAAGGGAATGGGGCACGATTCATTAGAGCTGTTGAAGGGTTTCAGAATAATTTCTTCTGAGGTCAAACCGTTGATCTTTCGATTAATTGGGGATCATGATGTACTACTAAGTGCCACTCATGATCGTTCTATAATTAGTCGATTATAGATGGCCAACATAAATCGAAAGCCTATTTAGTCACACGCACTACGAGTGATCCGAGGGATTTAAAACGAGTTGAAAATTGGATTTTCCGATCAAGAGAAATAAGTCGAATCTGAGTTAATCAGAGGCGCAATGGAAACTAAAAATGGCTAAGTCTTTTGAAGGCTTTTTGGGCGAATTAAATGAGTTTAATTCGCGATCGGTTCGGGTCGGTTTTGGCCGGCCAAAGAGGGTGTTAACCCTCCTTGGGTGGCCAGCCAATAAAGGGAGAATAAATCAATTTAATTGGTTTAATTAATAAAATAAATCTAGCGCTATTTATTTTATAAATTATGGATGAATAAATTTGTATAAAGAAATTTATATAAATAAATTTGTAGAAATTTATTCTTTTTATGGAAGTTAAAATAATCCATGAAATGGTTTATTTTAATTTTATAAAATCAATTAAGAATTGATTTTTCCATAATAAGAAAGTTTATAAATTTCTTATAAAATTTATTCCATAATTTAAAGAGAAGAGGAATTTGTTTTATTATAAATTAGTTATAATAAGACTCGGCTTAAACGGAATAATTAATAAGAGAATTTATAAGATAAATTTCTTATAACTAATTCCGTTAATTCCGTTAATTCGGTTTAGAGGGAGACTTGGCAAAGGAGTTGCTACTATATAAAGGAACCAAAGGCAAGCCCTTATTCCCAATCAACTAATCAAGTTGTGAAGAGCTCTCCCTCTCTCTCTCTTTTCTTCTCCCTCCCCTCTCCTCCATTAGGGCCGGCGCCCACTTGGTGACCTAGGGCCGGCGCCCTTCCTCCATCTAGGGCCGGCGCACCTCATCCACTTCCTTGGGTTATGGCGTGAGCATTCAAGGAGAAGGAGAACCCGAACAAGAAGAAGAAGAAGCGGATAGCGATTCCTCTCTTCTCGGAATTCGATTCCGTTACTTCGTTGGTTATTTTCCTAATTCTTCTCTTGATCTTCTTTGTTGTGCCTATAGAGAATCTAGTAGTTCTCATCGGCACAAAACTCGTGACTTTGCGAAGTCATCCCGAAGAGAACTCGGCGTGGACGCAAATAGAGGCGGAGCTTCCAAGGGACGCTACGGTTGGATCTCGTCCCTTACTTCGAGTTACGAGAGGTATAATGTAAATTAGTTTACTTTTTCGCAAAGTTTTATTTTATGATTATGTCAACACACTATAAGGTTGCATGCTAGATACGAAGTTAAAATAATTTAGGAAATTATTTTATGCAAACTCTTCCGCTGCACGTAAAAATTTAAAATTTTACGAACTCGTATCCTTGTCGACATGCACCCGGTCCCAACACGAGGTATGCCGGATCTCTTATACGTTCAAGTGTCTGTGCCTCTATGCGTATCCACATGAACACGATCTCTCAAGCTTCGGAGAAGAATCACCTTTGTGATGCTAGCCACAAGAGGAGATTCACAAAGCAAGAAGGAGAGGGAGAAGAGGGATTTTGGCCAAGAGAAGGAAGGGAAGGAAGAATGACAAGTTCATCATCCAAATGACAAGAAAAACTCTTTTACACTCATCCCATGAATATGAAGAGTTTTTGTCTCTTTACCTTCCCTCCATTAATGCTAATAAAAACCTACTTAGAGCACATTTTCTCATGTGGCTCTTCAACTTCTCTTCATCTAATGAAGAGAATCTTTTCATCGTCCTCTATTATTAATTTATTAAATATTTTAATAAATTAATATCTCATTCAAATGTGGTTGAGTCTAATCTAAAAGAGTCAAACTCAAATTAGATCACAATCCCATAATCCAATTGAATTCACTTGAGTCTAACTCAATTAATCCAATTCGGATCAAATCTTAGTCAAATTAAGATAAATTAATCTCCGAAGCATTGTGCCCTTAGTGTGTGACCCTATCCCAGGCATCCTCGGTTCGATCCCCAGCTACGGCGTATTTGCAGGAATTTTTTCCTCTAAATGGGCTTCTAGACCACCCACTGCGAGTGCTTCCCGATTTACCCTGGCAGCCGGTGGGAAACTTCCGTGAGGTCGGGCCGGTCTTCCGAGGTTGGAAAAACCTCGTTAATCACCTTAGTGTGTGACCCAATAGGTTCTGGTAATGTTGGTAATATGTCTAAACCATTTTAGATACATAAGCAATGAGCGGCATCTAGCAATGCATCATTGCTACCCAAGTAACGAGAAAATCGAGATCCGACTTAACCTTCGTGACTATGACAATATATGACCTTGTCCTTCCATCTTCGATATCTAGATTGACCAATGAGGCATAGACCGTGTCATCCTCAATCAATCTTTGTGTTTCTTGATCCTCGACTAAACTCACTCAAACAAATGAGCTCAATATCTCATATTGACTCATTTGAGCATGGTCATGCGTTTTAGTAGTCCTACTCAATCAAGGGGTCCACAGATATCACTCCCGTCATATAGGAGGGATAGATTTCATCTACATCACTCACATCCCTCCGCATAATTCATTACATACCCAGTGATCGCCTTTATAATCCACCCTGTTACGGGTGACGTTTGACAATACCAAACTACATAACTCCTTATGTAAGGAACTGTAGTGACTTCAGATCTAAGGACTATTAATACTAATAGTCACATGAGAAAGTTTGTGACACTCATATGACAATCTATGAAACTTTCTCATGGCGGGTCAATTCAGTACATATTCTCTAATGTATACTCATGTATCAACTTGATATCATATATCCATATATAACTTGTGAGTTCAAGTCATCAATTGACCTACATGCTAGTCTCCATGCATTAATATTGTCCTTGAATATTAATGTTTGACTAGGAATTGTTTAGTATAGTGTTCTCTACATCATCTCACTATCGATTCAACTAATCGATATAATGTAGATAAGAACCTACTACCCAAGGACATTATTATACTTAGTTATTTGATACAAATATAAAGTATAATAACCAAATATGCTTTTATTAATGATAGAATATAATACAAAAAGTCCCTAGTCAATCATCACATAATTGGCTCTAGGGCTCCTACTAACAGACGGATCACATTTATTACAACGACAACCAAGCATAGCAGAACAACATATACAAGGAAAGGACCGGGGATCTGTCGACTGAACGATTTTTCGGTCAACTAAACCGTACTTATATAAGGAACTCAAGACCAGTGCTCAGATTATCTTTTTCACTCGCTCTACAGTCATTCTCTACATCAACCAAGTGCTCAGATTCTGCTGCTATGATGCCAGAAAGATCATTGGCACGCTATGCTCAAGCCTACATTATAGTGTTGGTAAAATCTCATTTTATTCATACTTATACTTGCATCTTAAAAGGGAGTTAATAGGTTATTATTAACTTTCTTGCATCTTGTACGATATTGCTTTCTTTGAAAGTTTTCGGAGAAAGAATTATAGTATGTGGATTGCCCATTAAGAGCAGTTCAAGACTGCGGGCCTTGGAATAAGAGTCAATGAAGGCTCCGAACCAAGTAAAAGAAAATGAATCTTTTAATATTCGCTGCTTCCTCTATTATGTTTTGTTTTTTTTACTTTAACACGAAAAGTAAGATTTACGAACTATCAAGATTCACCCTCCCTTTCTCTCGATATTCTACGATCATACATCATCTTATGTTGATTTTACTTATTAGAGAGTGATAACCTGATTTAAATAATATTTCAATGAACAAAAGAAATTAAGAGAATTCTATGATGCCTATTTCATTTCAAATGAATATTATTAAGTCACGATGAACTATATAGAAGTTAACAGGTAGATACTACAATGTGTGGCAGTTGGTTGCTAACTTCTACAATTATTTAAATAATTCATTATGTATAGATACTCCATGATATCTTCTAATTTTAAATAAAAATTATTTAATTAATAATGATCAACGTTATAGAAACTAGTAGGTAGCTACTATAATGTATAGTAGCGGTTAAGTTTTATCTGTTATAATAACTATATGTAGCTTTTAGATTGTAGTAACTGTTTGTACAGGATATTTTTGGAATAAAATTATTGATGCTCATTTGATTTTTTTTTTAATTTTTGCATATATATTATTTCTTTTTATTTTATTATTATATATTACTTCCATACCAAAAATAAGAAACACTCAAGCACTGTCAAACTGCTAAAAGCTTAAATTATATTTGCATTTTGCAAGAAGATTTACGTTTGCAGAATGGAGTATTCACCTGTTTTTTTTTTATCAAACTTATTGCAGCAATAAGTTTTGACTGGTCTGTTTGATTTGATTGGTTCATTATCCCCCATACTGAATGACTAGATTGATCTAATTAGGCCCCCGGGGCTCTGCCGCTCTGGTACAGTGGTAAGGTGATTAGTTGTTATCTTAGATATCCGCGATTTGATCTCCAGCTACGGTGTATTTGTAGGAATTTTTCTTTTAAATTGGGCGCGAACCCTGGGACGCTAGGCTTCTAGACCGCCCACTGTGAGCGCTTCTCGAATTACCCTGGCGGTCGATGGGAAACTTCCATGGGGTCAGGCCAGTCGCTCAAGGTTGAAAAAATCTTGTTAATCATATATTGATCTAATTAGTGTTTTCACCCTATGAATTGATGATTAAATTTTGAAATTGAGAATTAAAATATGAGAAAGTTAATGTGTTTACTTATCTTATATATTAGTCATAATATCCGGACTATTAATTTTTATGATTTATCTTTTTCATGTTAGCCCTAGAATGAATTGGCAGAGGTACTGGAGACGAGTAAATCACTTTTTGCCATATAATTTGATCTAATTAGTCTCGGAGCTACGATGCGACGGAAAAATGTTAAATTGTCAATCAAATATTCATGATTTGATCCTAAATTATGATGTATTTATAGTAATTTTTCTTCCAAATAGAGAGTGTAACCACATGCTGCTAAGTTTCTAAACCGTCAATAATAAGTACTTCCCGATTTATCCTAATGGCTCATGAAAATTTTTTATGCAATCGAATTGATCATCTCAGGTTTAATCTTATTTGGTTTATCAAATTTTTTATCTCAATCTAATTAAAATATTATTTTAAAATAAAATATATAAAGAGATTAATTATCCCAAACTTAGAATGATTATTTCACTCATTAATTTTATAACCAAATATAAGAATAATTACTTTATAATAAATCATTAAAAATTAAATAACTATTCCCATAAACGTTTCGCTTGTATTAATATAGCCACGATGATGACATTTTATCTATCCTTTGTTTGATAAGACGAGGCATTTATTATATGAAATGTATGCTATTTTTCCCCTAAATGAATAATTAGATTAAGAGAAATTATTTCTAAATTGTAGTAACATTAGACATTAAATCTATAATCATTCGTTAAATAATTAAAGAGAAGTTTTTATTAAAAACACGTCTGTTAAAATTAAATTTTATTTTATTAAATTAAATTTATCATCCACTACACGTATAAACCAAATTATCTCAAAGTTACCCCGGGGCTATGGTGCAGCGGTAAGGTCACTAGTCGTTAACCCAGACATCCGCGGTTCGATCCTCAGTTATGGCGCATTTTGCAAGAATTTTTCCTCCAAATGGGGCGCGAACCCTGGGACGCTGAGAGTCTAGACTGGCCACCGCGAGCGCTTCCCGATTTACCCTGGTGACCGGTAGGAAACTTCTGTGGGGCCGGACCGGTCACCCCAGGTTCAATTTGTCTGCTGCCTGGTTCATCATTTTTTTAAATTATCTCAAAGTTAACCGGTGACAAACTTCCGTGGAGTCGGGCCGGTTACCTCAGGTTCAATTTGTCTACTGCCTGGTTCATCATTTATTTTTAAAATTATCTCAAAATTGAAAAAACTTTGTTAATCATTTTTAAAAAAAATTATCTCTAAGGGTACATTTGATTTAAATTACGGAGAATGAAATATAACTTAAAGTTGTGTAGTCCAATTTATATGATTAAATGAAATTATATTTATTTGGAGATAATAGTGTATAATTTAATATAATATCTTACTGTATTACTTTTAGTTTAAAATTAAAAATTATGATGTGTCTGTTTATTTAAATTAAAAATTAAAAAAAAGATAATATTTTATACTTATTATTCACACCTTTGGTTTGATTTAAGTTTAAAAAATTATATTAGTCATCGAATGACGATCTATTATTATATTTATTTTAATTTTAAAAAATTAAAATATTAAAATTTTTTTTAATAATAATATAAATAAATAAAATCATATTAATTTTTTTATTTTAAAAAAATTTTATTTAAAAAATTTTATTTTTATTTGACTTTAAATTTAATTTATTTAATTCATCCCAATTATAATCTATTTATTAAATTTTTACTTAAAATACTAAATTAAAAAAATAAAATTATTCACCGATGATTGACAGCGGACCGGCCACCGCCAATTGTCGATCGCTGCCGCTGGTCACCGGACATCAGCCACTACAACCCGCTGTGTGAGTCGACAACGAGTTATAATTTAGTTAATTATTTGAGTATTTTTGTTAGATACGAAACTTTAAGGGGCCAAAATGAAAAAAATGAAGTTGTAAATAACTAAACGTGGAGGGCTTATTTGTAAAATGGCTTCCACTAATAAGTCCTTATTTTTCTCTCCCTCTCTACGCGAACCGCACGAAGCCCTCGCCCAAATCGCCTCTTAGCGAAATCGCCATCGACGATTCTTCTCTTCGCAACTGCGCATCGTCGGCCTCTCCTTGCCACCTGATATCGTTGCGTCTTCCCTTCCTCGCTGTGAGCAAGCCGACGCCTCGCCTCGCGCGACAGCATCTCCACGCAAAGTCGGTACCGACTGAAGCTTTGCGATTCCGGCTGTAATATTATTATTTGTATTGGTTTGTCGGAATCGAAGTTGTAATATTATGACTTGTTCGCTTTGATGCTGGATACTTGGAATAATGATGCTACGGGGTTGAAGGTTTTGTTGGCATGAGGAAGTAGGTGGTTTTGGGTGATCAGCAATGCGAGCAGAATGTTGGGAAGAGGGTTTTGTTTGTGTAGTTGCCGTGGGCAATGATTAAACAGAGGGAAAAAAAAATGTATATGGGTTGAGTTGTTGTCGAGGGCAACAGGGGAAAAAAATTTTTTAGTTGTTGTCTATGTTAGATCGTGTACGTCTTGCTAGAAGGGGGGGGGTGAATAGCAATTTCTCGATTTCTACCTACAAGGTTAGCGTGCACAAGCGGAAATAACAATAATAAAATCAAACAACGCTAACACAAACTTATTTACGTGGTTCGGAGATGACGCTCCTACTCCACGACAGTCCGTAAGGTGGACGATCCCTCGATCCTTCGGCGGATCACTCCTCAGATGCCCCTCCGACTAGCTCGTGTAGCTTCTTGTGGGTGGAGAAACCTAACCACAGACTCGGACACACTTTCTGAGCACAAAAACTACTAATGAGCTCTAACCAAGCTCATTTCGTCAAAGGTTCTCAACCAAAACTAAGTCTCTTTAAATAAAGCTCAAGGCTGGAAAACACCCTACCAGTCGACTGTGCCCAGGGTAGTCGACTGGTCCCACCGAAAATCGACCGTTGCAGCTCAACGTTTGAATTTTCAACCAACACAACCAGTTACTACCAGTCGACTGCTCTAGGGTCGACTTCCTTCTGTGAGTTTCTGTGAGTTTGATTCTTCTGCTGGCAGTCGACTGGTCCATTCCCAGTCGACTGCCCAGCTTACAAAAACACTCTTCCTCACTCCGAAGATCCTCCTTCACGTGTGCCTTCAAGTTCACTCCCTTGGCTTGTCCATGGAGTCCTCTTCCCTCGGCTCTCGCCCCTTCATGACTCAGCTGACTCTTCACCAACAGTCTCGACTGTTGCCTTCACGCCCTCTTCGTCTTCGGCACTCACCCCTCAGATGCGCACACAAGCCTCCAGCTTGCCTCCATGTCATCCTTCACGTACGCCTCAAAGTCCGCATCCCTCGGCTCATTGTCCCTGCTATACCATGGTCCCTCAGGTACGCACACAAGCCTACGGCTTGCCTCCATGCCACCTTTCACCTGAAGACATCAACCAAGTTTATGTGTACCTGCAAACCTGCACACTCCAATACACATATCAAAACACAAGGGTAAATCTAACTTAAACCCTTTGCCCAAACATCAAAACACTATGGTCACTCTGGACCATAGATTGCCCCAACAATCTCCTCATTTTTGATGTTTGGCAATACGTTTAAGTAAGGGAAAACAAATAGCAATAACAATGCTAAACAACCATTTGGACTTACGTTGTCAAGACTCCACCTTGGACTTATACCGCCAATGCATATGCAATGCAAACAATCATGGATCATATCCCAAGGCATCCCACACCTAACCCTCCCAAAAGTTAGGACTTTTACCAAAACGGACTTTTAAAAACCTATCCCAAGGCTCTCCCTACATTGGACTTACAAAGGCTTTTTAAGAACCTCTCCAAGGTTCCCCTTACGCCAAGAATGGAGCAACAATGCTCCCTCTTTACCTAAGCTGCCCCTAAACCTAGGGTTTCTTGCAAAAGCGTGTTTGGTTTTCCAACCCAACACTTCTCCTCCTTTTCCATATATCAAAAACTTTCAACAATTTCCCTCTTGTTGGACTCTTTAACCCCTAATGATCATAAACACAGTGTACTTGCCCCCATACACTTATTTTATATCATTTGGACATTTTTCAATGACTGAAAACCCAATTCAGCCCAGATCAGTCGACTGCCCCTGGCATGCTGAAAAACCCAATTTCAGCTTTCTGAATCCAAATTCAGAAATACGCCAGAAATTCCACAAATCTCCAAAAATTTCTAAATTTTATGGAGAAGTTTGTGGTACCCATACTTACTTGGGAAAAATACATTCAAAAATGTATCTATCATCATTCCCAAGTTTGACATAAAACTCAAAACTAGCTAAAAAGTTCAATTGAACATTGACCTAAAGTCTTAGTTTTGGTCTTTCCTTAATGTCACTGCCAATACCAATCCACAATGCATCCCTAGCATTGATTTATATGGTATTTATACATCAAAAACTAATTCTCATGCTTTATGACCCCAATGTCATATTTCCATGCATGAAACTCAAATCCATCATGCCAAATCCCAAGAATTGAGACTTAAGTCCGTCTTCAATTCTTTTGGCACACTCCATGGTCCATCTAGACCTCCTAGAGAGACACCTCCCAAAATCCTTTTACCATGGATCCCAAAGACTTCTAGAGCTCCCCCTTGAGCTCTTAGCCCTAGTCACCTCCCTAGGTGACTCAACAAACACTAGACCACACCGGTGTACCTCCGGTGACTCTTGGCCTACAAACTTAATCCTCTTAACCTTAGACACCTTGTCCTTGGTTAAGTCCTTTTCTTTCCTTTTGATGGCATCCCCTTGCCATTCTTGGACTTCCCCTTCTTGCCATAATCATATGCTACCCTAGCATATTTCTTTTTCTTGGCATTTGAGACCTTAGATCGGTATCCTAGACCCGATCTATCATAGTTAGGTTTTAGACCACCCAACACCATATCTAAATCCTTAGATCCAACCGTGAATCTTTCTAGGGTCTTTTCCAATTTATCAAGCATTGCCCTCAAAGCTTGATTTTTCCTTTCTAGGCTCTCAACTCTAGAATCCACATGTCATGGACATTCCTAGACCTACCCACCTTTCTAGGCATATGTCTCCCCTTCTTGGGATTTTTGCCTTGATCCTTAGGTCTAGTGGTCTTAGATTTATCATGATGCACGACCTTTCTTGGGTTTTGATCTACCTTGTTATCCCTATTCCTATCGTTATACCTAAATCCGAAATTATGCATAAGCAAGCATTTTTCATTATTTCTAGCATACATAGATGAATGTGAAACATGCTTAGAATTAGGGATTACCTCCCTTACCCTTGGAGTTCCCCCTTGATGTGAGCTTCTTTTCTTCCTTTCCTCTTTCTCCCATTTTCTCAAATGCCCCAATTTCTTGAGCTCTCCTTTTCTTGGACATTTGGTGTGATAGTGCCCTAGCTCTCCACATGTGAAACATCTAATTTTCTTTCTTTTCTCTTGGGCTTCTCCATTCCTACAACCCATGTTAGATTTAAAAGAAATTGAAATGGGTTTAGGATTTACCTCTTTTTTCTTACCATTTCGACATTTGTCCTTGTAGTGTCCCTTTTCATTGCACCAAAAACAAATGATATGGTCTTTTGTTCTTGCTTTGGTGGAGGTAGGAGCTTCTTCTTGCTTCGGTATTGACGAGGGTCTCCTCTCCCCCTCAATTCTTGAAGTTGACACCTCTTCTTCTTCTCTTGATGAGGTGGATGATCTCTCATTTAATTGTGCCTCTTCACTTGATGAGGTTGACGATTCTTTTCCTTTTTCTTCTTCTTGAACCATTTGACTTGTCTCCTTAGGCTCTTGAGCTTGTGTAGGGTTTTTATGAAATTCTCCTATCTTGTTCCATAGCTCATATGCATTGTGATACTCTCCTACACCACTTAACACATTAGTAGGCAAAATGTTAACTAATACCGAAATTACCTTCTCATTTACCCTTGATTGACTTTGTTGCTCTTTAGTCCAAGATCTAGGTCTAAGTCTTTTCCCATGCTTGTCTCTTGCAATTTCAAATGACTCTTCTATTATCATTATGCACTCCCAATACATGCCAAACCACGTCTTCATTCGCATCCTCTAATAGCCGAAATCATCATGATCATAGGGAGGTGGAGTGTTGATGTCATCCCCCAACTTGTCTTCGATCATTCTTTTTCTCTAGCTTGTGCTCCTTTGGTGGTTATTCCAACAAGAGCGGACCTTCGCTCTGATACCACTTGTTAGATCTGTTGGTGCAGTTTGCACTAACGGTCAAACTCGGGTTTTGATGTATGACAAAGTGGTTAAAGTTAGGGTTGTGTGTGTTTAACCTCTTTACCAAGTGTGCAGGGTTGAAAGACTTAGGACCAGACACCAGGCTGAAGTCCAGGATGGTTGAGTCCTGGCGGGAAGTCCAGTTGGGTCCGCGGGACCTGACAACTGGCTGAAGACCAAGTTGGTTGAGACTTGGCAGGAAGACCAAGGTGGTTGAGCCTTGGCAGGAAGTCCTGGTAGGGTCAAGAAGTCAAGTAGAGCTGCACAATGGGTAAGTAAGGTAAGTCACTGGAGGAGCGACCCAGTGAGGACGAGTCCAATCTTGGACTTTAGGCGCGGTCCAACTTAGACCCATTTAGGTGATCTAAGTTGAGTCCTGGTTAGATCCTGGTCTGGGAGACAGGATCTAATTAACTAAGAATTGTATCTTATGTTAGTCCATATAAAATTACACTAGCCTTGTTTTGGACTAACTCTGGATGTAGGACCAAAGGACTATGTTTCTGCAGCTCAGAGAGCCTCAAAGGAGTGAGGCCGTAGCTGAGCAGGGCGCCCCGGATGTGTCGGGCGCCCCAGAGTCAACCCAAAGTCCGCGGAGAGGTAAACGCCCCGACAGCAGCGCTATTCGGGGCGCCCCGCTTGAATCGGGCGCCCCCTGTGCCACCTCACTGCCAGCTGCCGAAGCTCACCCT
Organism: Boesenbergia rotunda; assembly: GCA_024364735.1. NCBI lineage: Eukaryota > Viridiplantae > Streptophyta > Magnoliopsida > Zingiberales > Zingiberaceae > Boesenbergia > Boesenbergia rotunda. The sequence goes on from JAGFNQ010001257.1 coordinate 316,980, forward strand.
CGCGAAGCCAGAAGATGGGATTTTGACCGGTCAATCGGGCGCCCCGCGCGCGTCGGGCGCCCCAGTCAAAAGCAATCCCGAAGTAGACGAGATTAGCTTTGACCGGAGCATCGCCGGATCTACAGCCACGTGGGGGGCGCCCCGAGCATGTCGGGCGCCCCCTGCCCTATATAAAGAGGGCCTCGACCCTCTTCAAAGAACAACACTTTTTTCAACGCTCCAAGTTCTTCTACGCTCGCGCCCTGCTCTGGAAACGCTACACTTCGAGCCGACGACGTCCCGCTGCCCCGAAAGAGTCGACCTACTCCGGACGTCGGTAAAAAGAAGAATTTCTTTTAATACTTTATTGCACTTAATTACTTGAAAGTGTGGGGTTGTCACACTTTCATTTCATTTGTACTCGCCTACTCTATCGGGGTTGACCGATAGAGAGTTTTAGTAGATTGCCCAACGGAAAGGTCCGAGGGACCTGGGCCTTCGAGTAGGAGTCGCCGGAGGCTCCGAACGAAGTAAAAATCGTTCGTGTTTGCGTGTTTGTTTTTCGTCTCTTTCATTTCCGCTGTGCACGCTCTTTAAAGCACTCTGATTTAATTTTTTAAAAAGTCACGTGATTCACCCCCCTCTCACGTGCATCGATCTTACAAGTGGTATCAGAGCCTGGTACGCTCTGTATCGGTGCAACCACCATAAGAGCCGGGGGAAATCCAGTTTTTTTTTTTTTTTGAGTTTTGGTTTTTCGCTACACTTGATCTAAATTAGGTATTGTTGCCTAGATTTGGATTACTTTTTCCGTTCGTTTGATTTTACTTGAATCTGGTGCAACACCGTTCAAGTTGCTTTTTAGTTAGTTTATCATTTCCCGCACTACTAATCCAAGACCCAGTCTTGGGATATTTTTTCTACTTTTATTTCGTGTGCACAGAAGTTAAATGGCCCAAGGTGAAGGCTATAGCACTGCTCGCCCTCCCCTCTTTAATGGGGAAGACTTTCCCTACTGGAAGAGAAGGATGGAGGTGTATCTGAAGACCGACATGGATCAGTGGTTTGCAGTTCAAACAGGCTACACACCGCCAGTGGATGAGGGAAATAATGCTCCACTAAGGCCCGACAGATGGAACTCAGAAATGAAGAAAAAGGCTCAGACCGAGTTCAAAGCCCAGAACACCCTCCAGTGCGGACTTACCAAAGAGGAGCTAAACAGAATTGGACCAACCGACTCAGCAAAGGAGCTATGGGACAAATTAATTGAACTACATGAAGGCACCTCTGATGCCAAGGTAACAAAAAGGGATTTACTTTTAAATAAGTTATTTAATATAAAAATGCAGGAAGGAGAATCTGCTAGCCAACTCCACGCCCGGATCAAGGACATACTGAATGGACTCCACATGATCGGGCACAAACAGGAGAACCGGGACATAATAAGGTACGCTTTAAATGCATTCCCTAGAAATTCACTATGGGCATCTATTATAGATGCCTATAAAATTTCTAGGAACCTTTCTAAAATTAATTTAGATGAATTGTTTTGTGAATTAGAACTGCACGAACAGACTAACGCCAAGGCCGAGAAAGGGCTAGCTTTATTTGCAGGTTCACCAAAGGAAGCCAAATCAAAGAGAAAAGTCCAAGAAGAACCTGAAGATGAGTCAGGCTCTGATGAAGAAGAACAACTGGTGAACTTGGTAAGAAAAATGTTCACCAGAAGGAAGAACAAACTTTCAAAGAAGGATATTCAAAAGGTGATGAAGCCCTACAGCACTGAAGGTAAAAGCAAAATGATCTGCTTCGGCTGTAACAGAAAAGGGCACTTCAAACATGAATGCCCTTACAAGAAAGAGGACCAACCCACTAAGAACAAAAAGAAGAAGGCTCTTCAAGCCACGTGGGATGAAAGCTCGGACGATTCCGACGATGAACAACCGAAGAATGCAAGCTACCTCGCACTGATGGCAACCGGACCAGAATCGGACTCGGAGCAAGACGAGGATTCCGAATACGAGTCGAGTCAAGAGATCGGACTCTTTTCGGACGACTCGACTAAGGTATATTTAGATTCAGTAAATAAAAAGTTCTTTAAAATTATTTCTGTTTTAAATAAAAAATTGCTTGAATCTGAATCTAGAAATGACCAGCTTCTTAAGGAAAATCAAGACCTTAAGGAGCAATTAATTAATACCATAACATTAACTGAACAAACTAAAATCAAAAATTAATTGAGCTTGAAACTGAAAACTTAACCCTAAAGGGTGAAGTCCTAAAACTTAAGGATCTACTAGCAACTTTCACAACCCGATCCAAGAACCTTGACCTTATTCTTGGATCACAAAAGGGCATGTACAACAAATCTGGGATTGGATATAAATCAAGATCGAACCAAAGATCTTTTGTCTCCTTTATCCACCCCCGCAAAAATCAACGAAAAGCGTGGGTTCCGAAAGCTTATCTAACAAAGCAAGTAGGTCAGAATCAATTTTATGTCCCAAAAAGGGACATCCATTACATTGACCCTAAACACCCAGTCTACAATTTAGGGGGAGGCTCCAAACTAGTTGGCACCTTAAAATCAGCCTCTGCCCAGGTGGGCACTTAGGATTAGCTTCAAAGTTAATTTGAATCTTGTACTATTTAGTACCAAGGTTTTCAATGAGTAAGTTAAAAGTTCAACTTCTTTAAGCGGCTTTGCCTAGAAAATGGTTGTTGCTCCAATAAGGCTTCGGCCAAAGAAGGCCACTGTGCCTCGCCATGGCCTGGAAGCCAATTATTGAAGTGTACTTTTAAATTACTACTTGTTAAACTTGGATCTAACACAAGGTCAAGTTAACTTTTCTAATCAAACTCAAAATCATCTCACAAAATCATAAGACTCCATTGATTGATAACTTAGACCGAGTGAGATGAATAAGGATAACCAAATTCAAATTATTGATTGATAACTCAACTTTCAAAAATTAAAATTCAAATTCAAATTAAAATTAAAATTAAAATTAAAATTCAAATTCAAATTAAAATTAAAATTAAAATTCAAATTAAAATTCAAATTAAAATTCAAATTAAAATTAAAATTAAAATTAAAATTAAAATTAAAATTAAAATTAAAATTAAAATTCAAATTAAAATTCAAAATCAAAATTAACATAACTCAAATTCAAAATTCAAACTCAAGTTTTTAAATCTTCTTAGATTTTTTTAAAAAAAAAACTCAACCTAAGGTCTAAACCTTTTACTTAACTGTAGGAAAACAAATGGATTATTGACAGTGGATGCTCCAGACACATGACTGGGGATCCCACCAAATTTACAGAACTCAAGTACAAAAGACTAGGGACCGTTGCTTTTGGAAACAACGGTAAACTTAAGGTAATTGGCCTAGGCAATATTGAACTTGAGTCTGATTTCATAATAACAAATGTATTACTTGTTGAGAATTTTAACTTCAATTTACTAAGCATTAGCCAATTGTGTGACACTGGTTATAAGGTTAGGTTCCTATCCAATGAATGTCTGATCAAACACAATGACAACCCAAACATCACACTTAGAGGACTTAGGCACAATAACATTTATGAAATTAAGTTAACCTGTCCCTTAGAAAATTGCCTCTTAACCCATAAGGATGAGACTTGGCTCTGGCATAGGAGACTTTCACATACTCACTTCAGAAAACTACCTAAACTAAATGGTGTAGTTAGAGGCCTACCAAAGTTATCTAACCTTGAGTCAACCTTATGTAATGCTTGTCAACAAGGAAAACAAACTAGGTCAACCCACAAACCAACTAATCAAACTCAAACCAAGTCAATTCTGGAATTAATTCACCTAGACCTATTTGACTCACATGGGGTTAAATCAATTAATGGAAACCTATACTGCCTAGTAATAATAGATGACTATTCAAGATTTACCTGGGTAAAATTCTTAAAAAATAAAGATGAAACTTTTGATACACTCACTCAATTTTGTAAATTAACAGAAAATGAAAAAGGGATTAAAATTAAAAGACTTAGGAGCGATAATGGCGGAGAATTCAAAAATCACAAGTTTAATCAATTTTGTCTAGAAAATGGCTACCATCACGAATTCTCTTGCCCTAAAACACCTCAACAAAATGGAGTTGTAGAAAGAAAAAATAGAACACTACAAGAAGCAGCTAGAACAATGCTTAATGAATACAACTTACCAAAATACCTTTGGGCTGAGGCTGTTAGTACAGCTTGTTATGTACAAAATAGAATAACTCTAATTAAAAACCTAGGAAAGACCTCCTTTGAAATCTATTATAACAAACAACCTAACATTAAATACCTTAAAGTATTTGGATGTAAAGTCTATATCTTAAACACTAGAGAACACTTAGGTAAATTTACTTCTAAGGTTGAGGAAGGTATCTTTGTAGGTTATTCCCTTACCAGTAGAGCCTATAGAGTTTATAACAAAGTTACCCTAAAAATTGAAGAAACTACAAATGTAAAATTTGATGAAAAATCTGACCCAAATAACTCTGATCAAGCCACCTACCAACCAATTGACTTTGTTAGATCCAGTACTGACCCTGATGAAAGGCAAATTGAGGACCAAAATAATGATCTAACTGAACCCACACCTGATACTAAACCTAACCAACCCAGAACTGTTCGAGTTAGCTCAGCCCACCCAACTAATCAAATCTTAGGTGATCCAGAACTAAGGGTTCAGACTAGATCAGCTTTTAGGAACCTTAGTCAAATTGCCTTGATTTCAAAAATTGAACCCAAGTCTATAGAAGAGTCTTTACTTGACCCTGATTGGATCATAGCCATGCAGGAAGAGTTAGCCCAATTTGAACGTAGTCAAGTCTGGGACTTAGTACCCCTACCTAAAGGCAAGAAATTTATTGAAACTAAATGGGTCTTTAGGAATAAACTTAACGAACAAGGAGAAACAGTTAGGAATAAGGCTAGGCTAGTAGCTAAGGGGTTTAGCCAAGTAGAAGGTCCTGATTATGATGAAACCTATGCCCCAGTAGCCAGACTTGAATCCATTAGAATGCTCTTAAGTTATGCAGCCCATAAGGGATTTAAGCTTTTTCAAATGGATGTTAAGTCAGCCTTCCTAAATGGCCTAATTAAAGAAGAGGTTTATGTAGGTCAACCCCCTGGTTTTGAAAGCTTAGAACACCCTGACTATGTCTTTAGACTTAAGAAAGCCTTATATGGACTTAAGCAAGCCCCTAGGGCCTGGTATGAAAGACTGTCTAACTACTTAGTTTCTAAAGGCTTTAACCAAGGCAAAATTGACCCAACACTATTTGTTAAAACTCTAAAAACTGATATTTTTATAGCTCAAGTATATGTAGATGATATAGTATTTGGCTCAACTAACTCAAATTTTTTACAAGATTTTATAACGGTAATGGAAAATGAATTTGAAATGAGTTTAGTAGGTCAATTAACTTTCTTTTTGGGGTTACAGATAAAACAGACTAGTGAGGGTACTTTTGTCTATCAACAAAAATACACTAAAGAATTACTTAGAAAATTTGGAATGGATAGTGCTAAAGAAATTAAGACACCTATGGCTACCAATCAAACTATAGATAGTGACACAAATGGCAAACCTGTTGACCTTAAGTATTATAGAAGTGCTATAGGTAGCTTACTTTACTTAACTGCAAGTCGACCTGATATTCTCTTTGCAGTTAGTATGTGTGCTAGGTATCAAACATGTGCTAAAGAATCACATCTAACCCTAGTTAAAAGGATATTTAGGTATCTCAAAGGGACAGAAAGTTTAGGAATTTGGTACCCTAGAACAGCCCAGTTTGAACTTATTGGATATTCTGACTCAGATTATGCTGGTTGTAAATTAGACAGAAAAAGTACCAGTGGTGGATGCCAACTTCTAGGACCCTCACTAGTTAGTTGGTTTAGTAGAAAACAACACTGTGTTGCCCTATCCACCACTGAAGCTGAGTACATAGCAATGGGTGAATGTGTAGCCCAACTACTTTGGATGATGCATACCTTAAAAGATTTTAACTTAGATTTTAAGAAAGTCAAAATTTATATAGATAACCTAAGTTCAATCAATTTAACCAAAAATCCAATCCACCACTCTAGGACCAAACATATAGAAATCAAACACCATTTTGTCAGAGATCATGTAAATAAAGGAGAAATTGAACTTAACCATGTTGAATCTAAGTCTAACCTAGCTGATATATTTACCAAACCACTTCCTGAATCTGAATTTAGCAACTTAAGAAGATTAATAGGAATGTGTGTTATAGACTAGGAATGACCTGATAAACTTAAGTTGAATTTTGGTTTTAAAAAAATGAATTTTCTTTAAACTGGTTTTTCAAAAGTTTATTGCTTTTCAAAATTAAACTTAAACACGGACTTTTCAAACTTGATTTTCAAGAACTTTATTGTATTGAAAAATTTGATTTTCAAAACTGGCAGACTTAGCCTAAGCTTGACCCCTAGAATTGCATGAACCTATAGATTTAGGTAGCCGCATCTCACAAAACACATTAAGATTAACTTGTTTGTGCTTGCAAAAACATAGAACGGTTGTGAGATGCATAGGACTCTGCCTGGACTTCCGAATGCTTAAGTCAGTGCATCACAGTAAGTCTGGGCGTAAAATACCAACGTTACAGTGATCAAGTCAAGTAGTCTTGCACTAAAATCTGAGCCAGACATTATTACTTGACTTGACTAACTCAGTGAACACTACTATCATCTAGATAGTTAGTCAGTAACTGGAGTTAGACATATGAAAAGGGACCACAATCATTACTTGGTCCAGGGGGAGCTGAGGTCAAAATACTTTTTCAACATGTCATTTTTAACAAAACACATTTGAAAATTTTGATAAATATTGATCCCTAAAATTTTTTTTATATTTTCTGAAAATTTTTTTTTAAAGCTAAGTTAATAAATTTAAGACTAGTTTTTTCTAACACTTAGCCTATATTTCTACTCCTTTAAAAGTTATTATGCTCCTTGCAATTCCTATTTAGCATTGAAAAATCCGTATTTTTGGGTCTTGCAAATCTCCTTTTTCAAATTAACTTTAAAATAAAAACACTTATGTTTTTTGAAAATCCACTATTAGCTTGTTCTTATACTAGAAAGTATCAAAATACTTTGATTGATTTAAAGCTCAGTAGCAAAGTTTATTTTGGCTTTGAAAAATATGTATTATTTGGGAAATTTTTTTTCTTTTAAAAAGATTGTCAAGCTTAACTGTGGAACTATTTCTAATTCATTTGAAAAATAATGTTGTTGAAAACTATTTGTTAGTTTTGAAAGCTAAGTTAATGAAAGCTAAGATTGATTTAGGGGGAGTTTCTTTTTTTAGGCTATTTATCTTACTTAATTTATTTTGCCTAAGTCTAGTTTTCCCTATCACTTAGCTTTGGATCCTACTCTCCGTAACTTAATATACGTATGTTTTTTTTGATGAATGACAAAGGGGGAGAGTAGGGTTAAAGCTTAGAAAATTCTATTTGCTACTTAATTTTGCACCATGTACTTTCATGCTTATTTATTTTACTTGCATGTATCTGCTAGTTTTTCTCTAACTTTAACCTGAGTTGTCAATACATCAAAAAGGGGGAGATTGTTGGTGCAGTTTGCACTAACGGTCAAACTCGGGTTTTGATGTATGACAAAGTGGTTAAAGTTAGGGTTGTGTGTGTTTAACCTCTTTACCAAGTGTGCAGGGTTGAAAGACTTAGGACCAGACACCAGGCTGAAGTCCAGGATGGTTGAGTCCTGGCGGGAAGTCCAGTTGGGTCCGCGGGACCTGACAACTGGCTGAAGACCAAGTTGGTTGAGACTTGGCAGGAAGACCAAGGTGGTTGAGCCTTGGCAGGAAGTCCTGGTAGGGTCAAGAAGTCAAGTAGAGCTGCACAATGGGTAAGTAAGGTAAGTCACTGGAGGAGCGACCCAGTGAGGACGAGTCCAATCTTGGACTTTAGGCGCGGTCCAACTTAGACCCATTTAGGTGATCTAAGTTGAGTCCTGGTTAGATCCTGGTCTGGGAGACAGGATCTAATTAACTAAGAATTGTATCTTATTTAGTCCATATAAAATTACCTAGCCTTGTTTTGGACTAACCTGGATGTAGGACCAAAGGACTATGTTTTTGCAGCTCAGAGAGCCTCAAAGGAGTGAGGCCGTAGCTGAGCAGGGCGCCCCGGATGTGTCGGGCGCCCCAGAGTCAACCCAAAGTCCGCGGAGAGGTAAACGCCCCGACAGCAGCGCATTCGGGGCGCCCCGCTTGAATCGGGCGCCCCCTGTGCCACCTCACTGCAGCTGCCGAAGCTCACCCTCGCGAAGCCAGAAGATGGGATTTTGACCGGTCAATCGGGCGCCCCGCGCGCGTCGGGCGCCCCAGTCAAAAGCAATCCCGAAGTAGACGAGATTAGCTTTGACCGGAGCATCGCCGGATCTACAGCCACGTGGGGGGCGCCCCGAGATGTCGGGCGCCCCCTGCCCTATATAAAGAGGGCCTCGACCCTCTTCAAAGAACAACACTTTTTCAACGCTCCAAGTTCTTCTACGCTCGCGCCCTGCTCGGAAACGCTACACTTCGAGCCGACGACGTCCCGCTGCCCCGAAAGAGTCGACCTACTCCGGACGTCGGTAAAAAGAAGAATTTCTTTTAATACTTTATTGCACTTAATTACTTGAAAGTGTGGGGTTGTCACACTTTCATTTCATTTGTACTCGCCTACTCTATCGGGGTTGACCGATAGAGAGTTTTAGTAGATTGCCCAACGGAAAGGTCCGAGGGACCTGGGCCTTCGAGTAGGAGTCGCCGGAGGCTCCGAACGAAGTAAAAATCGTTCGTGTTTGCGTGTTTGTTTTTCGTCTCTTTCATTTCCGCTGTGCACGCTCTTTAAAGCACTCTGATTTAATTTTTTAAAAAGTCACGTGATTCACCCCCCTCTCACGTGCATCGATCTTACAAGATCGTGTACGTCTTGCTAGAGGGGGTGAATAACAATTTCTCGATTTCTTCCTTCAAGGTTAGCGTGCACAAGAGAAAACAACAATAATAAAATCAAACAACGGTAACACAAACCTATTTACGTGGTTCGGAGATGACACTCTTACTCCACGACAGTCCGTAAGTTGGATGATCCCTCGATCCTTCGGTGGATCACTCCCCGGATGCCCTCCGGCTAGTTCGTGTAGCTCCTTGTGGGTGGAGAAACCTCGCCACAGACTCAGACACACTTTCTGAGCACAAAGATTACTAATGAGCTCTAACCAAGCTCATAGCTCAACGTTCGAATTTTCAGCCAACACAACTAGTCACTACCAGTCGACTGCTCCCAGAGCAGTCGACTGGTCCAGGGTCGACTACCTTCTGTGAGTTTCTGTGAGTTTGATTCTTCTGCTGGCAGTCGACTGGTCCATTCCCAGTTGTCTGCCCAGCTTACAAAAACACTCCTCCTCACTCCGAAGACCCTCCTTCACGTGTGCCTTCAAGTTCACTCCCTTGGCTTGCCCCTGGAGTCCTCTTCCCTCGGCTCTCGTCCCTTCATGACTCAGCTGACTCTTCACCAGCAGCCTCGATTGTTGCCTACATGCCCTCTTCGTCTTCGGCCCTCGTCCCTCATATGCGCACACAAGCTTCCAGCTTGCCTCCATGCCATCCTTCACGTACGCCTCGAAGTCCGTGTTTCTCGGCTCATCGTCCCTGTTATACCATGATCCCTCAGGTGCGCACACAAACCTACAGCTTGCCTCCATGACACCCTTCACCTGAAGACATCAACCAAGTCTATGTGTACCTGCAAACCTACACACTCCAATACACATATCAAAACACAAAGGTAAACCTAACTTAAACCCTTTGCCCAAACATCAAAACACATGGTCACTCCGGACCATAGAGTGCCCCAACAGCCCAAGGCAACAAGAGGAATATATATATATATATATATATATATATATATATATATATATATATATATATATGTATGTATTGTAATGGTATGAACATGTGTTATTGTTGGATATTGAATTGATTATTCGGATTAGGCTTGAGCTAGGTCTAACATGAACCTAATCTTGTAATCTTGGTAATTTGGAATAATTCGAGTTAAGCATTTAATTATGGTTATGATTAATTAAATATAATATGATAATTAGGATACCCTAATTAATTAGGATAATTCGTTTAGCTAAGTATCATGTATTATAATAGTTAAACTTATGTCTTTTATTATAGGACCCTGATTGGATACAGATTGGCTGGACGGGAGGTTCGTTCCAGTAGTACACGTGTCATTTAAGAGGCGGGTACCTTCTGACTTATCTATGTAGATATTTCAGATTTCTATGTATGGTTCCCTGTATGGATAGTAGTAGGATTTACCTTTATTTATCTCTTAGTTATCCTGCTTGGTACTTAATATTGCTTGGCCTTTGACATGCTCAAATTTATTTTCCATACAGTCTCTATGCTTGATATTCTGATTCTGAATAGTACACATGTTTGTCGATACCTATTGCATGTCTAGTATGTTATTGGTATATCATGATTTATGTTTCAGATCAGTGCATATCATTTGAGGTTATTTGATGGGTGTGAGCATCATGTACCATCTTTGCATTATTGCATAACTGACGATCTCTGGGCTCCCTTGTGGTTTAGACGGGTCGTCAGTCATATCAATATCTGCACATACTGTCACTTATGGGTTAGTGGTACTATCAGGAGTATGTGTGCAGTTGCCCTGTCAAGGCTCTGCTCGGCCGCTCACGGGTAGTGTTTCTGTAGCGTGTTAACAGACAGGGATCCCTCCTCTTTCCCGTGATACGAGCAGATGAGAGCGGTGCTCCCTTATATGATTTGAGGTAGGACGAGTATGACCTCCGCCAACATCCTGTCTACTTGGTCACTCAGGAGCAATGATGACAGAGTATGTACAATTGTCATAGCCCTACCCACTCGACCTCACCCATGACCGGTGACGGTGGCTGACTGGCGTCAGAGGTGACCATGTTATTGTATCATGTGCACGATTGCATAATTTACATTGTTTGTGTTTACTGCACTTGTTTGAGCTATGCTTGCTGCATTTGGATGACAGATACATACAGGAGGGATTTGCTTTGTTTTTGGTCTGACAACCATTCAAGTTTAGGAACTTATGACCTACACCCAGGGGGTAGGTATGGATATGTATATTTGCATATAGTGTACCGATCATGTATCTTGATTTTTCTTTTGAGACTGTATCAGTTTGCTTACATACTACTTTTGTATAATCTTTTTATCATCATACATATCTATCTGGTTATATACTCGTGGAGTGTCCCTGGACTCATAATCGTTTGCTTATTTATTTCTTTTCAGGATGACGCCGCCAGGAGAGTCCAGTAGCCAGTCCCGATGATAGCGTAGTGTCTTTATTTAGTCTATATTTTCTTTTGGTTACGTTTGGGATGTATTTTTCTCATTTTGTATATGTTGGTAGACGTGCCTCCAGGGTTATGGTATTTTTATGTATTTTACATTTTCGATCTGCCCAAAGGGCAATTTGGGGTTGTTTTTACAGCATAGACGATAGTATATGTTTTTGATAGTATCAATAGTTGTTTATGTCTTTATTTCTGTTATAGTTTGATCATATTTATGTGTGGAGACCGTGGAGGCCATATTATGTATGTATTGGTTTGAGATTGTCCACCGTACAGGGGAGGTGCTGTTCGATTTTCGTCGGACATGCAGCCCCTCGGGGCGTGACAATTTTTATCTTAAAGAGTAAATATTGAAGGATAATTTAGGAAAGAAAAGTTTCTTAATCCTGGAATCAAGAATTCTTGGTTTTTTAATTTGGGTTGCATGTTTCTTTTGTTGATGTATCGATGATGGATCATTATTCGGTAATAATCGATTATCTAAATTAAATAGAATTTTCAACGATAACTCTTTGGATGGAATTATGAAGGATAACCTCGAAACAAACACCCCAAATGTATTTACTAACCGTGGATGTTTTTGATGTTGATATATGCTTTATAAAATATAGCCACTTCACTGTTCATTGAATTTTTGAGCCAGACTTATTTCAAGAATTTAATTTTCACGACTGTCACAATCTTAATAATTTATATGATGAATGTTCTCGTATTTGATTTTCTTCTTTATTTGACCAGAGATAATTTAATTATAATACAAAACATATATATATATATATATATATATATATATATATATATATATATATATATATATATATATATATACGTAGTTGTACATAATCTTTTTTTTAAATAATATTAAATATTATATCAATTTTAATTTAAAGAAAGGTACTATACATTATATCAATTATAAATAAAATTATTATGACGGTACTAAAATTAAAATATTTTTAAAATAAAAATAAGATAATATTATTTTAATATATTTTAAAACTAAATTACTATTTTGAAAATGATAAAAGGCAACGCCCTTTTCATTTTACTCCTAAAAAAGAGTTTTTTTTTCTATTTTCCTGATAATTGATGTTTCAGATTTAGGCATTAGTGTTTATATTCCGCTGAATTAATATTTAGATTGAAAAAATAAATAACAATAATAATAACTTGCAAGTGGAAAGTTATTATTATTATTATTTTACCCTTAAATTAACTAATAATAACTTTCTTTCACGTTTTAATTAATTTTGTCTAACGTAATCGAGCAGGAAAGAAAGCAGTTTCCTGAAAATGATGAAGAAACAGCTGGTCAAAACGGGCATCTATTTTTCTCTCTGAAACATGACATTTTGTTTTAAAAAGTCAACTGCTATTGTTGATGTATTTTGTTTTTATTGGATTGTAGGTCAACTAGTATCATTATTACTGGAAATCATTGATAAATGATGTCGTGATCTCAATAATGTGATAAATCATAATCAATAGTATACCACTATAATTTGAAAACTTGATCACTTTCCCATATTATCCTTACATTATCTGATAGAACTCTTTCTTTCACGTGCCCTTCAAGAATAAAAGCATAAAAAAATAGAATTTTCATTTTCCTAATAGATAGTGGCGGAGCTAAGATATTAATTCAGTAGATACTATATCGAATCACTTAACTTCTGTAAATTGATTTACAATCTCAAATAGAGTTTTATTAGTTAGATGAGCCACTAGACAAAGCGTAATTGATTATTCGACTCGAATAGAAGATATCAACACCCTTCTTTTTTTAAAAACAAACAATGATATTTTTTTAATTTTACACAAAATTGTCCAAGTAAATCTCTAAAATTGACATTTTCTTAAGACATTATTAAAACCAGTTTTATAAACACAATGTTTAAAACCAAAACTGTCGCTTTGTAAGCCATGATGTCATTGCCTTGCGAGACAGCGACCGACTCCAATTCACAAATTATAACAAGAACACAAATCAAACATTTGTAATCAAGGTTTAGCTATTAAGTCCAACTTGAAAGTAAATTTCAAAAGAAAAAAGGTCAACATTGTCATCTTTTTTGCGGAACAAAGGGGGGGGGGGGGGGGGGGGGGGGGGGGGGGAGTTTGGGGAATTAGGGTTACCTTTGATTGAGCTTCCTTGTTGTAGGGTGCAGAGGAAGTAGGGGCGTAGTTTACAGCGGAGTCCGGACTGCAGAGGCCGGAGGACCAAGAGAGGGTAGTTTAAAGCCCCAAAACATCATATTCATGAACATGTGACACCACCCTATACAAAACCATAGATCTTGGAATGAACTTTGATTTGATAAGTTGTGGGACCGGTGGCTCAACCTAAGTCAAAAGCTTTGCCTGTTTGAAGTTTGGTATGTTACTTTAGTCACTGAATAGCAAAGAACATGGTCATGTCGACCAACATAGACTGACCGTGTTCCACTATGTACTCTCCAATTTGATTCTTTTCTAGTGCCTCTTCTTCTCGAATGATCCATGACTGTGTTGGGCAGCATGAAATAATCGTGGATCATGATGTTGAGTGTATTTCTTGTTTGAACAAATTGGTTATTCTCGTTCATTTAGAAATGAAATGCTTCATATTTTTCTAACTTCAATGTTGATTGACAATGATTCCTTAATTGCTAAGTGATGGTAGCCGAGTTTTTTCCAAGGGGGTTATTGATGATAATCGGGGTTTTTCCAAGATGGTTATGTTTAATCTTACATTTAATCGAACTTCATTTGACTTCACTCTTCAGTCTGACTTAAAGGAGGGGTCTCTAAAGATAGCTGAATTTATCTCGAATACTAGAAAAGTTCCTCCGAACAATATGATTACACTCCTCAGAGAAATGTAGGTAAGTTCCGCCGAGCAATACAACTACAGTTCCTTCGAGCAATATGGTTACACTCCTCAAAAAAATGAAGATAAGGTCAAGCGAGCAATATGTTAAAGTTCTCATGAGAAATATGACAAATTAACAACAATATTATGAAATCCCGTAGAGCAATATCCTTAAATCCTACAGAGCAATATTACCAAGTTCTTCTGGGCAATGTGATGGATCTTTCTCGATAACTTGGTTAAGCTCTTGTGAATAATACAGTGTCAGAAGCTTCAGGATTATGTGGCAACCAGTGAATGGAAAAACACATAGTAGGTGTCAGTGACGTTCTCTTGATTCCTTCCTTTACTTGCATGACAATTGATGGGACTGGGTAGCCCTGGGCGGACACGGGAGTGAAGAAGGTAAGGGCCCGGCTTGATCCCTTCACTCAAGCCTTGGGACCCCCTCACGGATACACTCGGGCGGCCTACCTTAGAAGATCTCACCTCCCAGGATTCCCGAGCTCATCTCGAGGGTCGGGGCCCTCACAATAGTCGGCTCCGGGTTAGAAGAATCTGCGCACCCTCCCCCTGTCCCGTTGGCCCCATGAGGGGAAGAATGGCAGGGGCGTCGACGGTTTCGAGATATATCCCCTCATCACCAAACGTGGGGACCGTGGCTCAAATATCGGAGTTGTGACACCGATAAGGGGGGCACGATCGGGCGACTTACAACAATATAAAAGGTAGTTCAACTCCTCCGGTAAGGGGGGTTACGATCTCTAATCTCGGAATATTTCTTTTCTTAGGTACCATCATTCGGCTAACCTACTAACTTGAGCGTCGGAGTGTACTCCGCCGGACTCCAACCGGCGTGTCCCCTAACGCTTGTGTTACTCTCGTAGGATCCTCTCGTTTCTCGTGATAGAGCAACCTCCGCAGGGGCTGATCCTCAGTGACCGGCCATCATTGACGACTCTTTCCGGAACAAATTTGGTGCCGTCTGTGGGAATCCAGGAAAGCACCCGAAGGAGCGCCGATGGTAGAAGCAAAGGATCTCGCACATCCGCGGGAGGATGAAGGCCCTAAGCAAGAACGACGAGAAGTGGAGAGTAAAGAGGTACAGATCCATCCCCATGACGGAGGGGGAAATACACGCATTGCACTCGACCTCGCGCCGACACTACGAAATCACCTTATCGAGTGCCTGCAAAACCATCGAGATGTGTTTGCCTGGTCTGCCAAGAAATCAAGGGGATCCCCCCAGCACTGGCTATGCATCATCTACATGCGTCACCCGAAGCCCGTCCCGTGAAGCAGAAGAGGAGGCACTTCTCCCCGGAGCAGGATAAAGCTATAAGGGAGGAAGTGCAGAAGCTATTAAAAGCGGGACATATCAGGGAAGTCCGGTTCTCAGCGTGGCTAGCCAAGGTGGTCCTCATTCCCAAGCCCGGAGGCAAATGACGAGTTTGCATCGACTTCCGAGACCTAAACAAGGCCTGCCCGAAGGACTGTTACCCCCTACCCAGGATAGATAGGCTGGTGGACTCAACAGCCGGCTGCGAGTTCATCTCCATGCTAGATGCATACTAGGCTATCACCAAGTTCCCTCACCCTCGAAGACCAGGAGAAGGTTAGTTTTGTGACGGCTGACGACACCTATTACTACAACGTTATGCCGTTTGGCCTACGAAACGCAGGCGCCACCTACCAGCGGATGATGGACAAAGTTTTCAGACACCAAATCGGGAGGAACATTGAGGTATACGTGGACGACATCTAGTCAAGACGAAAAAGGGAGGAGACATGATCTCGGACCTGGAAGAAACATTCGCCACTTAAGAGCGCACAGGTTAAAACTAAACCCAGCTAAGTGTGTGTTCGGGGTTAAAAGTGGCAAGTTCCTCGGGTACATGGTGACGGAAAGAGGGATTGAGGCCAACGCGGAGAAGGTAAAAGTCATCCTGGATATGCCGCTCCCGCAAAACTTCAAGGAGGTCCAGCGTTTGAATGGCAGAATCACTGGCTTGTCACGATTTATCTCCAAATCCACGGACAAGGCCCTCCCTTTCTTCAAAATTTTGAGAAAAGCTGCCAAATTCGAATGGGATGGCCAGTGTGATAAGGCCTTTGAAGAACTAAAAGACTATTTGGCAGATCTCCCGACCCTACATAAGCCGGTGGAAGGTGAGACATTATTCGTCTATTTATCAGCAGTTGAGCAAGCGGTAGGGTCGGTGCTTGTCCGAGAGCAAGACCGGATACAACATCCCATCTACTTCTTCGGACATCTACTAAAGGATGCCGAGACACGGTACACCATGATGGAGAAGCTGGCCTATGCCTTGGTCTTGATGGCCCGAAGATTACACCATACTTCTTGCACCCCCATCGTGGTCCTCACTAATAGCCCGCTCGCCCGAGTCCTTACTAACCCCGAGGCGTCGAGCAGGTTAATCAAATGGACGACGAAGTTAAACGAATATGACATGAGTATCAGCCTCGAACTGCCATTAAGGCACAAGCTCTCTCTGACTTCATGTTGGAGACCATCCCGGAGGCAGAGAACGACGGTATGTGGAAGGCGTATGTGGATGGATCCGCCAACCGCCAAGCCAACACAGCGGAGTGGGACTATTATTGATCTCCCCCAGGGGGGACACACTGCATTTGTCTATCCGGCTTCACTTCAAAGCCACCAATAATGAAGCTGAGTACGAGGCGATCTTAGCAGGATTACAGGCGGCCCGACACATGGGCGCTCGCCGAGTCACAATCTACTAGGACTCGTAATTAGTGGCTCAACAAGTAGCGGACGGCTTTGAAGTCAAATGCGAGCGGTTGCAAAGGTATGTAGCCCTATACGAACAGTTGAAAATCACCTTCTCGGAGGTGTTCTTGCAGAAGATTTCCAGGTCAGAGAACATACGGGCCGATGAACTAGCTAAGCTAGCTAGTTCCATATCTACTTGGCGTTTGGAGGAACCCAGTGTGACGGAGGCCATGGTGGCCCAAATCAGAGAAGAACTCAGAACAGACGAACCCGCGGACTGGAGGAATCCATATATATCCTTCCTCCGGGACGGATCCTTGCCAAGTGGGAGCCCAGAGAGTCGGTTGTTTCGCCGACAGGTAGAGGGGTTCACACTAGTCGGGGATCAGTTATATAAGAGAGCCTATGCTAGGCCCCTCCTTAAATGTGTCGAGCCGGAGGAACTGGCTACATAATGCGAGAAATGCACGAGGGCATCTGTGGAAGCCATATTGGAGGAAGATCCCTGGCTCGCAAAATCCTTTAGCGGGGTATTTTTGGCCTACTGTGCAGGCTGACTCGCTATCCTTCGTGGCCAGATGCAAGGCATGTCAAAGGCATCAGCGCATCTCTCATCGCCCAACGGAGCCACTGAGGGTTTCTATCGTATCGTGCCCATTCGACCAGTGGGGAATGGACATTGTAGGACCTTTCCCCATTGGACCTCAGCAGAAGAAATTCCTCCTGGTCCTCGTGGATTACTTCTCTAAATGGGTAGAAGCGAAACCTCTAGCCAAAATCACAGAGGGGGCGGTAATGAAGGTTGTATGGAAAGACATCGTGTGCAGATACGGTATTCCTCATAAGCTGGTGTCGGATAATGGTTGACAGTTCTCCGGACGAAGGTTGAAGGAATGGTGTGAGGGGTTGGGCATTCAGCAAGCCTTCACCTCCGTCGCCTACTCGCAAAGCAACGAACAAGTAGAAATAGTCAATCGGGAAATTCTACGAGGGCTCAAGGTAAAGCTGGAGCATGTTGGCGGCAATTGGGTTGAAGAACTTCCTAGCATCTTATGGGTTTATCGGACTACCCCAAAAGAAGGAACCAGCGAGAGCCCTTTCCGCTTACTCTATGGAGCAGAGGTCGTTATTCCAGTAGAAGTAGGGGAGGAGTCTCCACGACGACAACATTATCGCAAGGAAGATAACGATCAAGAGCAGTTGATTGATCTAGACCTCATCTCCAAGGTACGCGACAAGGCCATGGCAAGGCTGGAAGCCTATCGCCGGAGAATGCAGCTGGCCTATAACCGTATGGTGATCGCCCACAGCTTCGAGGTGGGTGACCAAGTCTGGAAGAGAATCAAACCAGTGGGGGATCCCGGGAAATTAGAACCACAGTGGGATGACCCTTACGTCGTGATCAAAAAAACTTACAGGGGGTAGCTGCTATTTGCAAGATAGTGAAGGCAAAAGATTAGAAAGGCCCTGGCATGCTAGACATCTTCGCCCCTATTATACTTAGTGAAGTCGTCGGGTGAGGCACTTTCGCCGATGTATGTTTTCAATGTCCCACTATCGTACAGTATCATTAATAAGAGAGAGGCGTTGTATGCCATTCGGGAAATGTTAAGGCTACATTTTTTTATTAAAACCCTATAGTCTATCGGCGTGTAGGCTTGACCTCGGAGCTGTACACGCTCGGCCAAGAGCTGATTAAAACCCTACAGCCTCTCGGCGTGTAGGCTTGGGCCCGGAGTTGTACATGCCCGGCCAAGAGCTGATTAAAACCCTACAACCTCTCGGCGTGTAGGCTTGGCCTCAGAGCTGTACACGCCCGTCCAAGAGCGGACTAAAATCCTACAACTGCTCGGCGTGTAGGCTAGGCCTCGGAGCTGTGCACGCCCGGCCAAGAGCGGATTAAAACCCTACAGCCTCTCGGCGTGTAGGCTTGGCCTCGGAGCTGTACACACCCGGCCAAGAGCGGACTAAAACCCTACAACCTCTTGGCGTGTAGGCTTGGCCTCGGAGCTGTACACGCCTGGCCAAGAGATGATTAAAACCCTACAGCCTCTCGACGTGTAGGCTTGGCCTCGGAGCTATACACTCCCGACCAAGAGCGGACTAAAACCCTACAGCCTCTCGGCATGTAGGCTTGACCTCAAAGCTGTACACGCCCCGCCAAGAGCGGACTAAAACCCTACAGCCTCTCGGCATGTAGGCTTGGCCTCGGAGCTGTACACGCCCGACCAAGAGCGGACTAAAACCCTACAGCCTCTCGGCGTGCAGGCTTGGCCTCGGAGCTGTACACGCCCGGCCAAGAGCGAACTAAAACCCTACAACCTCTCGGCGTGTAGGCTTGGCCTCGGAGTTGTACACGCCCGCCCAGGAGCGGACTAAAACCCTACAGCCGCTCGACGTGTAGGCTTGGCCTCGGGGTTGTGCACGCCCGGCCAAGAGCTGATTAAAACCCTACAGTCTCTCGGCGTGTAGGCTTGGCCTCGGAGCTGTACACGCCCGGCCAAGAGCGGACTAAAACCCTACAGGCTCTCAGCGTGTAGGCTTGGCCTCGGAGCTGTACACGACCGACCAAGAGCTGATTAAAACCCTACAGCCTCTCGGCGTGTAGGCTTGGCCTCAGAGCTATACACGCCCGGCCAAGAGCGGACTAAAAACCTACAGCCACTCGGCGTGTAAGCTTGGCCTCGGAGCTGTTCACGCCCGACCAAGAGCTGATTAAAACCCTATAGCCTCTCGGCGTGTAGGCTTGGCCTCGAAGCTATTGTCACGCCCCGAGGAGCTGCCCGTCCGATATCGACCGAACTGCCACTCCCTCGACCGACGGACAATTCGGAAACCAAGCATCTACGACCACCTCAGACGTCTGTACCACAGCCTATAGGGCTGGAACAATCCGTATAACAATCACGACAACGAAATCGACGATAAAAGCTGCGTACCGGTACGACTTACGACAAACACAAAACACGAGGCCTCCATGGCTCACAAAAGTACAACTATACCGCCGTATAGAACATCGCGACCGAATACGAATACCGCAGCGGAAAAGTCAAAATAAAAGCAATAGGAAACGGGTACCACATGTACCACCAACACAGTCAAGAAACATCCTGGAATCATCTCGAAGAAATACGCCAGCTGGGACAGGCTGCCGAGCACTCCAGACAATCATCCTGAAATAAAAACAGGGAGCTAACGGGGTGAGTCACAATACTCAGTGGATATCTCATCAGATATACAAGATAGTCTAAGCTAGCAATAGAGTAATAGACTATCGAAATAAAACGGGTACAGGCAGTGCAAGTATAACAGAAACAGAATAGCGAATACCATACCAATGTGGCTGCGTCGTCGAAACCAGACATAAGGGTCTCCTGTATGTGCATGTCAATCATATGCAACATCCAAGTATAACAAGCACGAGCCAATGCAAAATATGCGTATGCATATGGTGCGATGACATGGTCACCTCTGTCGCCGGTCAGACATCGTCACCTATGTACAGGAGGAAGCTGAACGGAGGCCACCCTCCGGCGTAGAGCTGTGACTGCCGTCCGTACTCTGCCATCACTACTCCTGAGCGACCGAGTAGACGGTATGCTGTCGGCGTAACACCCATACTCCATGACCTATCCTGGCGATATCACTAACAGCCCCAGGCCAAAACCTATCCTGGCGATATCTCTATCAGCCCCAGGCCATAACCTATCCTGGCTATCACTATCAGCCCCAGGCCATCTCAGGAGGATATCTCTATCTGAGTGTTACCCTTACCCCATGTATATATATATGAGGGAGAGACCTCTCTCTCTCTTATCTCCTAGTAAATGGACTACTCAAGGAGGGACCTCTGCCTGCTACCACGCTTCGATTCACTAACCCATGAGTGCATGAGCGGAGCAGCACAGAGCACACTACCCATACTCCGTCAACCACTAACCCATGAGTGGTTGTATGGATAGGTCAGTATGACTGTCGACCTGACTCACCCATAAGGGGGCCCCTGATCGACAGTGATGCACAGTGCACGATGATGCATGATTCTGGTCAAACAGCATCCACTATCTAGTCCACCTATACCAACATGATATGCAAGGATCATAGATAATGCACCATAGCCTAAGTCCTAAAGGTATATGTATCACATGCCAGATATATCATAAACAGTATCAGCCAAGGTAGAGCAGGTATAAAATACTACATTACCCTACCGCTAAACACAGCATATCAAGCATATCAACTATGACTAATCTAAAAGATAAGTCAGAGGTACCCGCCTCCAAATGTAGTAGATCGTAAGCGAAGAGAACCCCCCTCCGTCTGAAATAATATCCACCGCAAGTGGAGTCCAAATCGCCCAGTCAGTGTCCTGTACCATGACATAAATTTAGCTATTTACAATAGTACCAATAGCTAAACTAATGCTAAATCATATTAGGATCTAACCCTAACTATCCCGTATAATTAATCGACCATAATTAATTAAACGCTATTGATCTAACCTGTGATCAAATCAAATTATCAACCCAAAACAAAACCCTATAACCCATTTACAACCTCACGGCAAAATACAACAAAAGCATTCCAATACTTCATATCTATGATCACAGCTCAACAAAATTGTTACACAGATAGTAACCATGGCAGAGATTCAAATGGAGAAGAGAAAACCGATTAACTCAATAAATCATCCTTACCCCAAACAAATTCTCAAAACTCCATGGCAAAGAAAACTAATTGGAAACCACCTTCTCAACTCACGGAACAACCATAACCGATCGAAGAACATATTCCGTATCAATTGTCCAGCCAACAGAGAACAAAATCCACACATCTAAGAACTCATCCAAGCTCCAGCCAAAAGAATCAGTTGATTACCTGAAACGCGATCACCCAACTGACGCAAATTGAACAGATCTCCCAGGGACGTCCTCAAACCTTGCTCCAGTGAAAACGGAACCGATCGATGGTTGGCGAGGGCGTCTCGTAAATTTCCAAGATCACCGAATAGGAATGAACAAATCCAACCTCCAACACCCAAATCCGTCTCCCCTCTTCGATACCGCGCAAGGAGGAAGAAGGTAAATGCCGAGAACCCAATCCCTAGAACGAAGAGGAGAAAGAAAACCTAGATCTGAAGAAGAACACCAAAACCACAATCTGCGCTCAATGGAGAAGAGGGGAAAAACGAATACCTCGATCCAACTCAAGAGAGACAAAGGGAGCTACCCTCCGGTGTCACCTGATCGCCGCAGGAGATCGGTCGCCGGCCTTGGAGCTCCGTTCAGACGAGAAACAGATGGAAGACGAAGAGGAGGAAAAGAGAAAAGTCGGCTCGGGCTGTGTGCTAGGGCAAATGAAGCGATGAACCAACAGAATATATCATTGAACCCTTTTTCATTTAACCCCTCCATATTCTGACATTTTACATTTTAGCCCTTAAAGTTTTCGTATTTTAACAGTTGTACAGGCTCGGCCAAGAGCGGACTAAAACCCTACAGCCTCTCGGCGTGTAGACTTGGTCTCGGAGCTATACACGCCCGGCCAAGAGCTGATTAAAACCCTACAGCCTCTCGGCGTGTAGGCTTGGCCTCGGAGCTGTACACGCCCGGCCAAGAGAGGACTAAAACCCTACAGCCTCTCGGCGTGTAGGCTTGGCCTCGGAGTTGTACACTCCCGGCCAAGAGCGGACTAAAACCCTACAGCCTCTCGGCGTGTAGGCTTGGCCTCGGAGCTGTACACGCCCGGCCAAGAGCGGACTAAAACCCTACAGCCGTTCGGCGTATAGGCTTGGCCTCGGAGCTGTGCACGCCCGACCAAGAGCTGACTAAACCCCTACAGCCTCTTGGCGTGTAGGCTTGGCCTCGGAGCTGTACACGCCCGGCCAGGAGCGGACTAAAACCCTACAGCCGCTCTGCGTATAGGCTTGGCCTCGAAGCTATGCACACCCGGCCAAGAGCTGATTAAAACCCTACAGCCTATCGGCGTTTAGGCTTGGCCTCAGAGCTGTACACGCCCCGCCAAGAGCTGACTAAAACCTTACAACCTCTCGGCGTGTAGGCTTGGCCTCGGAGCTGCACACGCCCGGCCAAGAGCGGACTAAAACCCTACAGCCTGTCGGCGTGTAGGCTTGGCCTCGGAGCTGTATACGCCCGGCCAAGAGTGGATTGAAACCCTACAGCCTCTCGGCGTGTGGGCTTGGTCTCAGAGCGGCGCCCGCCCAGCCAAGAACCGATCAAATCCCTACAGCCTCTCGGCATGTGGGACCCGAGGCAATTGAAGGCCAGTATGGTAAAGATACATTCAGATCGCCCCAAGGATCTGCTAAGGATCAATTGTCGATGCTTCGTATGCCTCGCCAGGTCACCCTGATATCTCAGATACCGCCAAAATCGTCGGAGTTCGAGGATGTATTCAAGAGAGCAGCCCGAGTCAGGAGACTTCGGGAATACGTCAAAAAAAAAGGAGGGGAGAGAAGGGGGGGAACATGACGACGTTATGACTAGAACAGGCGCGCGAACGCGAACCTGGGTCCGCCCAACTTCCTCATCCTAACACTAGCCTGATCAGTCAATCATACTTCCTTCGATCAGACTTGAAGGAGGGACTTGTGATGGGACTGGGTAGCCCTGGGCGGACACGGGAGTGAAGAAGGTAAGGGCCCGGCTTGATCCCTTCACTCAAGCCTCGGGACCCCCTTACGGATACACTCGGGCGGCCTACCTTAGAAGATCTCACCTCCCGGGATTCCCGAGCTCATCTCGAGGGTCGGGGCCCTCACAATAGTCGGCTGTGGGTTAGAAGAATCCGCGCACCCTCCCCCTGTCCCGTTGGCCCCATGAGGGGAAGAATGGTAGGGGCGCCGACGGTTTCGAGATATATCCCCTCATCACCAAACGCGGGGACCGTGGCTCAAATATCGGAGTCGTGGCACCGATAGGGGGCACGATCGGGTGACCTACGGCAATATAAAAGGTAGTTCAACCCCTCCGGTAAGGGGGGTTACGATCTCTAATCTCGGAATATTTCTTTTCTTAGGTACCATCATTCAGCCAACCTACTAACTTGAGCGTCGGAGTGGACTCCGCCGGACTCCAACCGGCGTGTCCCCTAATGCTTGTGTTACTCTCATAGGATCCTCTCGTTTCTTGGCGACAGAGCAACCTCCGCAGGGGTTGATCCTCAGTGACCGGCTATCGTCGATGACTCTTTCCGGAACAACAATCAATGAGTGGAGGAGCGATAACGGATTGTTAGAAACCATGTTCTCACTTAGGCGGGAAGAATTGAAAGGGTACGAGAACAAATGATGTGGAGATTCTCATCAGTTGTTTATATAATCACTGTGAAATGTGAGGAAGAGGTTTGTTCTTGGACTCTTACTTTGCACCTTCTTCATTAGTCTGCTTCTTCTTCCTTCTCTGATCGAAGACTAATTTGAGTGTCGGAGGGGTCATACTAATGAGCTGGCCCAAGACCTTGTTGAGAGTTGAATGCATAATTTTATTAATGAGGTGCGCAGTATATAAATACTAAAACACTTAAAATATTAGGAAACAAATAAATTAGAAAACTGAGCAAATATTCTCTAATAATGACAATATTACAGTACTAGAAAATAAATAAACGAGAAAGCTAAGAAAATAAATATTTTCTAACTAACGAAACAAATATTCTCTAATAAAGAGAATATAATATTCACTATTATGCACCCTCAAGATAGTGTCCCAGAGATGACACCAATCTTACTGTAAATAGCAAATAGTTGAGGTCGAAAAAGTGACGTGGTGAGTGCATTGACCAATTGATCGGCAACAGAAATATGAGTAACTCGCAGTTCAGAGGACTATACCAGATCACTAACAAAGTGATAGTCAATAGCTAGATACTTCATCCGAGAGTGAAAAACAGGATTAGCTGAAAGATAGGTAGCACCTAAATTATCGGTGAATAGAACAACAGGTGTGATAACCGGAAGAAACAGTTCTATCAGAAAATGACTTAATCCATTGAAGCTCCAATGCCGCAGAGGCTATGGCGGTATATTCAGTCTCAGTCGAAGAGCGTCGACCGTGCGCTACTTGGTAGATTTCCAAGAAACTGGATTAGCACCTAGAAAAATAACAAATACACATGTAGAACACGAATCATCTGGATCTCTTGCCTAATCTGCATCAGAAAAACCATGAAGATTGAGAGGTGTATCTGCAAGTAGACGAATACCAAGATCCCTAATACCATTGAGATATCGAAGCAAACACTTCACAGCGCCCCAGTGTGCCTCTGAAGGGGCATGCATAAACTGTGAAAGCTTGTTGACCGCAAAGAAAACATCTGGACGGGTCATATGGAGATGTTATAAACCAGCAACTACCTGTTGAAACTTAGCTGCATCAAAAGACGGAGACCCATCATGCAAAGTAAGATGAGAGCTAGTAGCAATAGGAGTGGAAACTAGCTTGGAAGCAAGCATGTTGTGTTTGAAGCGAAGATCAGTGACATACTTTTGCTGGGACAAAAGAAGACCATTTGAAGTTGTGCGAACCTCAACTTTGCAGAAGAAGAAAAAAGCTTTAAGATCCTTAGTTATAAATTTGGCATTAAGTTTGAAGAGAAGATCAGTGATATACTTTTGCTAGGATAAAAGAAGACCATTTAAAGTTATACGAACCTCAACTTTACATAAGAAGGAAAAAGTTCCAAGATCCTTAGTTGTAAATTTAGCATTAAGTTTGCATATTATGTCATCAACAATAGAAGCATCACTACCTATAATGATTAGATTATCTACGTAGACAAGGAAATAGATAACAGTATTATCCCGATGATAAACAAATAAGGAGGTATCAGCCCAGAAGGTGATAAAACCAAGAGAGGCCAAGAAGGTGTGAAAGTCCAAATACCAGGCGCGTGGAGCCTGCTTCAGGCCATAAAGTGTCTTATGCAAACAACACACATGATCCGGAAATTCAGCACTGCGCATACCTAAAGATTGTGCTATATAAACCTACTCTGTAAGATGTTCATTGAGAAATGCATTGTTGACATCAAGTTAACAAAGACACCACTCCCAATTCATAGCCAAACTAAGAACAATGCGAATGATTACTAGGTTAATAACAGGGTTGAATGTATCATGAAAGTCAACACCAAGACGCTGATCAAAGCCCTTGGTAACAAAGCGAGCCTTATACCAATCAACAGAGCCAATAGGATTGCGCTTAATGTGAAACACCCACCTGTTACTCAGAAGATTCTGATCTGGAAAAGGTGAGACAAGAGTTTAAGTCTGCTTACGGAGAAGAGCATCATACTTTTTGTGCATGGGCCTTTATCCAATTCGGATCTTTGAGCACCTGCATGGCAGATGATGGTTCACAAGGTTGTGAAAGGCTAGTATGAAAGATATACTTTAGGTTAGGTTTGCAAATGCATTTTTGGAGCGAGTTTGCATGGGATGTTAGTTTACGGAAGCACGAGGAGGAGAGAGAGGGAAAGAGATAGGTGATGAGCTAGAAGGTCGGGTACCACCAAGCAGCGTGGATGGCTCGACAACAAGTGATGGTGATGGTCGTGAAGGAGTCAACTACGGGAGGCTACAACTGGTGGTAGGTTGCGGCACCGGTGTCAGAAGGTCCCACAAGAGGACTAGTGCAATAGAAAGTCCTGCGTTGGTGTCTATTATTGTGGAACCTTGGGAGGAGGTGACAGCAAATGGAAAAACATGTTTTATAAACTTCACATTATGAGATACAAAAGATTTTTTAAGGGTGAGATCATAGCATAGAAAGGCACTTTGAATGAGAGAATAACCAAGAAAGACACAGGAGATTGACTTGGGATCCAACTTATGGTGGGAGTAGGGGCGCAACCATGGAAAGCACAAACACCCGAAGACACGAAGCTTTGAAAGATTAGGAGCAGTGGTGAACAATTTTTCAAAGGAGGACACGTGGAAAAGACCGGCCTTAGGCATGAGATTAATCAAATAGATTGTCGCAGCATAGGCAAAAGACCAGAAAGTGAGTGGAATAGATGCTCTGTGGAACAAAGTAAGACCAGTTTTGATTATACGACGGTGACGTCGTTTAGAGTATTCATTGTGTTCAGGAGTGTGCAGAGAGGTGGTAAGGGGACTGATACCATGAGCAATAAGAAAGAGCGAAGAGCTAAGAATTCACCTTCATTGTCAGTAAAGAATGGTTTGATAGTCATTGAGAATCGATTTTCAATGAGAGATTTGAATGTAATAAAGGTAGATTATACATTTGATTTTTTATGAAGAGGATAAATCCATATATACTTTGTTAAATGATCAAAGAAGATAATATAATATCTTATTAGCCCATCAAATAATAAAATAGGAGATGCCCATACATAAAAAAAGACAATAACCAAAGGATTATGAGATGAAATACTAGATTTATGAAAAGATAACTTATGACTTTAATTAATATTGCATGAAGTGCAAGAAAAATTAGATAAAATATCCGTAGTAAATGAAAGGCCCAAGGAAGACAAAGACTCATTTTTGGAGAAGAACCACCTTCATAGTAATAGCCACTAGGATGGTTCGGCCAAGGAGCAAGCCAAAAGCAAGCAAAGGTGTTTCGGCCAAAGAAAGGAAGAAGAGGAAGAAAAGCATCAACTAACTTCATCATCTTGAAATTTAGCCTTTTGTATTCATCCAATAAATACAAAAAAAATTTTACCTCTTGGTATCCCTTTTGATTAATACTAAATTAATCTTGAATGAATGCAAGATTAATGCTCCATTAATCTTAGATGAATATAAGAGGTTTTTACCTCTTGGTATTCCTCTTTAATAATGCTCCATTAAACTCTTTTAATGGACATTAACTCCTTTATAGTGGTTGAGTCTAATCCAACTTAGTCTAACTTAGATTAGACTCAATTTCATAGTCCAATTGGATTTATTTCAGTCTAATTCAATTGATCCAATTTCGGATTAGTCTTCACCCTTTAATCTTAAGGTTCATCACATTTTAATCAAACTAAAATAAACTGATCTCCAAACCAACATATTCTTTGTATGTGACCTAATATGCTCCCATAACATTGGTAATGTCTCTAAAATCATTTTAGATACATAAGCAATGGGTGACAACTAACAATGTATCATTGCTACTTAAGTGATGAGAATGTTGATATCCGACCTAACCTTTTTATGTCTATTATCTTGTATGACTTGGTCCTTCTATCCTCGATATTTAGATTGATCAATGAGGCATAGACTATGTCATCCTCTTATTAATCTTTGTGTTTCTTGATTTTTAAGTAGACTCACTTAACCAAATGAGCTCAATATCTCATATTGACTCATTTAAGCATGATCACGCATTTTAGTAGTCTTACTTGATCAAGGGATCCACAGATATTACTCCCGTTATATGGAAGGGATAGATCCTATCTATATCACTCACACCCCTTCGCATAATTTATTGCATACCCAGTGATCAACTTTATAGTCCACCTTGTTATAGGTAATGTTTGCTGATATCAAAGTACATAACTCCTATATAGAGAATAATAGTGATTATTAGTATGACTTTTTCTTCTTTATTGAAGTCATTGTGGGGCAATACACTCAAGACTACAGTTGACCTACTTAATAGAATTTTCAGTAAGGTAGTGTCTAAAACTCCATACAAGATGCGGACGGAAAGGAAGCCTAGTATTAAACATTTATATGTCTGAGATTGTCCACCTAAGCCTAGGTCTTATACGACTAGTGAAAATAAATTGGACTCAAGGACTGTGAATTGTCATTAGTGGGATAGTCTAAAAAGTTCAAGGGATATAAATTTTATGACCCCTTAAAAAGATTCTTTTTCAAAATGGAAAATTTCAAATTTATTGAGGACAATAGAAGCACTAAGGTTAAGTACGTATCATTTGAGGGAAGTCTTAGAGATCCTCCTGTGATCACTGCTAGTGCAATAAGTAATAGTATGATATTTATACCTTATATTATGAATATTGCACATCTAATGGAAGTAGAGAACCAAGATATTCATGTGTTATCTCTAATGCAATTGAAAAGTCCTTTTACTAAAATTGAGATATTGTCTCATATGGATGAGCAAGTAGCTCAACCTCTTCAACAACCACAAGTGCATTTAAGAAGATCTACTAGGGGCCCCCACGGGTTGACATAGTTGATACCTGTATAGGTGATTACTCCAATAGGTCTTGGGGTCAATTCTTAGTGGGTTCAAAATACCTTGTTGGGTGTCTGACATCTCTCATGCAGAGGGTTGCTATGCTAGGACAAAATGTCCCATCATTTACCTATCTGAATCTAGCTGGAGGTCTGGCGATGGCTACCTAGGGTGAGCGTTATTATCTTTTGCTCTAAAAAAAGATATACTAGGGAAAGGAGATCTACGATTTCTCATGATTATATTTATTTCCAAGAGCATGATTTCAACATAATATTGGAACGTGGTTGTTTATCTTTCCAAGAAGTAAAACAATGTTCTAACCCTAAGAAGTAGATCTAAACCATGAACGAAGAGTTAAAGTCTATGACAAATAATAACGGTTGGGAATTTATCAAATTGTCTGACGAAACCTGTTAGTTGTAAATGAATATTTAAAATCAAACGAGATTCAAGGGGCAATGTGGGGAGGTATAAAGTTCGTCTTGTTGCTAAGGGATTCACTCAAAAGGAGGATATTGATTACAAAGAGATTTTCTTGTCTATGTCAATGAAAGATTTTTTTAAGGTAATCATGACATTTGTAGCTCATTTTGATTTAGAGCTATATCAAATGGATGTAAAGATTGCATTCTTCAATAGTGATATTGATGAAACTATATATGTGGTATAACCAGCTAACTTTGAGTATGAGGACTCAAAACACCTAATATGTAGATTAAAGAAGTTCATTTATGGTTTAAAGTAGGCGCCTCATCAATGATACCAAAAACTTGATTAGATGGTTACTTCATTTGGTTTTAAGGAGAATCCTATTGATCAATGCATACATGTCAAGTTTAGTGAGAACAAGTTTATTATGCTTGTACTGTATGTGGATGACATTTTATCGGTGAGCAATAATAAATGTTTGCTGTAAAAAAACTAAGTCATTTCTATCATGTAATTTTGAAATTAAAGATCTTGGTGAAACATCTTTTGTTTTAGGCATACAAAGATGCATGTTGTGATCATTTAATGAACATTCTTAGATTTTCATAAAATTTCTATATTGAATGTGTGCTTATACGGTATGATATGCAAACTATGCACTTGGTGACTGATGTGTGCAAATCATGTATAGTTTTTGGCATAAAACATATATGCATTTCATCTCGTTTTATCTTATTAGAGGCATATTTGATAGTTTTTATTTGGTTTTACATATTTGGGCGAGGATACTGCTTTGTGTTGGATTTTGATGACAGGATGCACAAAACCAGCCGAACCACCCAGCGCGTGAAGACACGCCCGTGCCATGGTTAAACACGGCCGTGGCGTTTCATGAAGACACGCCCGTGTCAGTTAAGCACGGGCGTGGCGATGCTATTGAAGAACGAGAAGCAGAGGAAACACGTCCGGGCCGTGTTGATCGACACGGCTGTGGCGCTGAGGCTCTATAAAAGGGGAGAAGACCTAAGATGCAAAGGGGGGCGGCGGAGGAAATCAGGGTTGGAAGAGGATATCAATCGAAACTTGGAGAGGAAGACACCATCAAGGAGGATTAGTAATGTATATTTCCTATCTTATTGTGGAATTCTCCGGTGTTATGGAGTAGTCGTGTAAATCTTAGGAAGAGGGAGTAGCCCCTAACTATTTTCATGATTTGTTATTAACTCTGTTTTTTTTCGATTATGCATATCCTTGTTGGTTGTTTCAATTGTTGAATGATGCTTTGATTGGTTTCTACGAAAATGGTAATCGTCTAGATAGGCTTTGCAGGATTCATGTGACAGGATCCAAAGCAGGTAAGAGTCATCTACATACGTATGCCATAAGACTAGAGATAGATTAAAGTAGACACATTGGCGTGATCTTCAAAAGAGGCCGTCAATAAATTAGGAATCAACTTACGAATCTGGTGGACGTTTAGATAGGTCTGCGGGAATCTAGTGACAGGATTTCAGAGCATGAAAAGATCGTCTGTTTTGGAAACCTTGATAGAGAAAGTTGTGTTCAAATAAAAGAAGCCAACCTGGGTATAAGTAGTCGTCAACGGAGAACTGTCGTGATAATAGTTAGAGTGGTGAAACCGTAATCCTAAGATTGTCTTTTATCTCTCAATACTTTCGCCGATTTTCGACCGCTTGAATTGCTTGACTTAGAGTAAATTTATCATTAGATCATTCATTTGGATAATTAAAACTCGTAAATTTCTAGTACTTGTCCCAGTCCCTGTGGGATCGATATCTTATTACTTGACGATAAACCGTGCACTTGCGGAAACAAGCAATCAGTGACACACCCATGTCTAGATAGATTCATTTTGTATCAATGTTCACGACTTGAATTTGAAATAAATGAGATATAATAATTCTCTTATGCGTCAACTGTAGGAAGTTTCATGTATATACAAATTTGTATGCGTATGAATATAATGTATATAGTGCAGATGTTAGGTAGGTATTTAAGTATATAACTCATGACTGACGCACTGAAAAAAGAGTGAAGAGAGTGATGTGATATTTATAAATAACTAAATAACAAAAGAATACATGCTCATGTAATAGAGGTATGATCATGTGGAAATGATTGAATATTCATACTCTGATTTTATCGGATGTTTTCAAAAGGTGGCAAAGGCGATTCGCTAGCCTCCGGCACCTTCGCCAACCTGTCCTAGGGTCAACATGGAGGAGGCCAGTAATCATGAGTGCTACTGGCTCAGATGTTATGATTAACACAGAGGAGGGTTGACACATTGACTTTATTAAATTTTGACTTTTAGATTTTAAGATGGTAACATCGACATATTAATTATCAATCTATCCTACTAGAAGACATGTTGGTCATTGTAATGGTGGGCTACATTAATAGAATTTTGATGAATATCAAATTATATTTGATCCGGGTGGATGATTTCTTAGAGGGATCAGGAGCTCGGTCGGGTTCTATGGCCGCTCTAAACCTGCAATAAATAGGCCGGGCCACGGGTCACCCGAGGTCTGACACTCGGAGTCTGCCACCTGAGGTCGGGACACTCGGGGTCGGTCGCCCAAGGTCGGGACACTCGAGGTCGGTCGCCCGAGGTTGGGACACTCGGGGTCGGCCACCCGGGGTCAGGGCCTTCGGGGTCGGTCGCTCGAGGTCGGGCACTCGGGGTCGCCCGCCGGAGGTCTGGCACTCGGGGTCGGCCGCCTGAGGTCGGACCCTTGAAGTCAGTTGTCGGGGTCAGGCACTCGTAATCACTCTGGGATGGTCGAACAATTATAGGTTGTCCCTATCAGTATTCGGAAAACAGTCCCTTCGGCATAATGATTGCCTGCCAGAGCCGCCAAGAGTTAATGGGGAACAGAAGAGACAGCTTCGACAGGGTGTCAGGCGGCTGTGGCGGTCTCACAACATTAATACGGTTGTCACTATCACAGTCTATCAACTGATCCTCTCTTAATGAGATTTGCCAGCCCTGACACAGCAAAGAGTTTCCTCTCCCCTATATAAACCCCCCTTTGGGCTTCAGAGAGTGGATTTGCTGCCATTTGCAACCTCAACCTCATTTTGTGCTCCCGATCTGGTCCGACCCAAGTGATTGAGATTTGGTCTTTGATTCAACCCGAGTCCGACCCCCCGAGCTACAGCAGACCGGGTCATCTTGGTCAGACCGAGTCATCCGAGTGAGAACCGGTCTTCGCTTGTCGACATGATCAAATTTGGCGTCGTCTGTGGGAAATCCCGCCTGATCGAAAGACGAAGATGAGCGACTCCAACCGGGTGACTGTCACTCTCTCACAAGAAGACTTGGAGCTGCTGATAGAAGCAAGAGCCAGGAAATTGGCGGAGGCCCAACAAGCAGCTGCCCGACCCACTCAGGCAGGCCCAGCAGAGCACACTGCTCGTGTGGGCACTGAAGGAGGGGTCCGACAGGAGGATAGTCCTCACTTCCACCGGGCGTTGTTTGGCCCGGCCGAGGGAGCAGGACAATCAGACCCTCATGAAGCTACATCCAGCCATACCAGAGTTAACAAAGGGAAGGCTCCCCTTGTGCCGACCCCGGCGGAGCGTACAGGGTTCCCCTTTTCCAGCCAGATCTTGCAGGAGCCCTTGCCCAAGCATTTCCGACTCCCGTCCATCACTGAATACGGGGGAGCTACTGATCCCGAGGAGCATTTGATGAAGTTCGAGAACGCTTCAATGCTGCATCAATATTCAAACGGAGTAAAGTGTCGAGCGTTCCTGACCACTCTGTCTGGGCCGGCCCAACGATGGTTCGACAGACTGCCGGAGGGATCTGTAAGAGAATTTTCTGACTTTAAAAGATTGTTCCTCCAGCATTTCGCGAGCAGCAAGAGACACCACAAAACCAGCCTCAATCTTTTTACCCTGAAGCAGGGCTCCAAAGAGCCCCTCAAAGCATACATCAAAAGGTTTAATCAAGTAGCATTGGATGTACCCACTGCCACGTCTGAGGTACTAGTCAGTGCCTTCGCACAAGGCTTACAAGAGGGCGAGTTCTTCAGATCCTTGATCCGAAAACCTCCGAAGGACTTTGAAAGTCTCCTAGGCAAAGCCAGTAAATACGTGGATGTGGAAGAAGCACAAACCACCAGGCGACCGGAGGTTAGACCGGCGCCCGAGGTCCCCCAGCATCATCAGAGAAGTGCACCTCCCGGAGGACCTCTCAGAAGTCCCAGAGCTGTGGGACACCGACAAGGAACCGAAAGGGGAATAGTTCAGCAAGTGGCCCAGGGTTGCCTCCCTTCCAGGTGGCAGCCCTACTGTTCTTTTCATAACAGCCACACCCACGACCTTCAGGACTGCTGGCAGGCCGGCAGGGGTCGGGGTCGTGTTGGCCGGGGTAGTCCGAGAGGAGCCCAACAGGGAGGCAGCCGAGGTCGAGGGAGAACAGCACAGAACCAGTTAGAGGTCAATGCTCGATCGACCGCCCCCACAGCTAGACAACTGTTCCCGACCCCCACCTCTCCGGGGCGCGACAATGCTAATGAAGAACAAGCCAACCAGCAGAATGCGGTACACGGGGCCATCCACGTGATTTCTGGTGGTCCCACCTATGGAGATTCCAACAGAGCTCGGAAGTCGCAGGTTAGGCGACTCGATATCTACCAAGTGGGTTGCAGTTCTGCCCAAGCTCAGGGGCCGCAGATCAGTTTCGGCCCTTCAGACTTACAAGGAATAGAAGTACCTCATGATGATGCCCTGGTCATCATAGCGATCATAGCTAATTACCAGATTCATAGAACCATTGTGGACACGGGAAGTTCGGTAAACATCTTGTACTTAAAAGCTTTCGAGCAATTACAGATTGAAACTACTGAGCTCCAGCCCGTGGCCACACCTCTGTTTGGATTCACGGGGAATGAAGTCCAGCCTTTGGGCCAAATCAAATTGGCCATCTCACTCGGTGAAGAACCTTTAAGAAGGACTCGGTGGTCTACCTTCCTGGTGGTGGATGCACCCTTGGCCTATAATGCCATCCTGGGCCGACCGGCAATGAACGAGTTCCGAGCGGTGGTGTCCACTTTCTACTTGAAAGTCAAGTTTCCAGTAGGTGATCAAGTCGGGGAGGCTAGAGGGGACCAAAAGGTAGCCCGTCGATGTTACGTTGACGACGTTCGAGTGGAGGTAAGTAAGACCTTCCGAGCTCCACTGGTCAGCTGTAACATGGTGCAGTCCTCCCAGCCCTCCCCCTGGGCTGAGCTGATAGAAGAAAAAGAAGAGATCCAGCTAGTGCCTAACCGAGAAGAGACCAAAGTGAGAATAGCTCCTGGGCTACCGCCCGACCTTCAGCAACAGCTGATAGAATGTTTGACGCAGAACCAAGATGTATTTGCCTGGTCCCAGCAAGATCTGAAAGGGGTCAGGCCCGAGGTCATGGAGCACAAGCTGCACGTCTACCCAGACGCCCGACCCGTGAAGCAAAGAAAAAGAGACTTCAGCCCTGAGCAGAACAAGATTATCCAGGTCGAGGTTGAAAGGCTGCTGAAAGCAGGGCACATCCGAGAAGTGCAGTTCCCTGCTTGGTTGGCCAACGTGGTGCTGGTCTCCAAGCCGGGGAATAAGTGGAGGGTCTGCATCGACTTCAGAGACCTTAATAAAGCCTGCCCCAAGGACTGCTACCCGCTCCCCCGGATAGATCAGATGGTAGACTCCACTGCGGGGAGCGAGCTCATCTGTATGCTGGATGCCTACCAGGGATACCACCAAGTACCCTTAGCCCGGGATGATTAAGAGAAGGTCAGTTTCGTCACAGCGGAGGGAACCTATTGCTACACTGTCATGCCCTTCGGACCCAAAAATGCTGGGGAGACCTATCAGAGGCTGATGAACAAGGTCTTCAAGGAGCAGCTCGGAAAAAACGTGGAAGTGTATGTGGATGACATCCTCATCAAGTCCCTCCGCGCCGCCGACCTGATAGCAGATGTGCAAGAGACCTGCTGCACTCTCAGGAGGTATGGCCTCAAGCTTAATCCGGCCAAGTGCCTGTTCGGAGCTAAGAGTGGTAAATTTCTCGGGTACATCCTGACCGAACGGGGGATAGAGGCTAATCCAGGCAAAGTGAAAGCTCTGTTGGACATGCCTCCCCCCAAAAACCTAAAAGAAGTCCAGCGCTTGACGGGGAGAATCACTGCCTTGTCCCGATTCATCTCCAGGTCTGCTGATAGAAGTCTGCCGTTCTTTAAAGTTCTGCGCAAGGCCACTAAGTTCCAATGGGATGCTGAATGCAACCAGGCCTTTGAAGAGTTGAAGACCTACTTGATTAGTCTGCCGGTGTTAGCTAAACCCGAGGAAGGGGAACCATTGTATGTTTATTTATCTGCTACTGAGGGAGCCGTGAGCGCTGTACTTGTAACCCAGAAGGAGACCGAGCAGCAACCGGTCTATTTCTTTGGGCACTTACTTAAGGAGGCCGAGTGTAGCTATACTACACTCGAGAAATTAGCTTATGTCCTTGTATTGATGGCTCGGCGACTGCGGCCATACTTCTTGGCTCACCCTATCCGAGTGCTGACCAATAGCACACTCGGGAAGGTGTTGATCAACCCTGAGGTCTCCGGTCGGATGGTTAAATGGACGACTAAACTGAGTGAATATGATATTCAGTACCAACCCCGAACTGCGATCAAAGCTCAGGCCTTGGCGGATTTCCTAAGTGAACTTCATGCAGAGGAAGAAGAAGGGGTATGGAAGATCTATGTAGACGGGTCAGCCACTCGGGCAGGGAGTGGCGTGGGAGTCTTGTTGGTCTCCCCTGACGGAAACTCGCTGCACTTAGCCGTATGCCTAGAATATCAGGCTACCAACAACCAAGCAGAATATGAAGCTTTTCTGGCAGGTCTACAAGCAGCCAAGCACGTGGGGGCTACTCGGGTCATCCTGTACTCCGACTCCCAGTTGGTGACTCGGCAGGTGACCGGGCAGTTCGAGGTCAATGATGAAAAGTTACAAGCTTATGTGGAGGCTTACAAGCAATTACAAGTAGAGTTTCAAGAAGTCCAAATTTTACAGATCCCTCAGGGGGATAATGCCAAGGCTGATGAACTGGCTAGGTTAGCCAGTTCGGTCCATCCCTGGGTCTTCCGCAGACCGTCACCTCAAGTCATGATGGTAGCTCAGGTGGAAAGAGAAACAGAAATGGAAATACAAGGAGACTGGCGAGCCCCATTCATAACCTATCTGAAGGAAGGGACTCTTCCGGTCAGCTCGGAGCAAGCCAGGATATTCAAGATAAGGGCAGCCAGGTTTACTCTGATAGGAGACGCGCTGTACAAGCGAGCCTTCTCCCGACCACTGCTCAGATGCCTGGGAGAAGAAGATGCAGATTATGTGCTGCGAGAAGTACACCTGGGGTCCTGCGGAAACCACTCAGGAGGTCGGTCCATGGCTCGGAAGGTTTTACTAGCAGGTTACTTCTGGCCGACCCTCCAGAAGGACGCTGAGAGATTGGCCCTTTCCTACCTTTCTTGTCAGAAGTACCAGAATCTATCGCACCGACCTGTCGAGATGCTGAGAGCTTCTACTGTGTCCTGTCCTTTCGACCAGTGGGGCATGGACATAGTAGGACCGTTCCCCAGGGCAGCCGGTCAGAAGAAGTTCTTGCTAGTGGCAGTGGATTATTTCTCTAAGTGGATTGAGGCAGAGGCCTTAGCCCGGATTACTGAACAAGCAGTGAAGAAGTTCCTGTGGCAGAATATCTTATGCCGATATGGCATACCGCACAAGCTGGTGTCAGATAATGGTCGGCAATTTCAAGGTCGGATAATAAGAGAGTGGTGCAAGGAGTTCGGGGATCAAACAGGCCTTCACCTCAGTGGCATACCCCCAAAGTAATGGTCAGGCCGAGGTAGCTAACAGAGAAATTTTGAAGGGACTCAGAGCCAAGTTGGACCAGGTCGGAGGGTCCTGGGTGGACGAGCTACCCGGCGTTCTGTGGGCTCTCCAGACCACTCCTAAAGAAGGGTCAGGGTGCACCCCCTTCCAGTTAGTATACGGTAGTGAAGCTGTAGTACCCATGGAGGTCGGCTGTGAATCTGACAGAAGACATCTGTACGGGGAGGACAATGCGGAGAAAAGACGGGCAGAGCTAGATCTGATTGAGGAGATCCGAGCCAAGGCTGCAGTGTGCATGATCGCCTACCAGCAACGAATGCGACGCCAATACAACCAGAAGGTTATACCCCGCAGTTTTTAAGTAGGGGACAAGGTATGGAAAAGAGTCAAGCCAGTCGGGGAAGTAGGCAAGCTGGAGCCTCAATGGAGTGGTCCTTTCCTGGTAGTCGAAGCACTGGGATCAGGAGCTTACTATCTACAAGACGCTCAAGGAAAACGGCTCGGAAGACCCTGGAGTGCAGTGCACCTAAGATTGTACTGTGAGGAGAGTGGAGAGAAATGATTCTTGTAACTGTACTCAGAAAAAACGATGACAAAANTGGGCTTGCTCTCACGCACCACCGGACTCGGCGCCGATCGGGCGTGGCGTTCCACGTTCGTCGGGCCCGGTCGGGCGTGGCGATCCACGCTCGGTCAGGGTAAGTCGGACGGTGTCCAGACTCTTGCTAAGACAAGTTATAAGTGGGCTTGCTCTCACGCACCCACCGGACTCGGCGCCGATCGGGCGCGGCGTTCCACGTTCGGTCGGGCCCGGTCGGGCGTGGCGATCCACGCTCGGTCAGGGTAAGTCGGACGGTGTCCAGACTCTTGCTAAGGCAAGTTATAAGTGGGCTTGCTCTTACGCACCCACCGGACTCGGCGCCGATCGGACGTGGTGTTCCACGTTCGGTCGGGCCCGGTCGGGCGTGGCGATCCCACGCTCGGTCAGGGTAAGTCGAACGGTGTCCAGACTCTTGCTAAGGCAAGTTATAAGTGGGCTTGCTCTCACGCACCCACCGGACTCGGCGCCGATCGGGCGTGGCGTTCCACGTTCGGTCGGGCCCGGTCGGGCATGGCGATCCACGCTCGGGCAGGGTAAGTCGGACGGTGTGCAGACTCTTGCTAAGGCAAGTTATAAGTGGGCTTGTTCCCACACACCCACCGAACCCGGCGCCGATCGGGCGTGACGTTCCACGTTCGGTCGGGCCCGGTTGGGCGTGGCGATCCACGTTCGATCAGGGTAAGTCGGACGGTGTCCAGACTCTTGCTTAAGGGAAATACGAATTAACACATTTCTGTGATCTTCACTGCCAGGACGTGGCTCCCCACGTTCTGAGAGACAAAAGGGATAGTAGGTCAGCTTGATAAAGCTGAACTAGTCGAACCAAAGCACACAAGCTAACTCGGCTTCGCCGATAAGGTTAACTCGTCGGAAACAAGATAGAACGCTAAGTCAGGGTACTAACCCGACTGAACAATATGCCCGAACCCGGGTAACGGCCTAACTGAATGACTGAGAGCTCAAATACACTGAGCGTCTGACACTTAGAAAAATTTTCTACTTGGCTTACGAAATTGAACTAAGAGGAACGGTATGAACGTCCTGAACGGTCAACGCTTAATGAAAATTCGCGGTGCGGTTCAGATGTCGGCCCTTGCGGAATAGGTCGACCACACTGAGGGGACGATACTCAACAAAAATCTTAAGCATAGTAAACGAGCAAATGCGAGGTTAAAAGCCTGCAATGCAAGGGCATAACCAGTTAAGGTAAATAAGAAAAGGCCCGAGGCCATTACAAAATTAAGCCCTAAGGGCCAAGCCAGCCTAAAACATCACAGGACATCATAAGTTTTCTAAGGCCCAACGGCCAAGTCGTTGCAAAACATCAAAAGGAGAAAACCTAATCTAAGAAAACGGGGGGAAGGCGTCTTCGGGAATCGACGCTTTGATCCACCTCGGCTTCACCACATTGGGGGGAAGGTCCGCGGGAAGGTGGCCGGCTTCAATCAGCTGCTGGATGGCGCACTTCGCGCCGTACAGGATCATGCCACCAGTCCGCTATGCCACTTGATTCAAGAAGGAGTCTGACTGAATATAGGCCACTCGGGCTGCTTCAATCCGGGGGGACTCGCCCGACTTATAGTCCTCCAACTCCGTCTTGAGCCGAGCAAGCTCAGTATCCTTCCCCTGGATGGTGGTCTCCCGAACAGCCAGCTGTGCCTCCTTGTTCACTAGTTGAGCTTCTAAACCTTGAAAGGCCTCTTGTTGGGCAGCTAGCTCCGTTTCCTTGTTCGTCAGAGCAAGTTGGGTCTGATGGTGAGCGGCGCCCGACTCTTTCAGCTTCTGTTGAAGACCCTTAGCCTCTGCGGTTTTCTTATCCAGGTCGGAGCGATTTCGGGTGTTGCGAGTTTGGAGAACCTTATTCTCACCCTCCAGATGGGCCACTCGGTTTGACAGTCGTTCCGTCTCCACGGCGGCTTGGGCCATTGCCCGTTGCTCTTCCTCTGAGCGGGTCTCCAACTCCGATATATACGATCTCAACGCAGCTATTTCCGAGTGTAGTTGGTCCATGCCCTCATCGCCTAGAGGAAGGGTGCATTGAGCCAACTTAGCCTCCAGCTCCCTTGCCCTCCTTTCGACAGCTCGGCGCTCCCTACTGTTGGTAACCAGCGCTTGGCCGACCGCGTGACTCATTGCCCAATGCTACAAAATGATGTGAAGGGTATGAGAGTAAGTATAGGTAATTGAACACCGGGAGAGTATACCTGAGTCGCCGCCAAGAAGAAGTGGTCGGCCAAACTGACTGGATCCATCGAGAACGGCACAGTCCAGCCTTGATCCCAGCCCGAGACCAATTGGCTGTGCAGATTAAGGGGCTGGGGCCGGACTACCGGGGTCAGGGCAGTTGCCGAAGGGACCTGGATATCCATGGATGACCTCGGGGGTGAATTCAGTGACAGGAGAGCCTCCACGGCTTCGACGCTGGGGGCGCTCGACGAAGGGGCCCGGGAAGATGGCGCCGTTGCCGGGGTCGGTGCTCTAGCCGGGGGTATCGTTGAGGAGGAAGCCCGAGCCCCCAACCGGGCCGCGAGTGGCGGACGGGGGAAGAGCTTGGCCGGGAGTAGGCGCCCGGGTAAGGGGTGAAGCTCGGGCGGGGCGAGAAGGCATGACTTGACCTCCTGAAGTGGGGTCTGCGGGTGAGGGCGTGCGCGAGAGAACAATTAGCCGACGGCGCTTCCTGGCCACGCTAGCAGAAGCTGCCTGTTCCGTCTCCTCTTCTTCCTCTACTTGAACGGACGTCCCCTCGCCCGCTGCTCGAGTTGCCACCCCCGAGTCCCCAGCCGGAAGATCCTCTTCTGGGTTGTCCCCCTCCACCTCAGGTTGCTCGGAGGTCGGCGCAATGTTTGCTGTCGAGGCCGCCCGGTTCGCCGCCAGTTGGGCGGCTAGAGCCTCCATGGCTTCTTCTTCTCGATCCATTACGGCATCAACCCTAGCGCTATACATGACCTCGGCTGCACAAGAGAAAGAGTTGTAGTTAGCATTAACAAACTTACAAATCGAATAGAGACTTACCGAGGGTGCCGGGTAGCTCCGCCAGGACCTGGCTCAGCCGGAAGAAATACAGCATACCCTCGATCAGTAACTTGCCCGCGTGGTATCGGGCTCCCCCGAGCTTGGAGAAGGCAGATCGATAGCCCGGGTCTGAGCGAAGATTCTTAGGTAGCTGAGGGTGATTGGGCAGGTCCTCTACCCATGCGGTAGGCCAGTTTGCGGTGGGGGTCGATCGAATATAAAAGAAGTGGGACTTCCAGCCCTTATTGGACGAAGGGACCTTCTCTAGGAATGCTGAGTTAATGCGAGCTTGGAAGTAGCAATTACCGGGTTCCTGCTTCTTGAGATAATAGAAGTAATGGAACACCCGAGGTTCCAAAGGGACTCTGTGGGCGGTGAAGATGATCACGGTACCGCATAAGATTCTGATCGAGTTCGGGGCCAATTGAGATAAGGACACCTGGAAGTATCGACAGACTGCGCGGAAGAAAGGATGAAGGGGAAAGCGTAATCCTGCCAACAGTTGGTCGGAGAAGACAGTGAAGTAATTCAAGGGGGGTCCGTGTGGCCGACCCCGACGGTCGGGAAGAGTCATTGCATGGTCTTCGGGGATTAGGTAATCTATACGCAAAGTATCTAGCTGGCCTAAGGTTAGTGAAGACCGGGTGGTTAAATACCAGGGCTCGGGGGGCGCAGACGACTCGACCATTGAAACAAAGTCGGAAAAGGCACAACAAAGACTCGACAAAGGAAAGGAGTACCTAAAATTGAAGTTCGCCGGAAACACTGCTCGCCGGAGTTGAGAAGGTCGGGTGGCGGAGATCGGACAAAAGGCAAAAGAGAAGGCAGAGGTCGGGATAAAAAGGGGTAAAATGAGAGATTGTGCCTATTTATACCGCGAGTGAATACAGGGGTAGCTGTTCGATAAAGGAGAGGAAAATGGCGGGGTGGAATCCTTGCCGTCCGATCCCTGTAATTTCCCAGACCTCGAACCCTCGGGCGCACGTCGCACGAGCCACGCCGATGACGTTTCGTTACCAGAGGTCTCCAGTCAGGAGATGACACGTGACCTTGCATTAATGGGGATTTGATGGTGGATTTGGCATTTAAAGAAGAAGATTAAGCGTATGATGTGACGCATGGGAATGCGAGAAAGGAGTACTTCGACCGAGCCAGGAGCCTAGTCAGTCGGACTGAACTCCTCCTTCGACTAGACTTGAGGGGGAGACTTGTGATCCGTTTGATGATTTTTTAGAAGGATCGGTGGCTCGGTCGAGTTCGATTTCCACTCCGAACCAGGAGTAGTTGAGCCGGACCGAGGTCACCTGAGGTCGGGCACTCGGGCCTGGTCCCCGAGGTCGGGCACTCGGGGTCGGTCATCCGAGGTCAGGCACTCGGCGCCGGTCGCCCGAGGTCGAGCACTCGGGGTCGGTTCCCGAGGCCAGTCCCCGAGGTCGGGCACTCGGGCCTGGTCCCCGAGGTCGGGCACTCGGGGTCGGTCGCCTGAGGTCTGCCACTCGGGGTCGGTCATCCGAGGTCAGGCCCTCGGAGTCGGTTAAACAATTATAGTTCGCTCTTGTCAAAAGTCAGAGGGCAGCCCCCGACATAATCATCACCTGACACAGCCGCCAAGAGTTAATGAGAGACAAAAGAGGCAGTTTACGCAGGGTGTCAGGTGGCTGCGGCAGTCTCATAACATTAATACGATTGTCACCATCACGGTTTATTAGCTGACCATCCCTTAATGAGACATGACAGCTCTGACAAAGCAGAGAGCTTCCCCTCCCCTATATAAACCCCCCTGGGAGCTCCAAAGGGGGGATTGCTGCCACATTGCAACCACGCCACTACTTTGTGAACCCCATTTTGGTCCGAGCCGAGTGACTTGAGCCTTGTCCTCATTCGAGTCCGACCCCCCGAGTTACAGTAGACCGGGTCGTCTTGGTCAGACCGAGTCATCCGAGTGAGAACCGGTCTTCGCTTGTCGACAGAATCAATGTTCAAAAGTGATTTTTATTTGTAACTCATAATCCCAACAGAATGTCATATAGGAGCTTCTTAGATTTGGACTTTGTGTTTTATTTTGTAGATTATCAAAAGTTCCTTAATCCCATTGGAATCATTATAAACAGTAAGGGTTAAATAATTGGGTTAGAATTAGTTCATAAAGAGGATTAGCTGA
Source organism: Boesenbergia rotunda (assembly GCA_024364735.1). Classification (NCBI taxonomy): domain Eukaryota; kingdom Viridiplantae; phylum Streptophyta; class Magnoliopsida; order Zingiberales; family Zingiberaceae; genus Boesenbergia; species Boesenbergia rotunda. The sequence goes on from JAGFNQ010001257.1 coordinate 360,296, forward strand.
GAAGGGAGATTAAGGCTAATCTTAATTTGAATTAAAGATTAGCTTAATGGAGTATGTTTAGAGTAAATTTGAAGTTGTTCTTGGGTAAATTAAGTGTTTAACCTTATAACCTAATTTTGAGAAATTAGGTTAAGACGGAGCCCTTATTTACGATTTGATTAAATAGATGTTGTCATTAGGATTTGTCTTGATTTTTAGTAATATATAGTTTAGCTAATTATTTATTTTTATAAATAGCTAAACTTTGTAATACAGGATATTGATTTGATATGAGTGTCTGGACGTGAGGTTTACTTGGATACATTCTATATTTAAGGCAGGTATTTCTGGCTTGATTCTATAGCTCCGTTTATCTTTAAATGCATAGTTATTCTGTTATATGAGTAGGTTTATTTATCTTAACTTTATTTTACTTGTATTTTTTACTTGATACTTTTCTTTGCTTGATTGTTGAGTAATAATCAAAGTTTTTAATTATACAGTCTCAACTCTTGTTCTCGAATCTAAAGAGTATCGTTTATACGTGAGTACTTTAGAATCATCATGTGACCTATCTATGATGTGGTTTGCATTAGAGATACCCTACCCGGTAAATTAGTTACATGTTCATTTATTTTAATATTGATTGGATACATATATTTCGTATTAATTGTATGATGATTGACTTAGTTGAGGTTGTACATATTGGTATAATGCACTATGTTATATTGTTTGCATGATGGTGACCATTGGCTCACTTGTGGATGAGACGGGTTATCGATCACATTTTCTGTTATGTCACGCTCAACTAGAGTTGTGTGTAGACAGTTAATACCCTCAGGTGCTAGGAGTCCCCACAGGCGCTTTTGGGATTTTATAGTTACAGGTGTAGGGCTTTTCTGAATGGCCACAGGAGTCGGGCGCTTGTATCTTCTCCACCTGACTACCCAATGTTTGTTGCATTTTACCAGTGTAGCGGTAGTTGGTGTTTTGTTGCATTTGATTGACATGCATATTTGGATTATGATTTGCATTTGTTTATGATCTAGATCTGCTCAGTAATATGAGCAGCTCACTGATATGTTGTGGGGAGTTTCTGAGCATGCCCCCGTATGTGATATTGATTTCAGGTATGTTTATTCATACTGTTGTGGTATTCGATTTTGCTCTTTATTCCAGATAATGTATACCCTTTGATTCTTGCTGCTTAACATATATTGTTTTATACCATGCATTTATCTATTCTTATACCCGTAAAGTTGAGCTCGAACTCATCACCCATTGTTTTTCTTTCTATTTCAGGTAGTTGATAGTTACTACTCGTGCTGTCAGGAGAGGACACATCTGCCAGTCCCTTAGTGTCGGTGATTATTTCATATTTTCATTATTAGACATATATTTTCAGTGGACATATCGATATTTTTATTTCTTTAAAGGACTGGTATTTATTTCGTTGAACTTTTGATTTATTATATTTATTCTACTGAGTTTATTATCCTTAGTATTTATTATATTATTATTAACTGTATGATTGTGATGTTATTATTATTTTATTTACTATTATGATTGTATGATTGTTAGTCATGTTGGCTGAACTTTATATTTGCGTTCAAATGTATGTATTAAGTTTCAAATTGTTCGTCATATAGGAAAGATGATATCCAATTTTCTATTGGATACGCGCCTCACTGAAGATGTGACAAATGTAGATGTTGTTTGTCATGTCCATGTTTTGGAATTCAAGGACGGGTCGTAATGTGTCTTCTCTAGTCTTTAGGAACCAGAGCTTTATATATGTATTTTATTTTGTTATAAAAATATCCCTTTATAAGATTGAAATATTTGTTTAATTTTAAAATTATTATTTGTTATTTGTGCATATCTCATTTTAGCATGAGATTAGTGTATCTGGAGACACTCGTTTTTTTTCACCTGTTTTAAGTATGTCTACACTCGTTATTATAATATTATTTATTGTTATATAAATTTAGTAGTAATTATTGTTATTGTTGTTGATGATCAGGTACTAATTTTTATTTATAGATATTTTGGATAATATGTTAATAAATTTATAATATAAAAAAGCAAAAAGAAAGAAGTTGGATGTATAAAAAGAATTTACCTAAACGTCAGAATTTATATGAGGAGTTTAAAGTTGGGTTGGAATAATTTTTATTATTTACTTGTAGTAATGTTGAGTTTATGGATGGCGATAAGATAAAGTGCCCGTGCAGAAAGTGTCACAATGATAAACTTGTACAGTTTGATAAAATTAAAAAGCATCTTTGTAGATTCGGTTTTACCCTGAATTAATATAATTGAATATGTCATGGTGAACAGTTCATATCATATGAGAATTATGGATGAAATATACATGTCTCAATTAGTAAAGATCAGAGTTATTATAATCAATTAAATTCATATCAGAGGATAATAATTGATGCAAGTGGTGCAAGTTCTAATTGTCCTCCAATAGTTGAACAGTTATTTAATACTTATACATCACTGCTGGAGGTGGAAGAAGTATCTGGTATTGAAGAAGTATATTTCCAATTTCAAGAAGGGTTGAGTGCTACAGATGAACCATTGTTGTTGGATCGAGAGAAACGATAGAGGGGGGGGTGAATATCGTAAAACGTTTCGGATTGAAAAAGAGAATACGCAGCGGAAAAATTAAAATCAAACAACACACAAACACCAAGATTTTACTTGGTTCGGAGTCGCGGTCGGCTCCTACTCCAAGGCCCACGGTCGTTGATCGTTTACTGCGGGCAATTCTATATGTGCGCAAAATGGTTTACAAATAAATATTACAATTGCAGTACAATAAACTTAAAAAGACAGCTCTTCGTTACCGACGTCCGTTGTGGAATGTATCTCGGAGCAGAGGGACGTCGTCGACGCTTGTATCTCGAGTTGGGAGGTTTCCGGAGCAAAGTGTTTGAGTAGAAGAGCGTATTGGCGTTGGAAGCAGTGATTGTTGAAGCCTTGGGGTCGAGGGGCTTTTTATAGCCTCTTGGGGCACCCTGAACGTTGGGCCCCCCCCCCCCCCCCGTGTCACCCGATCCGAGCAACTCTCGGTCAGCCCTTATCCCACTCGAATAGGGCTGAGAGTTGACTGTGGGGGCGCCCTGGTTGACTCTTTCAGCGGGCTTCTCAGCTAGATGATCTTTATCCGCTTCGTTGGCTCAAGCCCGGGGCGCCCTGGGCACTCGGGGCGCCCGGGAGCATGGGGGCGCCCCGCCCAGTATGCTTCCGAAGCGTACTTTTGCTGAACTCATGTTTGGCTTTACTTAGGGCGCCCGGGTCCTTCCGGGCGCCCAACCCAGCTGCTGCCTCACTCCTTTGAGGCTTTCTGAGCTGCAGACACTCGTTCCTTCGGTCCTGCATCCAGGGTTAGTACCAAACAAGATAAAGCAAAAATGTTAGTAATTCTTACAGCCATAGCTGTCTTGGTTCTGACTTTGAGTCATGGAGCCCTAGGTCGAACCGACGCCTACTGTTCCCTCGACGGGAAACGCGTCCTCACCTACTCCTCTCAGGAGAATTTACCTTTTGCCAACCGGCTCCTCTAGTTGGACTTTTGCCCAGCAGTCCTTCGCCAGGTCTTCAGTACCAAGCAGTCCTTCGCCTGGTGCCCAGCATTCCTTCGCCAGGTCTTCGTGTCCAAGCATTCCTTCGCCAGGTGCCTAGCAGTCCTTCGCTAGGGCTTTGTATCCTGACATTCCTTCGCCAGGTGCCTAGCAGTCCTTCGCTAGGGCTTTGGTTCCAAGCAGTCCTTCGCTTGGTGCCCAGCAGTCCTTCGCCAGGTCTTCGGTTCCAAGCAGTCCTTCGCTTGGTGCCTAGCAGCCCTTCGCTAGGGCTTTGTATCCTGGCATTCCTTCGCCAGGTGCCTAGCAGTCCTTCGCTAGGGCTTTGTATCCTAGCATTCCTTCGCCAGGTGCCTAGCAATCCTTCGCTAGGACTTCTTTTGCACACTTGAGTAACATTGTTAGATCACCAATAATACTTAACTTTGAATCCTTTGCCAATATCAAAACAAGGTTCGATATGGTGCTTCCTGCACCAACAATTGTAGGCTGGTTATGATAGTCACACTAAATTATCTCTTACCGTAAAATTATCGAATTGTCAAGGCATAACATAATGTGTCGCAAGATTGTTTTAATGATTTTGTTTAAGTTATTGGAGAAACATTATCGCGTTATCACATACTGCCCAATGACTTTTACAGTATGAAAAAATTTGTTAAAGAATAGATTTTTTGGTGGAAGAATTGTTGTTTGCAGAGATAATTGTATGCTATATTAGAGAGATGATGAAGATGCAGATATTTGTAAATTTTGTAATCAAGCTAGGTACAAGAACACCAAAAGAGTTAATAGACATGTAAATCATACAGTTAATTATTTTATTTGCCTTTAACTCTTATGTTAGAAAAGCTTTATGCATTAAAAGTCACTGTTGAATACATGACTTGATGTGTAAATTATCAAACAAAACAGGGGCTAATGTGTCATCCATCAGATGTAGAGGTGTTGAAAAATTTTGATAGAACATATCTTGAATTCGCGAATGAGACTTGAAACATTAGGTTAGGTCTCTGTGTTATTGGATTTGCTCCATTTGGCAAATTAGAAAAAATTTATTGTTGTTGGTCAATTATCTTAACTCTGTACAATCTTCCACCTAAGATGTTTATGAAAACGCCATATATGTTTTTAACATTACTTGTGCTTGACCCACAAAATTTGAAAAAGTTAATAAATGTTTATATGTAATAATTGATTGCAGAGACGAAATGACCATGGAATGCAGGTTTTTTGACATATGATGTTCGTACTAATCAGATGTTTGTAATGAAGGCTACTATTTTTTGGATCATAAATGATTTTTCGGCTTATGACATGCTATTGGGATGGAGTATTGCTGAGATCTTAGGATGCCCAATATGTATAGAGTGATTAAAGTCAACCAAATTGAAACATGGGAAGAACCCAAGTTATTTTAATTGTCATAGATAATTATTACCACTAAGTCATAATTTCAGAAGGTATAAAGATGAATTCACTATGAATAGAATTGAAAAACACCTCCGCCATTCAGATTAATTGGTGAACAGATTTGGTACAGAGTGTCCAACTTTTAATTTGTTATTGAAGAGTCATATAATACAATATATGAATATGAAAGTACACATAAATGGACTAAACAGAGTATATTTGGGGATTTACTATATTAGAACAGTCATTTGATTCATCAAAATCTCAATGTTATGCATATTGAGAAGAATATTTTTGATAATATGATATAGTGATGAATATTACCAGAAAAATAAAAGATAATCTGAATCCAAGAAAAGATATGTGACTTATTTATAAGAGACCGACTCTTGATGTCCATGAAAGTAGTAGGGTATCAAAGCCAAAAGTAATTTACACATTGAATATGGATTAGAGACATGTTATTTGTGAATGATTGAAATCATTAAGATTTTTAGATGGTTATGTCTCTAATGTAGGGAGATGTCGTGGTTGCCATATATTCATGGACAAGCTTATTCCTATTACTTTTAAGGAACTCTTATCAAATTTTATATGGGGTGTTATTATGGAGTTAAACATTTTCCTTCATTATATTTGCTCAACAGTTTTGAGACATTCACACATAGAGACGTTAAAGAGACATTCCAATCATTTTGTGTAATTTAGAAAAGATATTTCCACTTTCATTTTTTTGATTCCATAGAACATCTTTTAGTTTTCTTTTCATATGAGGCCAAAGTTGGAGTTCTAATCCATTTTCGTTGGATATATCTATTTGAAAGGTAACATTTTCATCTTATTTTTTTTGTTATTACAATCATGAATAAAAATTGATAAATTTTATTATATATTAATATACAATACAATTTATTTTATTACAATCATATTCATATATTATTTGAAGAACAAAGTGAAAAACAATGCACGAGTTGAACCCTCTATTGTTAATATATACATTATGAAGGAAGTAACAATTTTTACATCATATTATTTTGAGTCTCATGTTCAGAGCAAAAAGAAGAGAACAGGAAGAAATGATGAGGATCCTATTGATCATAATTTGAGCTCATTCTTAATTTTTAACTATCTTGGTTGACCAAGTGGACAATATAAGTAGAGATACTTAACTGGTCAATAATAGCGGGCAACACAAACATATATTTTACTGAATTATTCAGAAGTATCGTCATATTACGAGTTAGTATATATTTTCTATTTTTTGAATTTTGTATGTTGTAAATTGTTTGTGTTATAATTTTTTTTAAAGATAGGATTTTCTAAAACTTATATTCCGAAATGTCGATACAAGAGTTTGATCGCTTCTCGATGAAGAATTTGCACTATGATTTAAATCATATGTAAATAGATAATTTAAATTTGATTTACACATATGCAAATGGAGACAACATATTTATTTGACTTTAGATTGATAATAAGCAAATGCAAAAATTGCTATTCCATCTGTCATGGGATCTAAAAGCATTGGTACGCACTTGACCAACATATTTCATAAATGAATATAATTTTCACACTCGAAAATATCGTATGGGGAAGATTATAATAAATATTGGAGTTTTTGTTCAATCATTTGATTGTGGTGCAAGTAATGATTTTTATAGTTTGCTAAATGAAATTATAGAGGTAGAACACCCTGGCCAAAAATGTAAGTTATCTTATTTGTGTTTCGTTGGTTTGATCTTGTCAGAGGGATGAAGGTGCATATATATATATATATATATACACCATAAATAAGAGTTTAAAAATTGAAACAACCTTATGGAGAATTTTAAAATAATTTTCTAAAATTTTGGGAAAGGTTTATATTGATAATTGGATAGAAAATAGGTTAGATACGAATTAATTCAAGAAAAGCTTAAGTTGTGTTGGTTACGTTTATTTTTCATTTTCATTTTCCACAGAAAATATGATTTTTCAGAAAGCGTGTTTGATTTGTATTTTTCAGACTTGTTTTTCAAAAAAAAGATATAGCGTTTTCTGAAAAAATAGAGAATGAAATAAAGTTATTTTCTAGAAAAATGAGAAAATACGATTTTTCAAAAAATGAAAATAGAAATGGAGTAAACCAAACGTTTCCTTAAATTTCGAAATTTACCTATATTTATATATTTATATATACAAATTTGATCTGCTGTGGACCGCGTACGTGGTATCTGCCTGATTGGTCAGGGAAGTCCCTGACCGATCAGGGACCTACCTGATCGGTCAACCTGACCGATCAGCCGTTACCTAATGCTGAGGGGTTCACCGCTACCCAACGGGTTCACCGTACCTGATGGGTTTACCGTACCTGACGGGTTCACCGCTACCCCTAGGGTTCACCGCACCCCCCTAGGGTTATTGTTTTGTTTGGGGGCGGCGGCCGAAGGCCGCCGATGGTGTCCGATCGACGATCGGCCACCATCAGCGCAGCGCCCTGCGTGATCGATCAGGCAGTTGCCTGATCGGTCTGGCGCTGTGGTCCGCACGCGCGGTCTGTAACAGATCAGAATTATATATATATATATATATATATATATATATATATATATATATATATATATATATATATATATATATATATATTCCCTGCCCTAAATCCCACCGCCGACGCAACCTTCCTTTGCCCGATCGCCTCTTCCTCTCTTCGCCTAACGACAGGAATGCCACAGCCGCCTTCCTCTTCCTCTTTCCGAGCTCACCTCATCCCAATTTCCTTCTCCATCCTCGCGTCACCGACCCGAATTCGCTCAACGCCAAGCTCAATCGTTGCCCTTCCTTCTTCATGGTAAGCTTTTGCTTTCTTAGCTTTGTCCTTAATTTCTTTGGGGATCTACATGTTGTAAATATAGCACTAAAATCAGTAATATATTTGCACCAATAAAATCAGGCAGCATGCAATAGACAGTAAATGAATAAGCAGGGTTAGGAAATCGTTATCCTCCGGTTGAAGCGTCGGCGCGCCGACTGTCTTTAGAGAATTTATTGCCGCCCAAGGTGCAGAGGCTCGCTGGCAAAATCCCCTCAAGATCCGACAACCACTCACGTCGTTCGTAGGTGCACTCCAAGACGAACACCGTATTCGGAAGCAACCTCAGATCGCACAATTGAAGCCTCAAGACCCAAAACCGAAAACGGCGAAAGAGAGAAGAATCGAGAATCGCTTAGAGAGAATGGAAATTCTCGCTCAGAGAGAAAGGAGCAGAAGAGAAGAAGCAGTGAGTGAATTGCTTCTTCCCCTTCTCCTTTTATAGATCTGAAGAGTTGCGACACAAGGAGTCGCACGCGCTCGCGTGAAGAATCGCGTCCAGCGCCTCTGCGATTTCTCAAAAAAAGAAAATAAAAGAATAAATAAAAGGAAGGAAAAAAAATAAAACCAAGCCAAATTGGTTTATTTAGGAATCAAACTGAACCGAAATGTGCAAAACCAAACCGGGCCGCCCGCAAGCGCGAGGCTCACGGGATGGGGATTTGCACCCCCCCTGCGCGCGATAATCGCGTGCGTCGCGCCCGGTTTATGGATTTCCGGCCCAGACCCCCTGAAACCACCTGGTTTGGGTTCAACCCGCGCATGCGTGTAGGCCCCCCTAAGTCATCTAAGCATGGAAGGAATGCCTTGATATATAAGGCATTCCAACTCCAATAGCTTAGCATTCCAACACATACACCATATAATTTGCAATTCTAAAGAAAATTCAACAATCCCCCACAAATTTCAAATTATAATTAAGTAATAAAACAGGTCTTGAGGCTTTGTCGTAATGAGCTTTTAGTGAAAATACCTTCCGGTTTGAATTTTCACCTAAGTGAACCAATCTTATTCACACAGGTTTGAAGTGAACTAAGTCTTGAACTTAAACCTTTAATATGTGAAAATCAATTGGCAACAACTCATCACAGGCGACGGTTGAATCCTTCTGGGTTGGTGCATTACGGCCATGCCACCGAATCTTGTTTCATAAGTGTTAAGGAGAGTTGCCCAGACCCCCCACACTGCGGCCTCACAGTTACACTTACATAGGTGAGTTCTCCAAGGATGTACTACAAGCATCCTGTCATAAAGACCTTGAACTCATTAAGAGCCCCTAGGCTCATCCTTACTAGCAGTCAAGCATCTATCCAGGGAAGAGACTATGAGATTACATCTCAATCAGTTTGATGCTTACGGTTCACCCTTATAGCTTGTTTATACCACATTGAACCTACTTCTTGGGATCTCCAATCAGATAGGTTGGGTTGCCGCTATAGATGAAACCAAGATAGGCCTCAGTCCCATTCCCTTACTGGATCTCTTGATTTTCTCAGAATCAAGACCTTTTGTGAGTGGATCAGCAATATTGTCTTTTGAACTTACAAAGTCCAAAGACACCACTCCAAGAGACACTAGCTCACGAACAGACTTCAATCTGATTCGTACATGTCTCTTCTGTTTCTGGTTATACTTGGAGCTTCTAATCTGAGCTATTGTTGTTTGATTATCACAGTGTACTGAAATAGAAGGTATTGGCTTAATCATCAAGGGAATTTCAGACAGAAGACCCTTAAGCCAATCTGCTTCAGTTACTGTGGTATCCAAAGCACACAATTCTGCCTCAGATGTAGAACGGGATATAATCGTCTGTTTAACAGACCTCCAAGCAACTGCACCGCCTCCAAGTGTAAAGACATAACCAGTAACGCCTTTACACTCAGCAGTGTCAGCTATCCAACTGGCATCACTATATCCCTCCAGGACTGCAGGGAATCTCCCATACTGCAAGCCCAAGGATATAGTTCCTTTTAGATATCTGAGTACTCTGTCTAATGCATCCCAATGCGTTCTGTCCGGACAGCTGGTAAACCTGCTCAATTTCGTTATAGCAAAAGAAATATCAGGTCTAGAACAATTTGCCAAATACATTAGACTACCTATTATTTGGGAATATCTTAGTTGAGACACAGCCACGCCACTCTTATTCTTGTGGAGAGTCTTTGAAGGATCATAGGGTGTGACTACAGATTTTATGTGGCTATAGCCATATTTCTCCAACACTTTGTCAACATAGTGTGCCTGAGAAATTGCTATTCCATCAGTTGAGCGAGTCAACTTCAGCCCTAAAATCAAATCAGCACAACCCATATCCTTCATATCAAACTTACCACTTAAGAGAGCCTTGGTCTCGTTAATAATTGAAAGGTCAGATGCAAACAATAAAATATCATCTACATATAAGCATAAAATAATACATCTATCGCCTTTCAGTTTAGTATATACACATTTGTCAGAGTCATTAATTTCAAAGCCAAACGATAGCATAGCACTATCAAATTTTTCATGCCATTGCTTTGGGGCTTGCTTCAAACCATATAGAGATTTAACTAACTTACAGACTTTATTCTCACTTCCAGAAGCTACATATCCCTCTGGCTGATCCATATATATCTCTTCTTCAAGATCACCATTAAGGAATGCCGTTTTGACATCCATTTGATGGACCTCAAGATGATATATGGATGCCAATGCTATTAACACTCGGATTGTAGTAATTCTGGTAACAGGAGAATAAGTGTCAAAATAGTCAATCCCTTCTTTTTGTTTGAATCCCTTAGCAACTAGGCGTGCTTTGAATTTATCTACTGACCCATCAGGTTTTAGTTTTCTCTTAAACACCCATTTACATCCTATGGTGGTACAACCAGGAGGTAAATCTACTAACTCCCAAGTGGCATTAGAGATAATAGAGTCCATTTCACTTTTAGTGGCCTCTTTCCAGTGCTTAGCTTCAGGAGAAGCCATAGCATCTCTATATGTCACAGGGTCACCTTCTATATTATAGGTGATAAAGTCTTGGCCTAAATCCGTAGAGACACGTTGTCTCTTGCTCCTTCTCAGTTCTGTACACTCACTAGATTCATCTAGTCTAGAGTGACTTGAGGAAGGTGCACCCACTACGGATAATGGGACATCTACGGAAGCAGGCTCATCTCTAGTAGGAATACTAGAAATGGACTGAGGTGTTCTCATCTTCATAGGAAATATATCCTCAAAAAATGTAGCATCGCGAAGCTCTACAATAGTATTTGCATCTATTCCAGGAATTTCTGATTTAATAATCAGAAATCTATATGCAATACTATTTTGAGCATAACCTAAGAAGATACCATCTATGGTCTTTGGACCAAGTTTCTTCCTTCTGTGTTCAGGTACTAGTACCTTTGCAAGGCACCCCCACACTTTAAGGTATTTCAAACTTGTTTTCCGACCTTTCCAAAGCTCATATGGGCTTTTATCCCTTGACTTCATTGGGACCCTATTTAACACATGACATGCAGTGTATAGAGCCTCCCCCCACATGAAGTTGGGTAACCCAGAACTTCCTAACATGGAATTGATCATATCTTCAAGGGTTCGATTTTTTCGTTCTGCTACACCATTTGATTGAGGACTATATGGAGCAGTCACCTCGTGAATTATACCTGAATTTTGACAAAATTTCTGAAACAGGTTCGAGGTAAACTCTCCGCCCCTATCAGACCTTAACCTCTTAATGGTTTTATTCGTTTGGTTTTCGGCTTCAGATTTAAAAACCATAAATTTATCTAAAGCTTCATCCTTGGTTTTTAGCAAATAAACATAACAATAACGAGAGTGATCATCAATGAAGGTAATGAAATACCTTTTATGGTCTCTCGTTATTACACCGTTAAACTCACAACAATCAGTATGAATTAATTCTAAAATATCAGAATTTCTATCAACTGATTTGAAGGGTTTTCGGGGCTGTTTATATTGCACACAAATTTCGCATTTTTTCTTATCATTTATGGCATGCTTAGGAATCATGTCAAGATTCATCATTCTTTTTACAGTTTGAAAATTAACATGTCCTAATCTATCATGCCATACATCATAAGATTCAATGTTATAAGAACAACCAACATCATTAGATTTATTCAAAGTTACATTTTCTACATTGAGTTTAAATAATCCTTCATTAAGGTAACCCTTTCCAATAAAGGTTCCTAAATGTAATATTACAACTTTATTACATTTAAAGTTCAATTCGTAACCAACACGAACTAGATTTGACCCGCTAATCAGATTCCGACGGACCGCTGGAACATGATGCACTTCATGCAGTGACAGGACCTTTCCAGAGGTGAACCTCAGGTCAACTTGTCCTATCCCAAGCACCCTAGCTGCAGATTGGTTCCCCATGGTCACGGAAGTGCCTTCAATTACCTGATAAGTAAGGAAGGCAGAGCGATCAGCACAACAGTGCACATTAGCACCTGTATCAACCAACCACTCATTAGGTTGATAGATCAAATTTAGTTCGGGGTTAAAGGTAACAAACCTATCGCTGGTGTCGGCATTAGCAGTCACAACATTTGCTTGTGCCTTGGTGTTGGACGTATTGTCTTGGTTTTTCTTCTTGTCCTTCCGTTCAGGACAGAATTTGGCAAAATGTCCAACTTGTCCACAAGCCCAGCACGGCCTAGTCCCATGCTTCTTCTGAACCTTTGGTTTGGGTTTCATTTTGTTCTTTTGGTTTTTGAATTTGTTCTTGTCAGAAGAGACCACTACATTTGCCTTTGGAGCAAATTCCATAGGTATTGTCTTATTATCATCTTTATGTTGCTTCCGATGTTCTTCCTCGATATTTAAAGCAATCATCAAATCTTCTAAAGAGATTTGACCTCTCCTATGTTTAAGAGTCATGCCAAAATCTTCCCAACTTGGAGGCAACTTCTCGATGATAGACAAGACCTGAAATTTTTCGGGTAGTAGCATATCTCCTTCAGCAAGACCATGAATCAAAACTTGAAATTCATGGGTCTGCTCAACTACAGATTTTCCTTCAACCATTTTGAAGTTTAGGAACTTTGCCACGGTGTACTTCTCTAAACCAGAATCTTCGGAGTTATATTTTTTATCCAAGGATTTCCACAATTCCTTGGCCGAAGAGGTTGAGCAGTACACATCAAAAAGTGCGTCTGAGAGGGCAGACAGGATTCTCCCATGGCAGAGATAATCCCTTGACTTAAACCTCTCTAAGGCAGCACTACGGCCAGGTTCCTCTTCATCAGGTGAAGGAGGATCTGTTTCTATGACAGAGAATAGCCCTAGCGTGGTAAGCCAGAACTTCATGCGTTGTTGCCAACGCCTAAAGTTCTGCCCAAAAAATCTTTCAGGTCTGGCGCTAGCCTCATCAGACCCAACTACCCTATTATTCATCATGTCTATTGATGCTTACAATAAATTCTCTAAAATTGTTGTAAATATAGCACTAAAATCAGTAATATATTTACACCAATAAAATCAGGCAGCATGCAATAGACAGTAAATGAATAAGCAGGGTTAGGAAATCGTTATCCTCCGGTTGAAGCGTCGGCGCGCCGACTGTCTTTAGAGAATTTATTGCCGCCCAAGGTGCAGAGGCTCGCTGGCAAAATCCCCTCAAGATCCGACAACCACTCACGTCGTTCGTAGGTGCACTCCAAGACGAACACCGTATTCGGAAGCAACCTCAGATCGCACAATTGAAGCCTCAAGACCCAAAACCGAAAACGGCGAAAGAGAGAAGAATCGAGAATCGCTTAGAGAGAATGGAAATTCTCGCTCAGAGAGAAAGGAGCAGAAGAGAAGAAGCAGTGAGTGAATTGCTTCTTCCCCTTCTCCTTTTATAGATCTGAAGAGTTGCGACACAAGGAGTCGCACGCGCTCGCGTGAAGAATCGCGTCCAGCGCCTCTGCGATTTCTCAAAAAAAGAAAATAAAAGAATAAATAAAAGGAAGGAAAAAAAAATAAAACCAAGCCAAATTGGTTTATTTAGGAATCAAACCGAACCGAAATGTGCAAAACCAAACCGGGCCGCCCGCAAGCGCGAGGCTCACGGGATGGGGATTTGCACCCCCCCCCTGCGCGCGATAATCGCGTGCGTCGCGCCCGGTTTATGGATTTCCGGCCCAGACCCCCTGAAACCACCTGGTTTGGGCTCAACCCGCGCATGCGTGTAGGCCCCCCTAAGTCATCTAAGCATGGAAGGAATGCCTTGATATATAAGGCATTCCAACTCCAATAGCTTAGCATTCCAACACATACACCATATAATTTGAAATTCTAAAGAAAATTCAACACTACATTGGTTGCACAACATCACCGGCGACCTTGTTCCTTGTGGAGTTTTACCATCGGCTGATCCGTTTCTCCCTCCTCCCAACCAACGACACTAGGTCTACAATAAACGTCGGTCACCTTCTTGCTCACTATCGCATTTCAATCATGAGGCAACGTCGGAGAGGAAGGGGGCTCTGAGCAGAGCAGAGGATCCGAGTTTGAGGTGAATCCGTTCCTCGCCGCACCTCCTTGATTGGTGGTTGACCTGCCGGATCCCTGAGCGAAGGAGCGTCGACGTCAATTCAGGTATGAGTTATTTGGTTAGGATCGATGTTGGATTATCTATAGATGTAGATGTATTGGATTTGTTGGATTTCTGTTCAGTTTGGTAGCTTCTGTTCTTTTGAGCTGTGCTTAGGAATTCCGATTGTCTTTCCTGGATTGGTAAGAAGTATTGAGCTGAGGTGTTTGAGTTGGGATAGTGGTAAGGGTGTTGCTTTTGCATAGATCAGTGGGTTGTTCTAAGTTTCCTATCGAAAGCTTATGGGAATTGTCCCATATGGGGTTGTATCTACCGATTGATACTATGACTGAAGCATGTGTTCATGTTTAGGGAATTTGAAAGCATGTGTTAAATTGCTAGGGTTCTATCGATGTTTTTCATTTGCCGTGAGGCGTTGGTTTTGGGAGTTTGATTTGGTTATGCATTTAGTTGTTGTTGGGTTGATATGGAACAGTGGGGGATGAGTTAGGGTTTAGATGAGATTTTAGAACAAGAGTTTATTTAGTTTTGATTTTTGGCTTTTAGTTGGTTAGGTCCATTTTGGTCGTCTTATGATGGGTTGTGGTATTGGTTTGATTTATGTGAGTTTGAGAGTCTTTGTAGTGGGCTACGATTTGAGGGTTGATTCGTTTGGATGGGTTCTAGAGTAACGATCTGATTGGATGTCTTGTTTTGGTTGCGAAATTGTTCTGGTCAGATTTAGAGTTAGTTTAGTAGATTTGTAATTAGGGTTTAATCCTAATTATGTTGATAGTTAGTTTAGCTATTTTAATTAAGTGTATAAATAGCTAAACTTTGTCGGTGATACAAGACCTTGATTCGGATACATATGTTGAGTGTGAGGAGGTTTACTTGGATACGTTCTACATTAAAGGCAAGTACTTCTTGCTTGTTTCTATAGTTTTTTTTATCTTAATGCATGATTGTTTTATTATCTGAGTAGACTACTTTACCTTATATTTATTTGCCTTATTTTTCCTGTTTAATACTTATTCTTGCTTGACCTTTGAGTAGTATTTTAAAATGTTCAGTTATACAGTCTCATCTCTTGATTTCTGATCTAAAGAGTACCTCGTATACGGTAGAACTATTATTTGACCTATCTAGGGTTTGGTTGGCATTAAATAAACCCTACATAGTAGATTAATGCATGTTTATTTATTTTGGTGTTAATTGTGTTTCATATTGTATTGATTGTAAGGTTTTGGTTTGATTGAAGTTGTGCATATTAGAGATATGCACCATAGCAGTGTTTGCATGTCGATGACCATTGGCTCCCTTGTGCTTGAGACGGGTTGTCGATTATATTTTTCCTGTTGTGTCATGCTTAGTTAGAGTTGTGCACAGACAATTGATACTCTCCACGTGTTTAGAGTCCCCACAGGTATTTCGGGATTTATAAAGCCACAGGTGTTATGACTTTTCATTCAAGGTCATGGGTATTGTGGTGTATTTGCATAACCACAGATTTTGGCGCTTGTATCTTGTCCACTCAACCTATCCAATATAGCGGTGGTTGGTTTGTGTATAGTGCAGGTCATGATATCATGTGTATATTATGCATTGTGTATTTATTGCACTTGTTTGAGCTATGATTGTTACATTTGATTAACATGCATATTCGGTTATGATTTGCATTTATTATATGATCTGGATCTGCTCGGCAGTACTAGCAATTTGCTGAGGTATTAGGAGGAGATTTCTGATCATGCCCCTACATGTTACATGGGTTTTCAGGTATGTTTTTATTTATGCAGATGTATTTGTTTTATGTTCTTTATTCCAGAGACTGTATACCTTTGATTTCATATACTTGTTTTACCCTTTCACATACCATGCATTTATCTACTCTTATACTCGTAGAGTTCGTCCGGATTCACTACCCCTTATTTTTCTTTTTGTTTTAGGTAGTTGATAGATGTGTCTCGTGCCGCTAGGAAAGGATCCAGCTGTCAGTCCCCCGCACGAATATTTTTCTTATCATTTTCCTACTTTCACAGTATTTATCGAGTTGGTGTCGTTTTAGTCTTGTTTTTATTTCGAATTGTATTTGACTTTCCTACGGATGTGTACCTATCTATTTTAGTGTGACTTTTTGATTTATTGCGCTTAGTTTATAGAGTTTTATTTATTATGTTTATTATTGTTAGTTGTATTATCTAACTGCATGGTTGTAATTGTGTGAATAACAGCCGAGTGTGGCTATGCTATTTGGTTATTGAGGTATGTATGTATTAAATTTCACATTGTCCATCGTATAGAGTAGTTGTTGTCCGATTTTCGAGCTAGTATAAACCTCTGGGCTTGGGGGCATAACAGCATTGACGGTATAATTTGGTCAAAATAAATCATAAGAGATTGTATAAAAGATATGAACCATTGTGTTGGCACAACAAGTGATTTAAGTATTATATATTTTATATCTTAGTTTGAAATGTGACAGGATTGATTCGTGAGTTGTTTGTAAAACAAAAGCGAGGAAGAAAAAAATTGAGGAACGTTAGGAAGACATTGATATCAACCAGAGGAAGTTATGGACACATTTCAGATAGAGGAATATATCTTATTTCAACGTTATGAGATTCTAGTGGAATAGTGATAAATATGGATGTAAGTGAAATTCATGAGATGATGATGATGATGATGAATAAGATGTTGAGGATGAGGATGACAATGATAATGAGAACTTTGATTTTTGATGATGGGTATGTTAATTTGTTATCTTAAGATAACCAAAATATGATTATCTATTTTGATAATTTTTTATTTATGATTAAATTTAGTTTTAATTTGTAAATTTACAAAATTCGTAATTCAAATAATTATTTATATGCTATTTCATTCTTAAATTTATATATTTTACCTATGTTAATGCACTATATTTTTGTCTATTGGTCATTACAGATGACATCTTAGTTTTTATTTCACGCACTCTCTAATTTATTAGCAATATGGTAAGTTTTTTTATGTTATTCATTATACATCAAATTTTTATTTACTTTATCATAACAATTTTAGTTGATAGTCTCGACGTAGTAGGCATAAACAAAGTACTCTTGGCCAGTTTGCTTCATCACCAGTCTATAGTCCCGCTCAAAGATTCGTAAGTACTATGTACTATGTTAATATTTTATTTTTTTCAACTATCTAAATTATTTAATATTATTTATTTAAAATTTTATGGTAGATTTGAAAATTCTATACAGGTTATTCACGATATTAATAAATAGTGGATAACTATTGGGAAGGGATTTCAATAACATATATAAGCACTAGGCAACCATAAAAGAGCTTTGGTGGAACGAGTTTAAGGTATATCCCATTCAGTTTATATATGAAATTAAAATAAATAAATATAATTAATTATTTTTTTCCATTCTAGGGGGCATTCAATTGGGAACCGAGTGAAGAGGTAGAAATAAAAAGAAATTTTTAAGAAAAAATACTGGGATCTCATCCGGTATGTACTTAATCTTGCAAAGACTAGGAGAAAAAAGTAACCTTGCATCACTGTTGAAATTTGGACCAGGATCTCCATTTTTGGGGCAACCAAGGAGAGCAAATAAAAGATTTAACATAATAGGTTAAATCAAGCTAATAATTCTGGAGACTTGTCTATGACATATGTGAGAGACTCTATCAACATCGATGAGCATATAGGTAGTAGATAATTTTTTAACTCTTCCTCTAATTTTTTAATTTATTTCAGAAAATTTTATTTTTTTCTAACGGAGTTTTTTTAGACCAAGAATATGAGAAAGGAGCCAGCGTTCATAGACACTTTCACCCTCATATTTCAAAAAAAAAAACAAGATTTGGAGCAAAGATAGAGTTAAAACAATTAAGGTTTGGATTAATTTTTTATCATAATTTATAACTTAAATTCTATTAGTTATGTTTATGTTCTCTCTTTATATTAGATGTGTTTCTATTATATCTAATGAAAATTATATGTATTTTTAAAATATTATTATTGTATTTTTTTTAATTTTTCTCATGACAATATAGGATAAATATGATGAGCTAAAGCTAGCAAAGAGATATTCATGTGCTAGTGATAATACTAATGGATCTGAGCCCTATGTTGGTCATAATATGAGTTTTTAGTTAGAGGCGAGTGGAGGACCGAAAGGGGGAAGAATATTGGGAATGAGTTCTTTGAGCAGAACCCATAGAGTTGTTGGTATATCTTTTTCATCCCACTTACTGTAAGGGTACAAATAAATAACTTGACTGAAGAGGTTAACCATTTGAAGGACCAAAAGGCGAAACGCTCGCCCCCAGTGCCCCCGCCAGCCCGCCCCAGGACCAACACGGAGGAGGTAAATCACGATTATCACTGGTGTGGTGAGGCGTCTGGGGTCGAGGGAATTAATGCCAGCAGACCAGAGTTTTATCTCCCTGCGCAACTGGCGACCCTCGAACCTGTGACCTCGACCAAATCGGTCAGGCGCCTTACCATCCGATCCAGCCCGTGGGGGCGGTTAACCGTTTGAAGGAGATCATATTGCAAAGGGATCATGAAATTAACGATTTGCGCCAACAACAGAAGTTTATAATGCAACATTTTCAATTAAGCTCCATTCCAAGTCTGATTTTTCCTCATTTTGATGATGATGGTGGCAATGATGATGATGACGGTGATGGTTTTTCATGAATTTATTGTGCATGAATGTTATTTGTCTCAGAATTAATGTTGTTAAACATTTGTGAACCCTTCATTTTTATATTTTTGATTAATATTATTAATTTATTTTGAACAGGATTGGTGAGACCAAGGACATGTTGGAGAAAGTAAATCTTTACATATTAAGCTTTGTATTAGTTTATAGGATTTTATTTCTTTTTATATTTTGATGAAGGATAAGAAGAAGAATGGAAGGAGATCAAGGAATTGTCTATCTAGAAAGATGATGAATTATTTTTGTATCTTTCCATTGTTCAATTGTTTGGTGATTTGTTGAACTTTTAGATTGAATGTTGTATATGTTTTTGGATATGATGACTTGTATGGATATTGATATGTTGACTTGTTTTTTTTTTTGTACAGTTTCATTTTGTATTGATATTGATATGTTTGTTTTGACTTGTATGGATTGTAGATTTTGATTTGGAATGTTGAATATGATTTGTTGGAATGTTTATGTATGTTATATAATGGGTTTGGATTTGTATACACAATAAAATATAGAAACTAACATATTCTAGGTAAAAATTATGAGTTTTGTGACAAATTTGGTGACAGATAATTTTCATTGCTAACTTATCGTAAATCCACTGTACATCGCAAAACTACAACAAATTCCATTATCGTTGTAGATTTGCAACAAAAATGGATTCATCCTAGATTTGACAACGAATCCATTTTCATTGTAAATCTACGATGAAAATGGGATTCATCATAGATTTGCAATGAAAATTTGTTCATCATAAAATATGGGATGAATTCAGATTCATTGCAAATTTGTGATGAAAATGTGATTTGTCGCCAATTTTGATATGGAAATAGTTTTTCGTCGTAGATTTGCTTGTTGAATTATGCGACGAATTTTATTTTCATTGCAAAATTGCAACGAACTTAGCGAAGAAAATAAAATTTGTTACATATTTGACAATGAATTTACATGTTTTCATCTCAGAATTTGGCGAAAACTTATTCGCAACTAAAAGTATTCAGCGTTGAGTTCGTCACAAATGTTTTTTATGATTAACTTTTATTAAAAATTCATCTCAAAATTCATTGCAAATGACCTATTTTTTTATAGTGCGTCTTTGCCATCAACCTTCTCGAGTCTTTGGTCTATGTGATTACTATAGCTCCATTATCTTTCGGGGGTGCTTGGTATAAATTTGACAATGGAATGGTAATGGTTTTATTGAGGGGTTTATGAGTTTGGTGATAACCTAGTGGGGGTGGGTTATGAAATCAAGGGTATCATATCCTTATTTTGATTCCGATTCCCGTATACCAAGCATCATCAATGGTAATGAAATAGATTTCATTCCCATTCCCACCTTCTAAACCCGCTTACCAAGCGCCCCCTTAAATTTCTAGTAGTTGTTGTAATTTATTGATTCAATCGACCCTTAATCAAGGTTAATAAGTTTGAGTTGAGTTTCGATATTTGAGCAATATGTTTGATGGTTGAACAAGATGCCAAGTAAATTAAAATTGATTCGATATTTGATAGTGGATCAATTTGCTTGACAGTTGTGTAAGACATCGATTAAAAAGAGAGATTGTTGGAGGGGGAGATTATTTGTGTAATCCATCTTGGATCAAGGTTGACAAAGATTGGTTTGTGTGTCAATGGTTGATAGTTGATGGTTGAGCGAAAAGTCAAGTAAATTAAGGTTGACTAAATACTTGATAGTGGAAAATTTTAAATGAGTCATGGTGGAGAAGTCCAAACAATTTAAGGAAGATCAGATATTTAACATTAGTGAAATTCCGGTAGGTCGAGGTTGATTAGATTTTCCTCTCCTCTCCTATCAACGGTCATGAACAAGGGGTAGGCCATAAGAGAGTCGAGAACTAAACGCAGAATAATTAAGGGGGTTTAGTTTTGGGTAATAGAGAATTAGGAATTAAAATCAACGATAATCATTTCTATTAATATTATTTGGTATGTGTAAATGCGAATGAAAATAAGAGAATCATTCTCTCTTTTCATTCTCTACTTTTCCTTCATCAATCAAACTCCTTAGTCATTCATTCATTTTCATATATCTAAAAACATTTTTTTTAATTTTATATTTTTCATTTTACTATCTTTTTTTGAACTCTAATTTTATTTTCTCTTTCTACATCTCTTATTATATTTTCTATCTATATTTTAAAAATTTTCTCTCTACCTATCTTTTATCTTTTTCTCTCTACATATTTGTTATTTTATCTCTCCATCTCTCTTATTATATTTTTTTCTACATATCAAAGAAAAATGATATGCTCAGTGAAAAATCTCAAGAAAATCTCAGCGAATGACATGACACTTTGTATGCAACGAACCCCGACGGGTTCACCGTGCCTCCCAGGATATAATTTGATTCGGAGCGGCGGTCGGAGGCCGCCGATGATGTCCGAGCGATAATCGGACGTGTGCATATAAAGCGCCACGTCATTCACTGAGCATTTCATTGAGTTTTTTCACTTAGTGTATCATAGCTTTTTATATCACATTCTCTCTCAACTTATTTATCTCACTTTCTCTCTATATTTTTCATATCACTTTCTCTTTATCTCTCTTATTATAATTTATCTCTCTTTATTTTTTTCACTTTCTCTCTATATTTTTTTATATTATTTTCTCTCTTTATCTTTTTTATCATATTTTATTTTTCTACGCATCTCTTATTTTCTTTTTTACCTTTATCCCTCATTTTCTCTCTATTTCTCTCATCTCATTTTTTTCCCTTACATTTTTTATGATTCCTTTTTCTATTTTTTATCTCATTTTCCTCTCTAGTTATTTTACTTTCTCTCCACTTTTAATTTTTATTTTCATGTATTTTCTCTTATTTTTTTTTCCTAATTTTTTTCTACTTCTATTCTCATAATTTCTTTCTATATTTTTTTATTATCTCTTAATCCATTTTATTTTACTGTCTTTATTTTATAGTAATTCTATTATTTTAGATAATTTTAAAATTTTTAATATTAAAATAAAATTTAATTAAATATTATCAATAATAATAATTTTTATGCAGGATTTAAACCATTATCGCGCATTGAATTCATTACCATTCTACACGAACCAAACGCCCCTAATTAGGGGTTTTCTCGCATCTCCGATCCGCTTCTGCTCTTCTTCTCAATGTTACGACGCATCGTCCGGCAGCAGTCGCTCCTCGCCGCGGTCCCCTACCTTCGCCGACACCAGCAGGTGCGTTGGGCTTACGGCCCCTCTCCTCGCGGCCCCTCTCCTCGCGGCCCTTCTCCTCGCGGCCACTCGCTGCCAAACAAGAAAACGCAGGGCAAGTCGGAGTGGTGGACGGTGGACGGTGAGATGCATGAAGTCGGCGAGCACGTTCCCCACAGGGAGCGATTTGTCATCCCCAGAGACAACCTCCCCAACAAACGCCGCAAGCAGATGCGCGAGCAGTTCATGCGCAGCACCCGCCTCGTTCTCAAAGACACGGTAAAAATTTTCATTCCCGCCTTCATAGTGCTATACCATTCACTACTTGAAAGCAAGAAAAAAAAGGAAAAGAATCAGTCCCGTCTCACGTCCGGCATTTTCCCTCCTAGGAAGTTAGAGCAAATAATTGGTAGGAATCTGTGTTCTATCTGGAGAAAAGGATGAGAATAAGAGGATGAGATGATCACCTGCCTCTAATGATCAGACTGATTTGATTAATTAATCGTATTACTTGTCTCAAAAGGGCACATTGATTCGATCCCAAATAGACATATTCAAATAATCCCTTCAAAATATTATCCTTTACAATAGGCTATTAGATTTGTTATTGATTTCCTCTTTCAAAATATTGTAATTTAGAATATTAGATTTATTATTATTAAAATATTAGAATAAGTCATTATATTTATTAATAATTTTTATATTGACAAGACATTATTGTATGCCCATATATGGAGACATCATGTAATCTTTTGATAACAATAAAGTTATTCAATTAAATAATCAAATTACTTTGATTATTAGAAGTTGATCCCTTAGAAGTGATCATTATTGGAGGTTGGTTCTCTCGAAATGATCATCCCATCCTCTTTCTCTAATTCCCTATGAGATAAGACATGAGTTCATATTAACTTGGTATCATAGCAGAGTTCTTTATCATCGCCAATTTATTATATTCCTTGGAGTCATCAACAACTTGTGTCTAAATCTCCCGGTTATAATTTTATTTGAAAATGTTTTCTTTGTATTTTTTCTTATTTGTTTATTTCTATTATATATTTTTGTTTGTTTATTTCTATTAGAAGAACAAAAAAATATTTAAAACAATAACAAATGCTTGATTAATTTTAATTCAATGGTAGGAGGATTTTATATTATGACAAATTGGAGATTCTATGAAGATGAATTCCCTTGTTGAAGTAGTAGAGACCCTGCTAGATGGATTTCGAAACTGAAAGATATTTTGTTCTACATGACACAACAGATAATTCCAAGGTGGAGATAACTTCTCTACATTTGGAAGGGGAGACTCTCTGATGGTATCAATTATTCGAGTCATTCTTTAGTTCTGCATCATGGGAAGAGTTTGTAGATGGTTTTCTCACCCGTTTCACCCCTCGAGAGTATGACAGTGCAAATGATTGTTGGATCTTGTACGGTTGCTAGAGGGAATCTCCGATTCTCTTCTTCCTACGTTGTTAGTTGCGCAAGCGGAAATACAAAAGAAAACAAAACTAACAATGTAAACAATGCTAACAAGAGAGATTTACTTGGTATCCACCCCTAAGGGTGACTAAT
This sequence comes from Boesenbergia rotunda, assembly GCA_024364735.1. Lineage (NCBI taxonomy): Eukaryota > Viridiplantae > Streptophyta > Magnoliopsida > Zingiberales > Zingiberaceae > Boesenbergia > Boesenbergia rotunda. The sequence continues at coordinate 384,137 of JAGFNQ010001257.1, forward strand.
CCAAAAATCTGTCGGTGGATTACTCCTCGGATAACCTCCGACTAGCCTTTGTCGCTCCTTGTGGGTGGAAAAACCTCGCCACAGCACCTCGACAACACCTGAGCACCAAAGGCTACTAATCTACTCTACCCAAGCAGATTTCGCCAAAAATCCCAGCCCAAACCGAGTTATCTTTAAATAAAACTCGGGCTGGAAACCCTCGCTGCCAGTCGACTGCCTCATGCCCCCACTCAAATTCGACCGTTGACACCCAACGTTCGAATTCTGGGTGTTACCAGGGGCAGTCGACTGGTCCAGGGTCAAAACTCTTCTGTGAGTTTCTGTGTTCGCTGGCAGTCGACTGTTATATTCCCAGTCGACTGCCCAGCTTACAAACACACTCCTACTCACTCTCATGACCCTCGTCGACATGTGTCTTCAAGCATACTCCCTTGGCTTGCTCCTTGAAGTCTTCTTCCACCGGCTATCGTCCCTCGGATGCGCACTCAAGTCCTCGACTTGCCTCCATGTCACCCTTCACGTGTGCCCTTTGAAGTCCACTTCTCAGCTTCACCTTGGAGTCATCTTCCCTCGGCTCTCGTCCCTTTACGACTTTGCTGACTCTTCACCAGCAACCTTGACTATTGCCTTCGCGCCCTCTTCATCTTCGGCCCTTGTCCCTCGGATGCACACAAGCCTCCAGCTTGTATCCATGTCATCCTTCACGTACTCCTCGAAGTCCGCGCCCCTCGGCTCATCATCCCTGCTATACTAAGGTTCCTCGGGTGCACACAAGCCTCCAGCTTGTCTCCATGCAACCCTTCACCATACCGAAACCGTCCAGCCAAGTTAATATGTGTAAACCTGCAATCCTGCACACTCAATTACACATATTAGATCACAAGGGAAAACCTAACTTAAACCCTTTGCCCAAACATCAAAACTCATGGTGACTCCGGACCACAGATTGCCTCAACAATGATGAGTTATCTAAAATTCAATTGATCACAACAGTAACAAAATATCATAATCATTTTCTTCAACTCTTTAACCAAATTCGTGATTGGTTAGAGTGAAAATTATTGAACACTTTTATTGAAGGATTTCATCCTAAGATCCAAAAGAGGTTAAGATATACTATCCTCTAACGGTAAAAGTTGCATTATCTTTCTTACAATTTGAAGAAGAAACGATCTTTGAAAAAGAAAGGAGAAATAACAAAGGTGCGAGCAATCCACTGTCTGAAATAATTTACGATAATACAATGAAGTCTGAATTGCAATTGGAAAAAATAATAATGAAAGGGATAAAGCAAAAGAACGAACAACAAGATAGTTATAAAGACAATTTACATGAGTTAAAACTTTGATAGTGATGAGAAGAATTCATCGTCGTGACACCCATATTGAAGTCATTGCAAGTACAACAATCTCTACTTTCATTGTTCAAGAGAACAAAGAAATAATACATTGTCATCAACAACAACATCAAACATTGCATGACGTATTCTTTCGCCATGACTCGATGAGAACCCGACATAAGGCTAAGCAAAGGAAAAGAAAGTATTGGCATACTCATAAACCTTCAATGAAGACCCAACACAATAACACTCATCATCCAAGAAAATTTTCGGACTTGAGAAAGATTCATAAAGGGTTATTTATCTATCATAACTTCATCAAAAGGAGGATTCAATTGGTCCGCAATAAGAAGACATTTTATGTAAATCATCAAAAGAAAAAAGAAGAAAAAGATCAATCTTGAGGACTAGGCTTATCCGAAGGACAGTGAGGATAGTGGAATGATACAATCCCCAAATAGATATATTCAAATAACCCTTTGAAAATATTATCCTTTAGAATAGGCTATTAGATTTGTTATTAGTTTCCTCTTTCAAAATATTATAATGTAGAATAGGTAATTAGATTCATTATTATTTATCCTTTCAAAATATTTGAATAGGTCATTATATATATTAATAATTTTATATTGACAAGACATTATTGTATGCCTATATATAGAGACATTATGCAATCTTTTGAGACAAGCAATGAAGTGATTCAATTAAATAATCAAATTGCTTTGATTATTGGAGGTTGATTCCCTTGAAGTGATCATTATTGGAGATCGATCCTCTCGAAGTGATCATCCTATCCCCTTTCTCCAATTTCCTACGAGATAGGACACGAGTTCCTAGCATACATAATGCCTCTTTATATAGGCATGTAAGAATGCCTTGTCAATACAAAATTAATAATAATTCTAACGACTTATTATAATAAAATGAAAAATTAATAATACCAAATCAAATATGGCTTATTCTAATAAAAAGAGAAAAAATTAATAATCCATTACATGTTGTAAATGGCAGTAGGCAGTGGCGCGGTGATTAGTAATTGCCTACTGCCTCGGCCGCGTAGGCGGTGCTTCGGCAGTTGGATTTGTTTACTATTTTTATACATAATATTATGCATAATTATTATTTTTTATAATATTTACTTTAAAATATATTAATTAAAAATTAAAAATTTAATCTAAATATTTAAAATAAAAAAATATTTTTTGAAATATATATATATATATTAAATTAATGGGATGATTTTATTAGGTTTTAATTATGTTTTTTTTAAAATTATCATAATCATACCTAGGAGTTGATTAAAATTATTAACCTAAAGTTATTTAATTGAACCCTAACTTACAACTTACCTACATATCTTGTTTCGACTGGGCGATGAGTCTGATGCATCGTTGGAACCACGTGACAAGTCCGGACGTGTCATCGGGATCAGACGATGTGTCAAGACCCGTCGTCGGGCTTGGGCGACACTTCCGGATGCTAGCTTGGCTAGTGTGACGGATGCCTCGTCGGGACCAGGCTACGCGTTCGGAAGCGTCCCGGCCTATTGCTAGGCTCTGGTGATGTGGCTGGGCTCGCGCAATTCATCCGGACTCATCGCCAAGCCCAGGAGACGTGTCATGGTGGAGAAACGGCAACGGCGTTTCTAGGCGCGGCAGTGGCGGTGGAGGAAGGAGGTGAGTTACCGCCTAAAGCACCACCTCAGGCAAAGACATACTGCCTGCCTCCGCCTCCCGCCTAGGCGGCTGTTCAGCCGCCATGTAGAACACTGATCCATTCTAATAGAAAAGAGAAAATTAATTCTAATGACTTAATATAAAAGATAATATGTCGAACGGGTTGTTTGAATATATTTATTTGGGGATCATATCATTCCACTGTCCTTCAAAACAACCTTGTCCTCAAGATTGATCTTTTCTTTCTTCTTTTTCTTTTGATGATTTGCATAAAATGTCTTTTTATGGTGCATAAATTGACATTTCCTTTTGATTAAGACGAATGACCTTTTACGTTTCTTTCTTAAGTTTGAAAATTTCCTTTGATAACGAAGTGTATTGTGTTAGGTCTTCGTTGAAAGTTTATGAGCATGCCAATCCTTTCTTTTCCTTCGCTTAGCATCGCGTCGAGTCCTCATCGAGTTATGATGAAAGAATATTCCATGTCATATCTGATGTTGTTGATAGGGAAGTATTATTGTTTTGTGCTCTTGAACGATGGAAATAGAGATTGGTGTGGATGTAGTGACTTCAATTATATATGTTGCAATGATGGTGATAGTTGAATTCTTTTTATCACTATCCCAGTTTAGATTTTCATATGAATCACCTTTAATACCTATCTTGTTGTGGAGGTTGTAACCCTTCTAAGGCATGAGTTAATTTTGCCATAGTGTTGTCATCTTGTACTTCATTGGCACTTTCTTTTATGTCACCTCCATTGAGATCATCTTCTTCCTTTGAGTCCTCTATTGGTTCAACCATCAATATCTCTTTTGCGTACATTGATGACTTCGATGCCCCTTATTATTTCTTCGTGCTTCCTCATTAATTTTCTCTTTATGCACTCATGCCAAGTATAATGCAACTTTTACAAAATGAGGATAGTATGTTTTAACCTCATTTTGGTTGTTAGGATGATGCCCTTCAATAAAAGTGTTTAACAATTTTTGTTCTGACTAATCACAAATTTGGTTAAAGAGTTGGAGAAAACAACTATGATATTCTGCTACTGTCCTGATATGTTGAATTTTGTATAACTCCTCGTCTGCTTTGTAATATGCATTGTCATACTCTTGAGGGTGAAACAAGTGAGAAAACATCTACCAACTCCTCCCATGTTACTAATCCATGATGGAACTTGAATAATTGATACCATCGGAGTGCCTCCCCGTCCAAATTCAAAGAAGCTAACACCACCTTGGAATCATTTGGTGTGGCGTGTAGGAGAAAAAATCTTTCGGCTTTTGAAATAAATCAGATAGGATCTTTATTTCTCCAATAAGGGAAAGCATCTTATGTCTCATAGGATCTCCAGTGTGTTACTATATGAAATCTTCCAATAGGCATTTTTGAATAATATTTTTTTTTTCAAATAGAAACTAAAAAATTATAATAGAAATAAATAAAGAAGAAAAAAAATGCAAAGCAAGCCTTTTCAAATAAAATTGTAAGTGGGAGATTTAGGCTAATGTTGTCGATGACTCCAAGGAATATAATGAATTGACGATGGTAAATAACCTCACTCTTATACAAGGCCCTAAAATTCACTAGATGCTAGTTAGGCCCAGGGCCTAGCTCCTAGGCCGCCTAGGCAGGGACTAGGCGCTGTTAGGCGGATTCTACGGTGTCAACATAAACTACATAATAAATCATATTCTATAACTCTAGTTATTTAGTACGATGAAGATGAAGTTTGGTGCCAGCCGTTAGGGCAAACTAACATATCGATTTTCTTATTGATCAAAAGTTTAGAGCTTATAAAACTTAAGCCCAATACAAAAAAGGTTATGTTTCAGTTTTATTTTAATTGGACTTTAAATTTAAAAGCCTAAACTAAAAAAATAAATCATGAAAACCTACACTATTTTCATGGCGCCTAGACGATTTGACCAATTAGTAGACGTCTAGGGCCGCCTAATCCTGCTTAGGCTGACCGACTAGCATGTTTTCCGTGCAGCTGGCTGGTGCCTAACGGCTAGGCGGTCGCCTAGGCCAATTTTTAGAACAGAGCTTTTATACCAAGTTGATAGGAACCTGCGTCCTATCTTGTAGGGAATTGGAGAAAAGGATGAGAATAAGAGGATAGGATGATCATTTCGAGGGGATTGGAAATTGAATTATTAATTAATCATATTATTTGTCTCAAAAGGGTGTAAGAATGTCTTGTAAGTACAAAATTAATAATAATTCTAAAGACTTATTTCAATAGAAAATTAATAATACCAAATCAAATGACTTATTCTAATAAAAAGAGAAAAATTAATAACCTATTCTAATAGAAAAGAGAAAATTAATTCTAATCTTATTCTAAAAGATAATATGTTGAATGTGTTGTTTGAATATTTTTATTTGGGGGACTTTTAAAAAAATGAAGGAAAATGGATGATCATTCCTTGGGATCTACCTCCAATAGCCAAAGACATTTGATATATTAATTTGGTTGCTTATTGTCAAAGGGATATGCCTTTATTTAGAGACATATAAAAATATTTTTTCAACAATAAAAGTACTAATTCCTTGTAATAATAATTCTTATAACTAATGAAAGGAAATAGTGAAATTTACTTATTCAACTAAATGACCTATGCTAGAGATAATAAAGAAATAATTTCAAATTGAAGGATTAATTTGGATAATTGTTTTTTTTTGGGGATTGTATTATTCTGCCATCCTTCATAACAATCATGTTCTCAAGGATAATCCTTTTTGTTGTAGATCAATTGAGACCTTCTTTTGATAAAGTTATGATAGACAAGTATCCTTCTATGATTCTTCCTTGAGCCCATATGGTTTTGCCTAAAATTCTTTGGATGATGAGGTATATTGTATTGGGCCCTTCTGGAGAAGTTATGAAAGTATCTTTTGCATTAATTTTTCCTTCACTTTATCTTGCATCGAGTCATCGTTAAGGTAGGACAAAAGAACATTCCACATCATGCCTTTATTGAGCGGTGACTAATGCGTTGAGATGTCTTACGGTATGATTTCTTTGAGTAGAAATGAGTTTGGTAGCATCGCTCCATGGGAGTAGGTCATCTTTTTGGATGTAGCAATTCATGGTTGTCGCCGAGCCTTTTGGAATATTGGAAGAAATTACATTCGATGTACTCATTAAAGAGGAAGTGTGACCCCATTGTGAATTTTAGACAAGGTGTTGTTCCTTTCTTTTTTTGAATGATGGAATTAGAGATTATTTTAGATGATAGAAGCTCATAAAAAGACTTTAGTGTAATGACTTTAAATATATGTGTTGCTATAATTGTGATAGATGAATTCTTTTGACCACTTTCAAAGCTTAGATCCCCATATGGATCATCCTTATAGTTATCTTGTTGACGTTGTTCCTTTATCTCATCCGCTACTATTTTTTCTGATTGTACTTAAAAATTGTATTACCATGAATTAGTTTGGGCAATGGATCACTCACAACTTTCTTATTTCTCTATCTTTTTTCATATATCTTTTCTTCTTGTAGTCACAAAGGATAATGTAACTTCTATGGTGCAAAGAAGGTATATCATAACCTCTTTTTGAATGTCAAGATGAAGTCCTTCAATAATTCTCTCTTTGACCAACCACGAGTTTAGTTAAAGAGTTGATGAAACTGATTATGGTACTCTTCTACTTCTACTGATGTGATTTGTTGATTTTTAGACAATTACTTATCTCCATTCTCACATTGGAGGGATAACACGGGTGAGAAGCTATTTATAAATTTCTCCCATGATGCATACACATGGCATGGCATGACTCAAGTGATTGATATTACCACGGAGCTTCTCCTTTGAGATGCAAAGAAGTTATCTCTACCCAGTCCTTTGTGTAGGAGAAGAAATCGTTCAACTCTCGAAATCCATTAGTAAAATCTTTGGAATTCTTCTTGTGTCCAGTAGTATCTTCTGTTTGTTGATATATACAATTTTTCTGCCATCGTGTTAGAATTGACCAAGGACATTTTTTAGAACAATATTTTTTTGTTCTTTTAATAGAAATAAATTATAAGGAAGCTTTTTTGGAATAAAATTGTAATTGTGTTGGGGAGATTAAGGCTAGAGTTGTTGGTAATTACAATGCTAGAAATTGATATATAACTAGTGTTGTAGAATGATAATAATAATTGCATTATGGATGGTAGTGGTGGGGTGTTTGCAGTGTTAGAAAGATTATGACATAGCAGATGTTGTAGCTTAGAGAAATGGTAGCGATGCTGATGGTGGAGGGTTTATAATGTAAGGGTACTTGATGGTGGTGACGAACCTTTGATCCCAAGTTGATAGGAACCTAGCATCTTATCTCATAAGAAATTAGAGAAAGGATTGGATGGTTTTCAAATGAAAAAGCTATTATTTTATTATTTTACTTAATACAAAGAGATCCCTATTCCTTGGCTGATAATGGATGGGATATCCATGATGATGCCTTGTATACAAGAAATTATTTATCCTAGAGAAACTAATGGAAAATAATTTATTTTAGAGAAGTTCAAAAACTAATTTTGAACTGAATTAGTAATTTGATTGGATCTTTTATCCCATTTACGTATGTTTCATATAGCTTGTAAAACATAATAATTGATGTTGCCTAATTTCAACAGTGCAAAAACAAAATTTTGAAATTTATAGACTTTATTAAGGATGTCACTTATTATAATAAGACACTATCGTATACAAGTTTGTGTGCCGACAGCCCATCTTAATGTGTATAATGTTTATTTTCAAAGTTAATATTATTTTTCTTGACAATTGTTATCTTAATTTTTTTTAGTCAGTCACGAACTAATTTGTGGTCATAAGATTTTCACTAAATTATGAACTTTGTAATTGTTGTTATTATAAATCATACAGGCTTGCATTAATACTAACTTTCCAGTGTTTGCATTTGAATAAAATGATGTATACTTTTGCCTAATTCACTGTTAGGTATCTATCCTATCAGCAAACAGAAAATAAACAACTAAGGTATAATAATGAAGATTGAAAGTTCTGTAAACTTACAGGAGCATGAGACTTGGTGTAAAAAATATATGGAGTTATATCAAGAGCTTAGGGAGAATTGGGAAAGGCTTTACTGGGATGAAGGATATTCCAAAAAGATTGCACAAGATCATGCCAATTATGAATCTGCTGAGGATGATGACTTGGACTTTTCACCATACAGGTCTAGCCATTTTCTATTAAGAAATTTATTTTCTGTTACATAAAACCTATGATGAGATCCATGAAATTTAGTTGAGAATTGCATAAGTTTATTATAGCCTTTATTCGACATAAATGATCGAGTTTGGAAATGTTTAATCAATTCAAATGGAAGGAATACGTTAAGATTTAATTTCAAATTACAACAATCATATTAAGATTTATTTCAAATCACAAGAATCACATTTTCTTTCATTGCAGTCAAGGATCGTATATTATGCCATGAACATACAGGCCGTGTTTACACTGCCCAGTTTTATCAATTCTGTGTCTGACTGTTCTTTCCCATTTTTCATATTGGTACCAGGCCATGTAGTTATACATTTTAATGATTGATTGCTGCTCGCCTTTATAGTCTCAGAAATTACTTGAAAGAGTGTCGATGACAATGTTCTTTGTTCTTTTCTCGTTTATTGTTATCATGTTTTGTACTACATTTTCAGTTGAGGCTTTGACCAAATAGTTTACTCCCTAATTTCCAAAGACATAAATAATAAAAGCATTCCAACAACTATTCCAATTAACATATGCTCTCACTTTTTTCAGGAGAAGACAATCACATGCGGAGCTAAAGGTTGTACAATGGTTAACTTTTGAAAGTATACTGCTTCATATACCCTGCTATATTTTTGTTTTATGAACACCCATTGGCATTGTGCTTAGTTCTTGTCATTGTTTCTTAATTATTCCATTCCACTACTAAGTGACATAGAAAATGTATTAATTTATGTTGGCTTGAACATTGCCCAAATATTCATACTTGAATTTCATATCAAAATTACGGGACGTAGAACTTATCATGCATTGATGACCTCTTTTATGATTTTGAGTAACCTGTAAAGCACCAAACTTAAAATAGGTGGATTAGACCTATTGAAGATTGTTGATGGACTGGAAAAGTTGGAAATACAAATTTTGTACGTCTCTTGCACATGCACAAGTCCAAATAAATGTGTAGCAATCATAAAGATATAAAATATGTAGTGGAAATCAATACAAACAATGCTAACAACATATTTTTTGTGATTCAGATCCCCAACCCTATTTAAGGCTTATTGACTTGCTAGATGAGTCACTCCATGCAAAAACCTATTCCTTCAAGAGGGAGAGAAACCTCTTATAGAAATCTTTATTTACAATTAAGATAAATAAGCATGAAAGAAAGTTATAGAAAAAGAAGCTCACAAGAGCTTAAAGATTATAGATCTTAAGCTCTTGGGCTTTCTAAGAGAGCGCAAAGGAGCTACAACAATAATAATAAAATCTATTCAAAGATTGTGGGTGATACAATCCAGCTCCCATTGCCCCTCCTTGTATAACTTTGGAACCAATCTTGGATAACATCACACAATTGCCTGTTTGAATCTAATTGACTCAACTTTGCTTCAGTTGAATGAATCGCTAATCACAAAAATCTTATTGCTCTAACAATGACTATTTTTCAATTGACTTTATCAACTAGTTTTCAGTTGACTCAAATATATTGTAGTCGATTCAATTAGAAAAAATCACAAGCTTATCCGCTAATGGATATCATCTTTAATTGACTCAAGTAGACTTTGTCAATTCAAATCTGTCAGTTGACTCAATAGTTGATTAAATTAGTCACTACAATGAACTTATCCATCCAATGAATGCTTTTGAGTCGACTCAAGTACTTTTTAATTGACTCAATTTAAATGGGAAATAACCTTATCTTGAATAGAGAACTTGCAATCGCCTCAACAGTTGACTCAACACTCTAGTTGACTATAACTATCATTAGTCGACGCAATCTGCTCAAGAATCTCAATTTTTCTCATCTTATGCTTTGTAAGTTCATGCACTGGCCCGAGATTGAGCTCAATTTAGGAACTCATACTCTCCATAAGACAAACTAGGTAGCCCTTATCTAGTTACTGACATTATCCCCAGTGTTTCCCAAAAGCATGAACCTAGATTACAAGTCACTCATAATCTCTCACCTTTCGTAATCTTCCATATCTTCCTTTGTTGCTTCTTTATGTTGCCCAAGAGTCCACCACTTGTCAAGTCCTTAGGTCTTTGGGTTCACCAATCCCTCTAGGTTTCTTCACATGTCATCATTTGCTATCTCACCTGCGTAGTCTACCTCTTTTTAGGCTTCCCAAGACATTGCCTCAATGTTAGGTCCTTAGTGCTTCAGATGCATTCACATGCCATCCTTTGTTAGGTCACCTACAATGCTCTCCTTGTTCCAGGCCATCAAAGCTCTTGGATAACTATATGCCGTTCATCCTAAAGCACACCTTACTAAGATTTTTTTCAGCCCCTCGGATTGCCCATACCATCCTTCGTGGCTAAACCTTGAGACCACTTTGTACTAAACCTTCAAGCCATCAAGCCAAGTCGGCCGTGTCAAGTCATTCATGTACAAGCTGCCAAAGTTGTTACAAACATGATGTACACAAGTTAGAAATGCAGACAAACCTAACTTAAATTCTTTACCCAATACATTAAAGCATCTTATCTTGGCCGAACACAAGCACTTGGCATGACTGTGCCAACAAGACATACTACCTATTCTTTGAATAGTTAGTTGGGCTTATGGTTTACTGCGCTAGGTAGTATCGTCCAAACTTGTCATTTGGTTAAATAATTGAAACTTGATATTGATCAACACATGGAATCTCTCCACCTTTGTGTATTAATAAGAATTGCATTGTGCTAACAATTCACACGCCTTGGTATGACATAGCACATTAAGAAGAATTGAAGTAATGAAAATTTGCAGCTTGTGTCAATAATGTACTTGGGACAAAAATTCTGATAAAATGATACTTTAATTTCACTCTTAGGTATGTTACTTGCTTTTATTCTTTCTGTTTTACTTTATTTTTCTTTCCTCCATCTCTAATTCACCGTCAACATCATGTGTCAGCGCTTTGATACAGTGCTGAAAGTGTTCCATTGAGGATGAGAACTGAATCTCTGACACGATTCAAAATTTTGAACCTTGATAAAATTAATATAAATATTTGCCTTATTAATTATATAATGCATGTTTATAATAATTTGTAACCTATTTCCTCGTAAATGCTAATACTAATAACTTTTAATTGGTAGAAATTTATATTTAGATGGAATTAAGTTTGAAATCATACCGGCACAACTCAACAAGGTAGCAAAATTGTACCATTCGAGTCAAATAACGAAACTCATGCATGGTTTGATCGAGATTTGAAACCTTGATTAGGTCTAAATACTTTATATATGTATTTTATCCCAAGGAGGGATAAGATAATAATAATCCTATTCTCTAACTTGGTAAGAGAGTTAAGCCTTTCCTCTCTCTAATATGATTCCCATCCTCTTTTTCACTAGACCTCTGCAATCCCTCGTATAGATGTGTTTTATCTCAAAACTGAACCATATTTATCAAAAATAATATATACCAATACATGGGTCAATTCTATTTTAATCAGGCTTTGGAGGAGAGCTATTTCCTACTATTCTAAGAGGAGAAATTATATAGAACCTGAGAAAATGATCAAGGTTCTCTTGTAAAGTCATCATAGCAGGCCAATCATAACATTTGAGCTGTCTTGCATGAATCTTATACCATAAAACTTGAACAAATTCATGACCACATTTACAGGTGTATTGGGGGTGTGGACCGTGACATAGATTTTTCATATATCCATTGCCACTAACCATTCTTCTAGCATTACTAGGTGTCTTTTAGTAATTTATCAATCAATATGGTAATGAAACCTAAGATTGACTCGAGGGCCAGTGAAGAAATATTTTATTTAAGAAAATAGTGTGCTGTCTTATTACTGGTCGAAGTATCTTGTGCAAACAATGTCTATACATCCTCTTGTAGTTTAGACAAGATTGCCAATTCTTTGTACCACTGTTCAACATGAATTGTCCTATGTTTCGACGTAAAAATATTTTCTCTGATTTTAATGCCTTATGTTTCATTTTTGTAGCAGATCCACTGCATTTTTTAGATATTGAAAACCTTGAAGTATGTTCACTGATGCTATTATAGATAAAAACATATCCACGCCCCTTTACGTCTTTCCTTAATTATTAGTATCTGATGGATTCAACAAGAAGTTATCTTTGAAATGGAAATCCGATTGATTGGATCTAGTTGTTCTTGGCATCCTAGGTTAGTGATTTTCGATTATATTGTGGCTAAACAAAGTTATTCTGCAGGAAGAAGGTCATAGTGGCAGTGATATATCACAAAGGATTCGTCAAGTACGGGATAGATTTGAATATGAGAGAGAGAGAAGAATCACGGACAGAGGTTTGCAATTTTTCTTTTTCTTTCTTTCTGAAGGCCGGTCTTTTGTGCATCTTATTTTTTGTGCTATCATGTTTATCTATGAATAAATGGAGTTACTAGGATTTACTGTTTATATTCTAACTTTTGGTCTCCTTGACTTCTTATAGTCTTGTGCAAGTCATGAAAATTGGAGGTATAATCAATCGATTGAGGTTGTTATCATCTTAGATCTCCATTTTAAAATTCTCTTAGTTTACTTCTCATCTTACACGAGAATATTCATGAATCTTGATTAAGACATAAGGATGGGCATTTTGACTTTTACATTTGCACAATTCATTGTTGGCAAACTTGATTGATTCCTTTTACAAATCAGCTGATTTGGATTGGCATTGGCTGATTTGATTTTAGTTGATTTCTTGGTTCTTAAATGTTGGAAAATCAATCTTAAATTGCTAAAGTTATAAAGAAATTGATGAAATCAAGCAAATTTTAAAAGTATTAGGTGATGCGATGAATAAAATTGCCATTTTTGTTAATACGCATAGGAATCGTACATTATGATGACATGGTTTAAAATCTCGAATTTCAATTTATAATTGGAACGATACTGTTTCAGTAGTGTACCACACCATGCCGATATAGTTTCAATATTTTTTAAATATAAAATATATTAATTAAAAATAAAAATTTAACCTAAATATTAAAAAAAATATAATTAAAATAAAATAAGTTTTTAAAAAAATATGAGATCGTGGTGCTCCCGTATGGAAATAAATAAATAATTAATTTATTGTATATTTTCAAAATTAAAAAAATATATATTAAGTTGGAAGGGAAGCTTGGACGTAATGGTAAAATTGTTGTTGTGTGATTTAGAGGTCACAGGTTCGAGTCTCGGAAATAACCTCTTACAAAATAGGGGAAGGTTGCATACAAATTTTTCCGAGACCCCACATTAGCGGAAGCTTTGTGCACCGGACTATCCTATATAAAGTTAATGGGATAGCTTTATTAGAGTAATAGAGTTTGATTAAGCCTCTTTAGATATCCCCTATTTATAGTTAGGATTTGATTGAAATTATTAAGCCGACTCCACCTAGTGGGATGTGACTTGGTTGTTGTAGTTGAATGAAATTATTAATTTAAGTTTAATTATTAACGTAAGTTTATTTTTTCCATTGCCTCGCATCTGTGCACCCACGGGACGTCTCGCTCCTCACCGCGACCCGTGGAGGTCGTTGTGGGATCACGATGGCTCCACGAGACCGTAGAGGTGCTGCGATACCATGGTGATTGGTGTCGGATGACGAACAGAACGACAAATTTCTCCCGTTTCACTCGATACGAAATTTTAAACCATGGATGATGACATCCTCACGGGTGGTTGGTGTGTTGAGAACGATAAGTTGACCATGAATATGTTTTTTGACTGTTGGAATTAGGAGTGCTTGAGTTTTATTTGCGCGAAATGTGTTACACATTTTCTCTGAGAAAAAAAGAAGTGTTGGACAACGATTCTTCCCTTGTTGTTAGGTCTAATTATGTAGTTTGATGGCTGGACAATGCAATTAATGTTAGATATTTATATTTGTTTATTTGCATCGAGTTCGCAGGGCTTATTTCAAAATCTTTAAAATTAAAGTGATTAAAATTTGCAATTCAAGAATAAGGCCTGGTATAAAGAAGAGCATACAAGGCTTATTTTGACATGACATAGTCATTGTTTGCATGTTACTCTCTTCCATTGTGATGATGCTATTAGGACTTCAAAGTAACAATAAGGGTGGATAAAGGTAGAGTTGACAATTATTTTGCTATTGTAAAAAGTATTTGACAATGAAATTTGTTATTGTTGATTTCATTTCAATTTCTTATGGAATAAGATATATAATAATTTCTATTTTTGTCATCAATACAATATAACCACTTTACCACATTTAATCAAATCAAAATTTTCAAAACTGAGTTGAACCAAGTATGTGAACCAAAATTGAACCTAAACCAAAACTTCATTTGGTTCAGTTTGGTTTGTGTTGATTAAATTTGTATCTAGGCATTATAATTTTTCAGTTTTATTATTAAATTATAACTTATGGGTCATCCTTTATTTTATAAAATGGCATGTCAAATTAAATTATCATATTGTAAATAAATTCACAAAAAATTAGTTATTCAGAATAATTCTTGATAACTAATGTGTATTTTGTTCTTCAAAACATAAAATTTGATTTTTTAGGTTGATTTGGTTTACAAAGAGTCATATATCCAAAACAAACATATTTTGAACTTGGTCAATTCGAACTGAGCTCTTAGCTAATTTTGGCAAAGAAATGAAATCATATTTTTGATTTAGTTCAATTTTTTTGTTTAAATTGAATAATGGAATGATTGGCTTTGTTCCAACAAATCTAACCTTTATTGCCACTTGTGTGAATTTTTAAAAACAGTTTAGGCATTTTTGTTCCAGTTCATAAATAGTATTCTAGTTCACATATTTTTTATCTACTATGAGTAGCGTATAGTCTAATGATTGTTGCACATAAGCCTTCTACATCAAATCACTTTATTGATATTTATTTAGAACATCTACCATTTTGAATTTATGACCTTGCAAATTCCAGGCATAAGTGAAAAAAGTGTTCAAGATGGACAGGTGGTGATTAGGGTGTTGGTGGGTGAAAGAGAAGTATAAGGAAGGGGTATGATACTTAAGTGAATTTACTATAAATTAGTGTTCAACTACTCTCGTGATAGTATCCTAGTGGTATTAGTGCAAGAAAGGTTGGGGCAGAAAGAGCTGTATTTATCTTTTAGTAGGCTGGGTGGTTGGCATTGAGGGGAAAAGGATTGATGTTATTAAGTTGAAGAGGAAAAATGCTATTCCAATAAGAAGTCGGACGGTGTATCTCATGATTTAAGTGCCAATATGTTTCGATTGCAATGTTGAAACATATCATTTTATATAGACGTGAGCTTCTTGCAGTGATGCCATTGTTTGAAATCTTGTCTCATTTTAGGTGACGTGATCGAAAACGAACTGTGTTATTAAGTCACCAAAATTGTTAATGAATGACAGTAATTCTGTGTTATATGTGTTGATCATGCCAATAAAGTACGCCAACACTTGTTTTGCAAAGTATAATCAATAGTCAAAATACTTATAATATTTTATAAATGTTTTCCTTAAATTTTAGTTCAAATACTTTTTAATTTCTATAAATTTAAATTTGGAAGGAAACAAGATAAGTGGATGATGATTTTTAGGTTTATAACTTATTTGAACTCATCATAACATGCTTGGGATAGGAAACCTATATAATATTAGTTTATTGTTCGTATTATAAAAGAAAACATGTCATATTATATGTTTATTTTACCATTCATTAAGTAATATCTGCTATTAATACGCAAGTGCAATATAATATCTAAATTTAGTACTTTTTATATAACCTAATACATTTAATAAATTATATTGTTATGTTATTACTGTTAAGATCATTATTGAGATATTGTTTATTTTTAATTTATTATTAGTTGTATTGTTTAATTTTGAATTAGTAAGACAACTTTAAATCTAGAATTAATTGTATAAATTATAACTTTATTTAATAACTCACAAGTTAATTAAGAACTGTAAAGGACATATATCAATTTGCTTAACAGATTTTGATTAATAATATAGGTATAAAATTAAATACAGGCATTATTGCGTCATAACAAATGTTCAATTAAGTTGATTATAAGTTTATGCTTTATAATTAATTGAACTGAAACATAGTTAATCAGTATTAGTTAATTGATAATTTTTTGTCAAAATAATACTATATACTTTGTAGCCAATTAATAAACCTTTTATAGTTAAATTGAATTAGGATATGTTCTTTAAAATTTCTCCGAAATCATGGCACTCTTTGACACTGAATGAAACCATTCAATGCCTACTCTATACACACTCCATATGGATCCATATTTTAAACCTTGATAGAAGAAGATGAAATAACGCATGCATGTGAGTATTATTATATTAGCTATTCTAATGGTTATTATAATTTCAACTTCGGTCTTGGAATCTGTAAGTTGAAAGTAGTATGAAAGGCGGTTGTGAGGATTCTTAGGATGTGGATTTTGGTTTGTTGCAGTACTAAAGATTAATAAAGATGTAAGTTTGTTTTGTTGTTTGCAGTGTAGTCTTGAATCAGAATGGTTCAACTAGTTTAACGAGTAAAAAATATTTACAACAGATTCCTCCTACATTCCAACTACTATCTGCTGCATTTCATGCTTTAATTTATAATTAATTATACATTTGAATTCTCCATGTTTCTGGATTCCATATTGTATTATGACTTTGACACCCTTCTTGCATACAGCATTTGCTCCTATGAACACGACGAACGCTCCTCCCTATTCTCAAAATTCAAATTCAAGGCCTCAACGTTCGGGAGCCAAGTTCTTCCCCCAGACCTTCAGAGGCTATCAGTGATGGCATTTCGATGGTAGGTCTTGTTTTTTTTTTTTTTTTCAAGTTGCAAGTTGTTGATGGCATTGTGGTAATCGTTGTTGCTTGGTCTTTCCAGGTTCTCTTAGAGATTAAAAAAACGTTTACAATTTCCTTACCGAAGCTGCAATGTAGTAGCTTCTGGACTTGGGCTAGGTTTATGCGAACCTGGCCAACAGTCCACAATATATTAATTCCAACTGTGGAACAGAATAGTGTACGTCAGGGTTTTTTTTTGGTTATTATGTTTTCCACTTTTGGATCATAATGAGTGTAGAAGGCTAGTTTATTTACTGAAAATTTATTTATGAAAAATATTTTTAGGGAAATGCATAATTTTCTTGTTTGAATGTTATATTGAAATCTGTTAAAATGATTTTTAGTATTTGAGTGGGCTTAACTCGTTGGGCATGAATTGTTTGGTTTAATTGGCTTGTCTAGATTTGATTAATTCACTCTGATTGAGTAAATTGATCGGCTTGCTGAGAGACAAGTTGGCCCACCTAAATTGACCAATTTGAACTAATTAAATTGCTATGATCTAAGGATCGAGAGTATAGGACTTGGTGCCTTGGGGCAATAGTGTAGTGGTAGGATCTATATTTTTTAATTTTTAGACATTTAAGGGTCAAATATTAATTTCGGTTAATTAATGAATAATATTTTTTAATGGATGATTGACGGAAGAATGTTGGATCAATGAGTCGTTGTAGTAATTTTTTTTATTTATTTTGGTGGTTGGTAAAAATTTGTATGAGATTGAGTTATCAGGATTAATCAGTCTAAGATGAATATTTGGTGACATAGAGTTTGGTGTATTTAAGGTGAAGTTGTAATAGTTTTGAAATAGTTGGAAGAAGACATATTACATGGGTAAAAGGTGGAGGAGATGAGGATTTAATGAAATTGTAAAAAGCAAAGTCTTTAAGCGAATTATAATAGTCGAGGGATTTATAATTTGGGGGTTGGTGTAGAGTCGATTAAAAAAGGCATTTTTGATTGTAGTCAACAATTCAATCGATTGTAAGTTGCTCTTAGTTAATTAGTGTGTTGAATTGACTAAGAAATTAATTCAAGTTAGATCCCTTGTGATTAGAATGTTTATGTTGGGCCAACAAATAATCAATTATCAGAGATTGAATTGATTGGATGGTTGACTAGATTCCTAATTAACGTTTCTATTAATCCGTCTTAGAATTAATAAAAAAAATAAATTATAATGACTACTAATCCGGATAATAACTAGTGTATAAGGGAGAGATTAAATTCCTAGTTAGGTGATTAACGAGGTTGAGTTGATCGGTCTTGGGTGACTACAATTGCAAGTCAAGAATTGAAAAATCTAAATTCTAGATAGATTGGTGCTAACAATATAATCGGATCTGTAATTAATCTATAAGATCTTGATTACATTGTTATTGGTAATGAGTTGTATGTAATCTTTGCAAGATTCCAAGTAATGTAATCCTTCGATGGTGAGGTGACCATCGATCGAATCGGCGATGAAAACGGCGATCTCGACGATTAGGCGACATAACTTACAATGTAATGAATCAGATTACAGAGTTTTGTTTGTATCCAGATTACAAATTATCAATCTTTTGTAATCGAATTACATTAATTAATTTAAATTAAACAAAGTAATCAACTTATAATATAATTTGATTATACAGTATGAATAACCTATCCGAGCTAAGTCTTGTTTTAAATGTATGAACCTTAAGTCTTTTTGCTCGTACTTTGATTATAAAATAATTTTGTCCGAGGTTTTTCAACCACTTATTAGGGAGCTTTTTAATGGGCGACTTAAAGAGTTTATAGGTCTAGGAACTGCGGATTTCCAACCACGTATACTCATTTGTTGACATTTGAATTTCATGTTCCATTGCATTTACCTCCTACATTTGGTCTTGCAAGAAAAAGTGTAATATTTTCAAGTCAAGCGTTATGTATCCTTGATCGTTTAGTGTATCTTCCATCTATCCGAATAGCATTAGGTGTGTTTTCTTTCGAAAATAATGCACAAATTTAATATTTATATTTCAACCACTAAGTGACCCAGAAAGACATTATCTAAAGGTTTTAGAGACTTTTACACTCTTAATAATCTTCTTCTATACTACATCTTGTATGAGATTTCTTCACTTTAGATGGGAGTTTTTGATAGTAAATTTCGAGAGTGATTCAGTTTGTAGGCTGCGAGAGTTTTTGATAGAAAATTCCCCATGTGTTTATTACAATCCATCCCCAATAATAAATAATTGAGGTGTCATAAAATTGTAAATAGATTGTGAAGGTATTAAAATAAAAAATAAGATTAATAATGGTGAATTATTTGTGAAAATAAAAATACACGAGAGAATGTACAAAATGTGTTATCACAAAGAATATCTTCCCCTTCATGGGGGCGTAGTTATGTAGGGCTAACGGTGTGATCATCTGTTCTGAAATTCATGAAAAATATTAATATAGTAGAAAAAAATTTAAAAAATATATAGTTATAAATTTTGAAAATTTTTGATTTTTTTAAAAAATATAATTAAAAATCTTTCAGTTGAACATTTTTCTTCTTTTCTGAGTTAATTTTTTTCCTTCTCTGTTCATTTTTCTTCTTCCTCCTCTAATCCTAAATTTTATTTTTTCCTCTTCTCGGTTTTCTTCTTTATTTTCTCTTTCTTATTCTTCCCCTAATTCTAATTTTGTCCTCAAAATCTTCAACCACACACGTCATTATCACTGCACACCAATTGTCGCTAGTGTCGCCGTCGTTTGTCGCCAGTGCTACAATCGCCATTTGACCAACATCGTCACTGCCGACGCTCGAAAATACTTTTTTTGATTGAGGTAAACTTTTCTTATTTGATTTATATTGCTTTCGACGTCGCCGTTTGCCGCCCGCGTAAACCTGTCCCCGGTTCGAAATTGATGATTCAACGGTTGTGAATCGTCAGTTTGACAGTTCCTACAGGCAAGGTAGTTAAAATCGAGATTTTAACTTGAATCGGAAGGGGTACTTAAAATTATAAATCTTAAAATCGTAAATCGTATCGTAAGATTTTATAAAAATCCTATATATATGCATATAAAATTATAAAGTCATATATATGCATGTAAAATAGCCTAAATAATAAAAAAAACTTTTAAATCACTAAATAAACTTAAATAAATTTATATTCATAATCAATATTACATTAGTAATGTCATTCATAGCCACAAAATAGTGAAAAAAATATAATAACTTCAATTAGAAAGGTTCCACCAACCATCTAATTATAGAATCTAGATGTCTAATCTATAAATCTAAAAAATGTGACACATTAAAATCATAAAATTCTATCATTTGATCCTCATCTTTCTCTCCACCAGCTTCATCATCAAATCCATCATATCACCATCACCAAAGCAGGGATGCGCAACTTAGGGACGTCGAAGATGCAGCGACGCACGAAGATGAGGGACGAGATGCGATTAGGGTATACAGAAAATTGAGAATCGGAGTTTTTTTTTAAAATAGATCAGGTCCAACGAAAAAAGAGGATTTTTTTCAGAATTGTTAAAATCGCATCCGAATCGTTAAACCACGATTTTAACCCTTAAAATCGCGATTTCAAAATGATTTTAACTAAGATCTAAATCGTTCGGGGGTCAAAAATCGTAAAATCGTAAGATTTTACGATTAAAATCGCGATTTTAACTACTATGCCTACAGGATTAACTCTTAACCTTAATCATCCAAGATGATTATGATCGATTCTGAACCACCAATTCATGGTTCGTCACGGTTAGATTATCATCATTTTTTAAAAATTAAAAAAATTATAAATTAACTATACTACTCTTTTAATTAATTAATAATTTATTATTATTTACTCTAAATTCTTCATTTTATATAATATTTTTTATATAAAAAATAAAACTATTAACTAGGTATTAAATAATTAACTAACAACAATGAATGCAATCTATTATAATTTAACTAGATAAGACATTAGTCTCTGCCTAAGAGAGTCATATTTAAAATTTAGTAATACCTTTTTTTAAACACATTTCATCATAAAAAAATCATTAAAAATAAAAAATAAAAAATCAATTGAACCAAACTGAATCGACAATTCCAGTTGAAATAGACATTCCAACCGGGTCGGTTACAATTCAGGCCCGATAACAAGGTAATCGGCTTGTTGATCCGATTATGGACCCGGACTAGATTTAGTTCAGACTCGGCTCCAGGACAGGTGTATGTCAATACCACTGTCATCACTTCACCACCGTCATCGCTTCACCCCTCGTAAAAATCCTAGCTACATCACTACTCTTCACCATTGAGAAATATATGCTCATTCTCTAGCTCATGTCTCTCGCAAAGAGAGTTCTTAAATTGTTATCCATATAGGGTCTCAAATGCTTTCTCTGAATGAAGTGGCATAGTCTTTCAAAAACAAACAGGGATATTTTGGAATTTAAAACTTCTTGATTTTTCTCCCAATCCAGAAAGATAATATTAGAAAACCCTTCTACCTTTGATTGTCAGGAACATCAATGGAAGTTGTTATTAATACCATGTGATACTTTTGTTTCCACATAGAAATTCAAAAGCTTTTCTTAGTTTTTAGATATCTAAGTATCGAATTCCAATTATAATGAATTAATTGATGAATTTTCTTTAATAAACGATTAATCAAAGACTATCAGCCCATCGGGCTGATAGGTTACTCGCTACAAGTACTTCTCGATTTACTTGATAAAAAAATTTCTATAAAATCGAGCCATCAACTCCAAGAATAATCGATGTAAAAATTTACCAAAGGGCGTACCTAAGTATTGGTATTTACCAAAAGGCGTACCATAGTTTCAATGTTACCAAAGGGCGCACATATTTTAGTAAACTTCCTCTTATACCCCTACCATCAAGTACTGCATGCATTTCTCTTTCTCTTTCTCTTTCTCTTTGTCAGTAACGAATTTCAAGACGGACCATAAAGAGATGTTCCTTTATATTTTGATTTTTATATTATGGAACATTTCTCAAAACAAAAAAATATTGAAATTAATTAAAATATTTTTATTAAATTAAAACTAAAAGAACATATCAGACCCACGTTGGGCCTGAAATGGTTCCATTTCAAGCCCAACGTGGGGATGAAATGTTTCCATTTCAGGCCCAACGTGCCCAATATTAAGAGTCTTTTTTCGATTCTTTGTTATTACATTTTAACAACTCGGAGAAGTCCAAATAAACAATGGATAGCAAATTTGAACTCCTTGTAACCTCAGAAATCCACAGGAACTGAAATTTTTACAATCGGAGCTCTCTAGGTCAATCAGTGGCCTTTTAGGGTCATTGGGGCTGAAATGGAAACATTTCAGCCCCAATGACCCTAAAAGGCCACTGATTGACCTAGAGAGCTCCGATTGTAAAAATTTCAGTTCCTGTGGATTTCTGAGGTTACAAGGAGTTCAAATTTGCTATCCATTGTTTATTTGGACTTCTCCGAATTGTTAAAATGTAATAATGAAGAACCGAGAAAACACCTTTATTATTGGGCCTGAAATGGGCACGTTGGGCCTGAAATGGTTCCATTTCAGGCCCAATGACCCTAAAAGGCCTAATGTGTCAAAATCCACTGATTGACCTACAGAGCTCCGATTGTAAAAATTTCAGTTCCTGTGGATTTCTGAGGTTACAATGAGTTCAAATTTGCTATCCATTATTTATTTGGACTTCTCCGAGGTGTTAAAATGTAATAATGAAGAACCGAGAAGAAATCACACATTAGGCCTTTTAGGGTCATTGGGCCTGAAATGGTTGGACACCTATTGCATTGGTGATATCTAATATATAGATGTTTGGACACCTAAAACATCATCTCCTACCTCTGACCTCTCTATTCATATGGAATTTTCAGAAATCCAGATATGGGAGGTCCATCAGTGGGTTTTGGTCAAAACTCACTGATATTTCTAAATTACTCCTATTTGATTGGTGATATCTAATATATATATGTTTGGACACCTAAAACATCATCTCCTACCTTTACCCTCTCTATTCATATGGAGTTTTCAGAAATCCAGATATGGGAGGTCCATCAGTGAGTTTTGACCAAAACTCACTGATATTTCTAAACTACTCATTTTTGATTGGTGATATCTAATATATAGATGGTTGGACACCTAAAACATCATCTCCTACCTTTACCCTCTCTATTCATATGGAGTTTTCAGAAATCCAGATATGGGAGGTCCATCAGTGAGTTTTGACCAAAACTCACTGATATTTCTAAACTACTCCTTTTTGATTGGTGATATCTAATACATAGATGGTTGGACACCTAAAACATCATCTCCTACCTCTAACCTCTCTATTCATATGGAGTTTTTAGAAATCCAGATATGGTAGGTCCATTAGTGGGTTTTGGTCAAAACCCACTGTACTCCTATTTGATTGGTGATATCTAATATATAGATGTTTGGACACCTAAAACATCATCTCCTACCTCTACCCTCTCTATTCATATGGATTTTTCAGAAATCCAGATATGGGAGGTCCATCAGTCGGTTTTGAAAGCTATAGGTCTAGTTTAGTTCAATCAGTGGATTTTGCTCAAAACCCACTGATGGACCTCCCATATCAGGATTTCTGAAACCCCCAGCTAAAAAGTTATTGTTGAGGTTGGAGAAAGTATTTTAGGTGTCCATAACCTCAAATTTTTATTTTTTCCAAAGCTATAAGTCTAGTTTAGTTCCATCAGTGGGTTTTGCTCAAAATCCACTGATGGACCTCCCATATCTGGATTTCTAAAACTCCCAGCTAAAAATTTAGGGATGAGGTTGGAGAAAGTATTTTAGGTGTCCATAACCTCAAATTTTTATTTTTTCCAAAGCTATAGGTCTAGTTTAGTTCCATCAGTGGGTTTTGCTCAAAACCCACTGATGGACCTCCCATATTTGGATTTCTGAAACCCCCAGCTAAAAAGTTATTGTTGAGGTTGGAGAAAGTATTTTAGGTGTCCATAACCTCAAATTTTTATTTTTTCCAAAGCTATAAGTCTAGTTTAGTTCCATCAGTGGGTTTTGCTCAAAACCCACTGATGGACCTCCCATATCTGGATTTCTGAAATCTCCAGCTAAAAAGTTATTGTTGAGGTTGGAGAAAGTATTTTAGGTGTCCATAACCTAAAATTTTTATTTTTTCCAAAGCTATAGGTCTAGTTTAGTTCCATCAGTGGGTTTTGCTCAAAACCCACTGATGGACCTCCCATATCTGGATTTCTGAAAACTCCATATGAATAGAGAAGTTAGAGGTAGGAGATGATGTTTTAGGTGTCCAACCATCTATATATTAGATATCACCAATCAAAAAGGAGTAGTTTAGAAATATCAGTGAGTTTTGGTCAAAACTCACTGATGGACCTCCCATATCTGGATTTCTGAAAACTCCATATGAATAGAGAGGTTAAAGGTAGGAGATGATGTTTTAGGTGTCCAAACATATATATATTAGATATCACCAATCAAAAAGGAGTAGTTTAGAAATATCAGTGAGTTTTGGTCAAAACTCACTGATGGACCTCCCATATCTGGATTTCTGAAAACTCCATATGAATAGAGAGGGTAAAGGTAGGAGATGATATTTTAGGTATCCAAACATATATATATTAGATATCACCAATCAAATAGGAGTAGTTTAGAAATATCAGTGAGTTTTGACCAAAACCCACTGATGGACCTCCCATATCTGGATTTCTGAAAATTCCATATGAATAGAGAGGTCAGAGGTAGGAGATGATGTTTTAGGTGTCCAAACATCTATATTTTAGATATCACCAATGCAATAGGTGTTCAACCATTTCAGGCCCAATGACCCTAAAAGGCCTAATGTGTGATTTCTTCTCGGTTCTTCATTATTACATTTTAACACCTCAGAGAAGTCCAAATAAATAATGGATAGCAAATTTGAACTCCTTGTAACCTCAGAAATCCACAGGAACTGAAATTTTTACAATCGGAGCTCTGTAGGTCAATCAGTAGATTTTGACACATTAGGCCTTTTAGGGTCATTGGGCCTGAAATGGAACCATTTCAGGCCCAACGTGCCCATTTCAGGCCCAATAATAAAGGTGTTTTCTCGGTTCTTCATTATTACATTTTAACAACTCGGAGAAGTCCAAATAAACAATGGATAGCAAATTTGAACTCCTTGTAATCTCAGAAATCCACAGGAACTGAAATTTTTACAATCGGAGCTCTCTAGGTCAATCATTTCAGGCCCAACGTGGGCCTGAAATGGAATCATTTCAGGCCCAACGTGGGCCTGAAATGTTTCCATTTCAGCCCCAATGACCCTAAAAGGCCGCTGATTGACCTAGAGAGCTCCGATTGTAAAAATTTCAGTTCCTGTGGATTTCTGAGGTTACAAGGAGTTCAAATTTGCTATCCATTGTTTATTTGGACTTCTCTGAGGTGTTAAAATGTAATAACAAAGAATCGAAAAAAGACTCTTAATATTGGGCACGTTGGGCCTGAAATGGAAACATTTCAGCCCCACGTTGGGCCTGAAATGATTCAATTTCAGGCCCAATGACCCTAAAAGGCAACTGATTGACCTAGAGAGCTCCGATTGTAAAAATTTCAGTTCCTGTGGATTTCTGAGGTTACAAGGAGTTCAAATTTGCTATCCATTGTTTATTTGGACTTCTCCGAGGTGTTAAAATGTAATAACAAAGAATCGAAAAAAGACTCTTAATATTGGGCACGTTGGGCCTGAAATGGAAACATTTCATCCCCACGTTGGGCTTGAAATGGAACCATTTCAGGCCCAACGTGGGTCTGATATATTCTTTTAGTTTTAATTTAATAAAAATATTTTAATTAATTTCAATATTTTTTTGTTTTGAGAAAGGTTCCATAATATAAAAATCAAAATATAAAGGAACATCTCTTTATGGTCCGTCTTGAAATTCGTTACTGACAAAGAGAAAGAGAAAGAGAAAGAGAAATGCATGCAGTACTTGATGGTAGGGGTATAAGAGGAAGTTTACTAAAATATGTGCGCCCTTTGGTAACATTGAAACTATGGTACGCCTTTTGGTAAATACCAATACTTAAGTACGCCCTTTGGTAAATTGCCGCTAATATTTAGTGCCAACTATTTTTTTTTACAAGTCTCTTACTTAATTAAATTAGCTAATTGAACTAAACAAGTTAGCATTGAAATACAAAACCATAGAAAGACTTGAGAGACTTTGAGGGGTCATAAATTTTAAATAATTTAGTTTTATACGACAATTTTATCCAAAATCATCACATAGAGTTAAATCATTCAAAATAGAAAATCGAAGACATGAAAAACACACACACAAGAGGCTCAGGGAACACGATAGGGATTATTTTTAAAATTTAACCAATTTAAGTTGACGTAACAATTTTAGCCCAA
Organism: Boesenbergia rotunda; assembly: GCA_024364735.1. Lineage (NCBI taxonomy): Eukaryota > Viridiplantae > Streptophyta > Magnoliopsida > Zingiberales > Zingiberaceae > Boesenbergia > Boesenbergia rotunda. The sequence goes on from JAGFNQ010001257.1 coordinate 410,581, forward strand.
TACACTTAAATTGGTAAATTTTATAAAATGATCCTCCATTGTTTTCCTTAAGTCCTTTAAAACAGTCAAAATTGTTTACATGATATTAAACTAGTCGAAATTGAACAATAAGGGCATGGATTGACTCACGAGGCTCTATAAACGGTTTAAGTGCAACTAAACTAGTCAAAATTGAAGAACCTTAAACCCTCAAATTCTTAAACACTTGACACTAACTTTTGATGATCTCTTTATTATTGTACGTTGCCTCTCATAGATTGCATAGCTTAATTTAACTCCTTGCGAGTTTGAGAGAATTTTGCCAACCAACAGTTGGAATAGCAAGTCGATTGATGGTTAGAGCAAAAAGGGTTGGAGAAATTTAATGAAGTGAGAGTGATCTATAAAGAACAAACATTTCTAACGATGATGCTTATTGGTTTGAGTGATAGGTTAAATAGTCAAGTTTTCATGTGCTGAATTCTTTATATACTAGCATTGTGCGACACTTAGGACATTCTTCTTTATAAGCCACTAAGTAAGTCTAATTCAAACAAGGAAGGGATTTACAAAAGTTTGGGAGGAGAAGATACTGCTTAATGCTCTACAATACTTGGATACAAACTTGAATGATCTACAAATGAAGAGGGTTTGCCTATTTATAATACTTGACCTAAGAATGATGACTATGATCTAAGGAATCCTATGGCGGAGATTAAGTTTCAAAATATATATATATAATATATATATATATATATATATTATATATATATAATATATATATATATATATATATATATATTGATAATTCAGGTATTCGGGCTTTGTCTAACTAATTCTTGAGGTAGACAACATTTTCCACTAGTTCACCTACTAGATAAATCCGGTGCACAACGGGGTGGGAGTAAAAAATGAAGTCTCCAAATATTTTTAAAAGTACTTCTAGTGGAGAATTTTGACACTCTATTATTACACTTATCAAGAGCATTTTACAAGATTAGAGAACAATATGTTGGGGATAATTTATCGGAGATAAATATACTAAATTGAAATTACTCAATTTAATTTCAACTATCTGTTGAGTGACTTGAATTGATAATTTCAAGCTGCCAAGTAGGGAAATAGCTGCTTGGAATGGTTGAGTTGGCTGGAAAGACTTGAGCTGCCTTGTATACTAGAGTGCAGACTCCTAAGTGCAGAGTCTAAGCGCAGACTCTCAACTTGGAGACTTTCGAGTCCGACTTTTGAGTGCAGATTCCCGACTTGGAGGCTCACGAGTCAGAGGTCGAATTGCTGAATCCAAGTACAAAGTCCAAGAGTAGATTCCTGACTTGGAGGCTCCTGAGTACAGAGTCCGAGTCTAAGTACAGAGTCCAACAGCAGACTCCCGACTTGGAGGCTCCCGAGTGCAGAATCCGGTTACAGAGTCCAAGAGCAAACTCCCGACTTGGAGGCTCCCGAGTCCGACTCTCGAGTGCGGAGTCTGAGTATAGAGTCAAAGTGCAAACTCCTGACTTAGAGGCTCCCAAGTGCATACTCCCAACTTGGAGAGGAAAAAGAGTTGCTAAAACCAGTGTAATGCAGTTTCCTTCAAACAGATTCGTCCTCCTCCAACTGTGTTTTGAGGTTATGATGGACGTCCATTTTCCAAAATACAATAGTAGAACTACGTGCACAACCAAGGACTGGTTGCCCATGGCGAACCAAGCAAAAATGCACGGCATAGAGGATAAGAGAGAGGGGGAACACAGGATGAAGATTTCTTCTTGCTCTTTTTTCTCTACATCTTTTGCTCAACATTGCTTCACTCGCTTGGGCAAAATTTTCCCCAACTGGTCCAGCATTCTATGCGTGCATGTCATGCTCACACACGAGTTAACTTAGTTCAGTGCAATCCGTCACTACCGCATGGCAAAAAAAATAAGTTTTTCACTTATAGCAACGAAATGATGTTCTGTCGCTATTAGCGACGGATATTTAACTTTTCTGTCACTATTAGTAACGGAAAACTTAATTATCCGTCGCTATTAGCGACAGATATTTGACTTTTCCGTCACTATTAGTAACGGAAAACTTAATTATCCGTCACTATTATACGATACAATGTACCAACCCCTCCTATTAGTTTCTATTTTTCCTGTTTACATTCATATCTAATATACTACATGTTGGAGGAAATGTACTCTTTTCCGAAGAGTTTACAATAAATTGAAATTGCAAACAATAATTCCAACTTATCTGTTGAGTGGCCCGGGCTGCTTCTCCGAAACTGCAGTCTCCCGAGCTGAATTCCCGAGCTCCAAACCAGGTGTCCCGAGCTCCCGAGCAGGTGTCTCGAGCTCCCGACCAGAGTCTCCCAAGCTCTCGATCAGTGTATCCCGAGCTTCAGACAAAGTGTCCCGAGCTCTCGACCAGTGTCTCCCGACCAGAGCAGTGTCTCACGAGCTCCCGAGTTTCCGAGCAGTAGTCGGGCGTCTCCCGACCGACCAGGAATTTGCTGAGGCCTGCGCAGCGCAGTTTCCTTGAAACAGATTCGTCCTCCTCCGGCGGTGCTTCGAGGCTCAGATGGACGTCTATCTCTCATGATACAACAACCGAATCACGGGCACAACGGAGCACTCGTTGCTCATGGCGAACTGAGGAAGTATCCGAACGCTACCACAGGAGGTCGGGAACGAGGTGGAGTGGAAGAGAATCACTTTGTACCTCTGTGTCTTTTTTACTTTCGGTCACAACCTCTATATATAGGCTCAGACCCCTGCAGTATTCAATGACGAATTAGTCATTTACTGCCAATTAACCCCGGCCAGATCGAAACGTCTGGGGGTTACTAATCTTGCATTAATCAAAATTAATGTATTTGTTACATCTGAGCAAAAATAATTTGGCAAAACGTTGGTTCATCTGCTTGGACAAATTTTGCCCCGACCGGTCGGACATTCAGCACGCGCAGTCGTGCACACACACGAGTTCACTTGGTTCAGTACAAATCCGGGCTCTAGATTTGCACCCCCCTGCACACTCACACGTGAGAGAGAGTCTCCCCCTAGCATTTGTTCACAACTAACATGCTTGTGAAACAATATAAACCAACCATTTTGCCTTAAAACTCTCAATGTGGAACTAAAGCCCTACTCACAAGGGAGTCTCTTTATTCTCCACCTCACTTTCTACTCACTAGAAAGTCCCACCACCTTCCTTTCCATTCACATGATATCCAACAATATAACCATCACAAACGATAGTTTATACAATAAACTAACAACAAACTCATACAAACTAAAATGCATACTACAATCCATATAATAGATCATAACAATAATAGCAATAATATTACAAACACACAACAAAACACACACAAAACACATCGTAACAAACTTACATGCTATAATCCATATAAACTAAAATGCATAAAAAAAAAACTGTCTCGTATATCCAATGCAAGACATGTCCAACTCTAATAACCAATATCCATAACAAGACATGTCCAATTTCTAAAGTCTAATACAAGACTTCCTAATAAACAACATGTTCAAAATAAGCTTCAATCTTATATAAAATATTATTTGGTTAGTTGTAAATATAACTACAAGCATTTATAAAAAAGACATAACTAGTTATCGTAAATTAATAAGCAAGGGAACATTTTTTAAAAAAATACATACTTTTCAACCAAGAAGATGTCTGGATATGACTTCCAAAATATGTAAAATCTAAAAATAACAATAAAAAAGTATAATACATTTAGTGATGTGTATTATCATAAAAAAATTGATAATAATATTTTGATTTACTAAATGCAAAGAAAAATTAATAACTAAGCAAAACAATAACATACCTCTAAATGATCTGCTCAGCAGGGGATTGTCGGGATCCTGGGTCTCTTAAGAGTCCAAATGATGGCGGGGAAATATCTGTGAATTCGGAGATAACGTAGCTGCAAATGCTTGCATATTAAGCAATATGTCCTCAATTCGATTCTATCGCTTGCGTATCTCTCGTACCTCTGCATCCCTCTCAGCCATCGTCGTCTCCAATTATGAGAGTCAAGTCCAGAGATCCTAATTTTCCTCCCGCAATTCTTGTACTTCACTAGATGAGGAGGAGAAACTAGGACGCCCCTGTTCCCTGGAGATCTCATCCGGTCAAAAACAACTTTTGCCTGAGTGTCAAGGCCACTAGGGATGCCTTCCTCCTTCCATCGACAACATTATAATAAATGTCATTAACCTCATCGGTGAAAAGAGACTGTGAAGTCTCCTCCTTTGTAGTAGGCTAAGAGGTGTATGCAACTCTAGTGATTATTGCTTATTGTGTAAAAAAAAAGAATTAAATTAATCTCTATATAAATTCTATAAATATATATATATATAAACTAAAGATAATATCTTACATTAATTGTCGAGGAGCATACATATGACTCATCTTTCTTTTTATGAGTCTGGTTAAATATCTCGCAATAAGTGACAGGTCTTTGTAATTCAGTAGCCTGTGTACGGAGAATGCAAATACATTAAAACTAACCAAAAACACTTGTAAGAAATGTTATTATAACTTGATTAAAAACTTACTAAGTCAGAGACATGCTCAACAATAGAACGGGATCCAACAGTATATTTTGTGGATCCGGTGCTCGATCCACTAGGCTTTGAGTTGCGATTGGCTCAAGCAATCGTTGAATTGTCCTGCCAATGCTGGGCAGCCCAAATGACTCTCCTAGTGAGCTAAACTACATTAGAGATAGTAGATGACATTGTTTCCATCTGCCTTCACTTGTATAACATGTCTCTATATAATTTTGAGCAATAATTATTGCAAGTTCTTTTAAACATGTCCTCATGACCCTCCTCCCAAACATATCTTTTCTACAACAATAAATTTTGAGATTTAATATCATGTTAATTTTTAACTCGAAATAAGTTTTATATTCAAAAATTTTTCATAATAAAATTCGTCATATCTTCCTCAATATGCTCCCATATAGTATCAAATGGGACAATCGTTATTTAAACTTCTTGAATATCAAAGATAAGTCGATTTTTTTTTATAGTGAGATGTTTATAATTTCGTCAATAAAATCTGATTTTTTTTATAGTGACTTCACTCTTTAATTGGAGTAAAAGATAATAATACTCATCTATCATTATGTGAGTTGCATGATCGATAATAACTTTATAGCAGATTGACCTCCAACTTGATTGGAGTAAAATTTAGTTTGCAAATAACAAATACACTAAATATATCACGTCATGTGATTAGGTCACATGAGTGGAAGCTGACCGACGCGAGGTGTCGTGTGCGACAACCACTGCGTGAATCATCGTGATTAGGTCCCACGAATAGTCGTTATCACGTGATTAAGACATAATTAGTGTTGTGTATTACAGGACGAAGAAGAAAGTCGCAGAAGAAATTAGGATTATCTCTAATTCTGTAGATTTGCGTCTAGTGTCGCATGTCACAGGATGAAAAAGAAAATCGATGAAGAAGATTAAAATTGTCTCTTGTTCGATGGATCTGTACCTTGGTAGAAAGAACATCAAAGAAGAAATTACGTGCAAAGAAGATTTATGTGTCGGTGTGTGCTTTCGAACGATGAGAATAGGATTTAGCCGGTCTGTGCCTTTGGATTTTTTAGATATAATTTAAAAAAAAAAAGCCCCTAGGAAGGCTGGTCTCTGAGACGATTGTCTATCTCGCCTTATGGGCGGTACGGCCCTACGGCGAGTTTTGTTGATTGAGGCTTCTTTGAATTAACTATGCTCAAGAATTCCCTTCTTGTGCGGTTTGAGTCCCAACATGTTCGCTACATCGTTGATGAGGAATATTTTAGATGCACCAATGTCAAGTAAGGCATTAAGTATGCGTCCTGCTAATTCAGTATACTTTAGCCTTTGGGTTGGCTAATTGTAATGTCTCATTCTCATGCTCCTCCTCTTCTTTGATGATGGCTGAAATTTGAGATCGTTTTGGGCACTCCCTTGTCCAATGTAATCCTCCGCAAAGTACTTAATTCTTTGTTTGCCACCCTTCTGAAATGGCTTGCTCTTGAACCGTGACCTTTTGTTTTCTCCTTCTCTTTGTCTCTCCTACTTTCAGACTATTGAATTTTTCAATGAATGACTTGGCAACGACCGCGGCTTGAGAAAGAGTTTGTACTCCCTATATTGCAACTTCATTTTAACCCATCCCTTCAAGCAAGAGTTGATTTACATTAGGATCCGACGAGATCACACCCCCTCAAAATTTCTAAAATATTATTTTTATATAATTTTTTTTATTTTCTTAATTAATATATATATATATTATTTAGCCATTTCAAAGATAAATATATATACTTATCTAATAGTTAGTTTTATTTATTTTAACACACATTTCGAATCTTTAGAATGATTAAATTTCAAAAAAAAAATTCTCCTTTATTTTTTACATTTCAACTAAATATATATTATATATTTTTGAAAATTTAAATAGATCATTATTATCTACTAAATTTAATAATTATTTTCATCATCAAAAATCCTAAATCCTTTAAGTCATCCATGTGAACAAAGTATCATTTCTAGGCTTCAAGCAGCAACTTTTGGAACTCACGACGCTACTCCTATTATCCTATGCTTCAACCCTTAAATTAAAGGACACGATTTGAATGTTTTTGTCAGATGTTGTTCTAACGATTAATTAGAAAAAACTCTCCAATCTCAAATTGACTTTTGCATGCACTCCCCACTTGATAAATTCTTTACATTCACTCCCTGATGAATTGAGTATAAAAGAGTGAAAACTCAGTATACATTGTAAAAATTTGAGTATAAAAGAGTGAAAACTCAGTATACATTGTAAAGATTTGAGTATAAATTGTTTGAGATTGAGTACTAATTTAAGAAATTTGAGTACAAAGTTTCGATGACTCCTCATGTGAAAATCTTAATGTGGTAAGTATAAAAGAATGAAAACTCAGTATACAATATTATAAAAATTTGAGTATAAATTATATGAGATTGAGTACTAATTTAAGAAATTTGAGTATAAAATTTCAGTGACCTCTCATGTGAAAATCTTGATGTGGTGGATGCAACTTCACATACTCAAATTTTTAAAATTTATAATTAATTTTTTTAAAATAATATCAATCTAAATTAATTCATACTTAAATTTTGATAATGTATACTGAAATTTTTACTATATACTGAAATAATGTATACTCAAATTTCTTAAATTAGTACTCGATCTCAAACAATTTATACTTAAATCTTTACGATTTATACTGAATTTTTACTCTTTTATACTGATAAAAAAATAACACATAAAACTGTCTTGTCAATCTCATCAGGGAGTGCATGTAAAGAAATTACATACAAAGCCTAGTTTGATATTGGGGAGTTTTCTCAAATTTTCCCTAGTTTTAAATTTATTTATTTATTTATTCATTTTAGTTTTTTAAGCATACGGCCGGAGCAATTTATAGAACATTCCTCTAACAGCCAATGAGCTTTATGCGTCCCCCCTGGCCCTTCTTCTCCGGCACACTGCCGTCGTTCCCTGCCAGAGCTTTGTACTTGTCCTTCCTCGTGAACTGGGTGCACTCGTAGCATAGTGCCGACCCGATCGCGCGTTGGATGTAGTTCGCGACGTCGTGGCTGGACTTGCCGTCGCCGCTGCAGGTGAGCTCCCTGGGCAGCTTGTCGAGGAAGGTGACCTCGTAGCTGGGGCTGGGATTCATGAAGAAGTAGAAGGGGTCCATCCCCTTCCACCCCCTCGCCGTCGTGCCGTGGAACATGCTCATCCCGCTCACCATCGCCACCGGCACGATCTCGTCCGTCAGCTCCGCGAAGAGCGCGGAGAAGCGCAGCAAGAAGGGCTCACGGCACGTGGTCCCCTCGGGGCAAATCACCAGGTCGCCGTCCTGCAGCAGCCTCTTGATCATGGCGGCGTCGCGCGCGCGGTCGCGGGTGAGGGGCACCGTGCGGATGGGCGAGAGGATCTCGGAGAGGCGCGAGACGGAGTAGGTGACGGCGGCGATGGGGCGGCCCAGGGCGGTCGAGAGGAAAATTGGGTCGAGGAGGGTGCGGTGGGAGCAGACGAAGAGGACGCCGGAGTGCCCTGCGGACTTGCTCGGGGGCGGCGGCGGGGTGCCGCGCACCGTGACGCGCACGCCCAGCGCGAGGAAGGCGTGGTAGACGAAGCGCATCGGGAGGAGCGATCCGGCTGCGATACGGATGCAGGCGAGCAGGAAGCCGACCGGCAGCCAGAGGAGAGTGAGCAAGGCCAACGGCGGCGTCGGCCGGAGGGCCAACCGGCCGTCGTGAAACATGATGGGTTTCGGCAGACTTTCCTTCGGGACTGGGCCCACTTTTGACTTTGTCTCATGTGGCACCACGTACCCTTCCTGTCACAATTAACCCATTAATTACATATTATTTTGTTAATTCATTTCTAATTAAGTAACTAATCCACTTGTAATTAATTTTTATACCTGACAGAGACTCATGAAGGGGTAATCGCTCTCCCTGTCCCCCAGTCCTATCTCCGGCGCCGCCTCCGGCATGTGCTTCCGCATCGCGACCGCCTTGTTCCTGCCGACGAGAACCCCCGAGCGGCTGACGAACCCCGTGGCGCGACCCCTGTACGTCTGGATCTCCGTCGCAATCACCAGTTGCACCCCCAGGTATTCCTTCAGGAAGGCCTCCACCATGATCCTGGGGTTCGCCGTCAGCACGCACCGGCGTCCGCACGCCGAGAACACTCGCCACGCCTCCGGGTGGAGGTCCGCGGCGTAGAATTTGGGCAGCACCGCCCGCGCGGCGGACTCGATGTCCTCCACGCGCGCCCCGGCGAAGGCCGCGAAGATCAGCACCTGGATCCCGGCCGACTCCGAGGCCAAGTAGTAGAGCAGGCCGGCCAAGGGCGCCGCCAGCAGCAGGAGGAGCAGCCTCAGCGGGCCGCCGACGTCGTAGGCCACGAGCGCGAAGTAAGGGAAGGAGCTGCGGCCGAGGAGCAGAGTGCCGTCCATGTCGGCCACCACCGAGTGGCCGTCCCGCCCCGCCGACGAGCAGTGCTCGACGGTTCTAAATGGAGAGGCGCCGCCGTTGAACGCCACCATTGTTGGGATCTATAATTCGACCGATCGATAATTAACTCTACTAATTATATATATTGATGGCTGTGGGCGTTGGCTTTGAGAAAGCATCGAGCAGCAACCGCTTTGGACTCAACGACGTGTGCGTGTTTTACATGCGTTGGCGCTATATATATATCATTTGAATTAATTTTGTTATCAAGGAGGACATTTTGCCTTGCTATTGTAATTATCACCAAGCAAGAAAGGGAATCCCGTTGGATTCAAATCGAATAGACTCATGATGAGTTAAACAGTCGAGGAGTTGACTAAATGTGTGATGGATGGTTGAGCCTATTTAGTTAAAATATTGAGTGAAGTTATTTTAAACCAATTTGTTTTTTTTTTGGCCACTTTTGATCACTAAAAAAGAGAATCTTGTTGATTCAGAGGGAATCATACTATTTTATTGCCATATTTGACAACTATGATTTTTTTTAAAATTTTAACTTCGTATACTCTAGCAACATCTTTTACTTTAAAGTACGTTTGGTGAAGGAAGTCCCAAATATCTCACTAGAGGTGAGAATTAATCTCCAATGCCATTGAACTCTAAAATTAAGATATAATCACGGATCCGTCTTCTTCATCTTAGATGTCAAAACGAGACCACCCTTTTTGGCCTTGTGCCTAAAAAATATTGAATTTTCCCATTACCTTTTTAAGTATAGACCAATTAAGACCATCTTAAGTAGTTTTGACCGTTAAGTCTAAGAGCATATGCAGCAATTCATTGGTAGGAATATGAATTCTTGTCTCTCCTTCATCATATTGAGGATGGTTCTTTGTTTCTACGATCTCAAACTTCACAAAATATATATAAAAATACCAACTATGAAGGCCAGCAAGAATGTTAGAAATTGAAATTTCAACTTTTAAATTAATTAGGTACTAATAAATTAGATCCTAAGCTCTTTACTTAATAAATTTTTCTAGCAAAACTAAATTGACTCCTAAAAATTTAATAAAGAACTCTAAGTTATTATATTTTTGTTAAATACAACGGCTCGAAACCCGGTCCAGAAATTTTTCGAAAAATTTCTATGGTTTCCAGACTTGCGAATTAAATTAAAAAGGGGTTTAATGGTTTAAACCTAGAACTTGTAAGGAGTGAAATGGAAGAAAACCTTAAGTGGAGGGCTGACATCTCTTTTGGTTAAGAGCGAGGGGCTGAACAGCTACAAAATCAAACTTTAAGAGGGGCTAAGGTTGAATGGGATTAATGTGGAGGGGCTTGGCTGCTTAAAACCCTAAAGATAAGGGTATGGACCTAATTATCTAGATGCGGAGGGGTTAAATGCAAAGTGGGCAACACCATAATCCCTACCTCTTTTCCTTCTTCCTTCGACCGCAACCAAACAACGCAGCCTCTTCTGTGATCTCCCTCCTCTATTCATCCGCTCAACGCCACCAACCGACTGAGCTGGTCTCCGGCGATCTAGGGCACCATCTCGTCGATTGATTAGAGATCGTTGTTCTTCCCTCTTGAGCCGATTGATTCCTTGCAAGACGGTCGACCCTCATTGCTCTCCTTGAACCCAGAGTTGTTGCTGTCAATCTTCAGCGAGGAAAGCGGATCTGGGGATCGAAGAGGACTTCTGGAAGAGAGGGAAATCGTGTGAGAGCACAGGCTCGTCAGCTCTGCGTTGAATCGTCTTCGCTAGCGCTATTGGTAAGGATTTTTGTCCATCTATAGCAATAAGATTGGATGATCCTGTAATGTGTTTTAGATGATGAATTAGAACTAATTGGGTTGAGGGTTTTCGATCATCGCACCGTTTCTTGAATTTCCGCTTCGATTTTGAATTTCTTGCCTGTGTTGATCGTGAGTTCAATCCGGTTGGGATCTGAAATGGCATAGTTTACAGGGGTTGTTTTTGGAAGGTTTCTGACTGGGATTAAACCTGTTCTTGGATTGAATCGCAACCCTGTTCTTCTGGTTTTGAATGGGTTCTACTATAGGATGGAATTGGTGGATACTTCAGGTTGACGTGAGATTCATTTTGACATCTCATTGATGTTCTATTTTGGGTTTCTTGACATCTGCCGTGAGCAGGTGCTTTGGGTATATGGTCTGTCTTGGAGTGTAGAAGGTTGATCTAGCTATTGGATGGCTTTGTGTGTGTGTGATCTCCCCTGCCGTGAGTTTCTAGTTTGGCATTGTTTTCTTGTTTTTTGATGTGTAATGGGATGATTACTGACTTCAGAGGTCTATCTTGGTTGCTGATCAAATTTGATCATGCTGGGTGTTGGCTTTTGATCTAGTGATCAATTGCTATTTGGATTGTTTTGTCGCGATTCTATTTTTGGGAGGATGTATCATCTTGTGGCTTAGGTTGGAGTTTTAGATGTAGTGGCTTAATCCTTGATGTGGCATGAGTTTCATTCAGAGTTTGGGTTGTCGTGCGATTTATGAAATGGGTTCAATTATTAGTGAGGCTCTGGTTTGTGACTTCTGATAATTGTCTAGAGCTTCTCATGAAGTTTAGTGCCATGGGGCACTTAGGTATTTGTTTAGGAGTTTTGTGGATGGTTCCTTTGGCACAATTGCCGTGGGATGAGATGGATCAAAGGTCTAGGGTTGGACTAAACCTAAACTTGAAATTTAACTCCAAAGATAACAAGGGCTAATCATTTAATTAGGTAATTAAATGAAATAGATGATTATGTTAACCCTAATACGGTTTAGGGTTTTGTTTAGCTATTTAATAATTGTATGATAGCTAAAACTATGTCCTTCGATACAGGGCATTGATTTGGATCCATTGGTGCTGATTATTAGACGGGAGGTTCTCATTGATACGAACTCCTACTTTGAGGCGGGTACTTCTTGCTTGTCTTCTTTAGATCCACTTTATCTTTATACATGGCTAGTCGTTATTTATGCAGTAGGCTTTTATTGACCTTTATCTGCTATCGTTTTGTTATCCTGTTTGATACTTATGCTTGACCTTAGATATGATCTAAATTTTCCTTCTATACAGTCTCGTTTATTTGTTATCTGATTCTGTATAGCATTGGTATGACATGAATAGGTAGATATAGAATAGCAGACCACTGTATGGTTGCATTGATTATGTCTAGCCATACTTGCACGTGTGTCTAGATATAGAGTGATTGGGTTATGGCGGCATGTCACTTGATATTTGCATTGTTTGATTGCCGTTATTACTTGCATGAGCACCTAGATGCATGATGGTTAGGTTATTATACCTGTGATCGACCTGTGCATGTTAGGTTGAGTTATGTATGATGACCTGGTAGGGGTTGCATGTGTTTGAGTCATGCACCATACATGCACTGTTGCATGCCGACGATCAGCGACTCCCTTGTGGTTGAGCCTATCGTCTTCCGGCACATGATATGCATACACGACTACTCATGGGTTAGTGGATACCGTTGGGTGTGTGCATTTGCTCTGTACTGCTCCGCTCGACCGCTCATGGGTAGTGGTTTTGAAGCGTAGTAGCAGGCAGGGATCCCTTCTCTTCCCATAGACCATAGGAGATGAAATCGACGCTCCTCATATATATATGGGGTAGGGGGTGGTCCCCTGTCAGCATCCTGTCCACTCGGTCACTCAGGAGCAGTGATAGCAGGGTGCGTACAGTGTCACAGCTCTACCCACTCGGTCGATACAGTATCGCCTGTCTCGGTGGCTTGACTGGTGTTAGGGGGTGACCATGTCATTGCATCATGTGCATTTGATGCATTGTGCATTTTGATTGTGATTGCTGCATTTATTTGTTGCACTTGTTTGACATGCATGTACAGGATATGCTTATGTGTGATTTGATGACCCTGCACTTGCTCGTGTAGTGTGAGTCCTTTTATGATCAGGATAGACTGTTTCTGGTATGTACAGTCAGTTGTATTTTCAGTTATGTATATTCTGATATTCCTGTTGAGACTGTATCATGTTATTTCTTTATAACTTATTCAGCTATTTTGTTGAGTCATGCATATCTTTCTATATACCTGCGGAGTCCACTTGGACTCACCGCCCGTCACGATGTTTTTGTTTTCCGGTTGATAGCTCGCCGGAGGAGCCCAGTTGCCGGTCTCGGGTCCCTACGACTCTTTGATGGGTGCTTCCGCTGTGTTTCGTTTTGTTTTTATAGCTTAGTCTATATTTTGTATTCATTACGATACCGTGAACTTGTATTTGATTTATTCGTGCGGTATTGTATTTTGAGTCCTTTGTTGGACTTTTGTGATGTGGTTTTGCTGCGCGCCTGCCCTGGGGGCAGCTCAGGTGAGTATTACGGATTTTAGTATTGCGATATTTTCATTTTTCATATATTATATATATGTTTGGGGCCTGAGGCCAAATTATAAACTGCGTGTATTGTTTGTATGTGTAAATTGTCCGTTGGACAGGGAGATATTGTCCGATTTTATATTGGATCAGCGGCTCCGTCAATCTCGGGGAGTGATAATTTTCCTCCACATTCTAAAAGTGTAATAAATTAGAGAGTACTTCTTTGTTTATTATCTAATTATTTATTTGTTAGACTGATTTGTCTATCTAGCATAGTTTTAGTTTTTTTTTTTTTTGTGTGTGTTTTGATTTATGATTTTTTTTTTGGGATTTTAGGTTCTCGTTCTGGGTTTTGGGCTCTATGCTAGTTTTTGGGTTCTAATTTTTTTAATCTAGCTTTAATTTTTTTTTTTTTTTTGATACCAGTTTCTATTTTAGATTTTGGATGATGTATTTTGGGTTCTAATTTTTAATTTCTAGTTTCTAATCTCTAGATCCTATTGTTTTGAGTTTTGGATTCTGTATTTTGTATTTTGGTTTTTGAGTTTTTTTTGTTTCTTGTCTCTAGGTTTTGGTTCCATTCTAAATTTTAGATTGTGTTTCTGTATTTTGGTTCTTAGTTTTTGGTTTTTGTAATATGGGTTCTAGTTCTTTTTTGGGTTTAATTTTGGATATATTTTGATTTGAGTTTTGATTTTATTTTTAATTTTGATTATGTTCTAGATTTTGAGTTCTGGTTAGATTTGATTGTATTCTACTTTTTTTATTTTTTTATTTTATTGTTTTGTTTGCTTTGGGTGGTAAAAGAAAATAGGAACAGAATTATGAATGGATGAGATATGAAATCAATCATGGCGTAGGAAAAAAAAAGTAAACAGTGGATATAATAATAGATGATGATTAATAGAAAAGAGAATCAAAATAATGAAACCGAGTATTCTAATTTTAATAGTGATAGATTGTTTTCAAAATAGTCATGTTGGCTATCATATATTTATGGAATTGAACAAGGATCAATTTTTGACGAAGTTGGTGGAAATACACTTTCATATAATGGTTTGTTTGATTTCCTAATTTATTTTTCTATAGATGACTATGCAACTGATGCCCGAGATTAGTATATGACCTTTTGCATAATCGAATAGTGATAAATTCCAACCAAAGCAAAGGATTTTAGTGAGTAAAACAAATATGATGTAAGACAAAAAAAAACGGAAAGGTAAAAATTAAGTTTGTTGGAGAAGAAGATGACAAATACTAGGCCTAAAAAAACCTACCTGATAGAAGACGGAACAATCAAGAAATAACAAATAGAAGAAAATGTTAAAAATTAATTTTGAGAATTAATGCATATGCATGAATCTTAAGTATGCAAAAAAATTCAAACGGGCGCATACATTATGTGATTTTTTTGCAATAACTAATGCCATTCTAGAAGATGTCTTTATAATTATGTGATTTTTTTGCAATAACTAATGTCATTCTAGAAGATGTCTTTATAAGATTGCAGTAACTATGCCATAAATATGTTCAATATCAAATATTCTATCATATTTTAGTTTTTTCTATTTTTATATTGTTCTCTAGTTCAATATCTAACAATGGCATCAGAGCATCTATATACTTTCCTTTCTTGATAGCAAATATCCTCTTCCAACACTCTCTAAGTCAAGTTGATGGAGAGCACTGTAATTATTGGAGTAGTATGGAAATATTTTCCATCTAACAAGATCTCAAGTAATTGAATAAAGCTACGAAGAACTATCAATAGCTCCTCCAGCATGGACAAATGCTTAACAATGACAATATAAAGAAAAATCAGAAAGGATGCACATGCACTACGATACATTAGCAAGGATTGAGCAATTCAATTTTCCCTCATATTTTCGGTATAACAAATGCTAAGGATGCTTGGGAAGTTTTGAACAAAGAATTTCAAGGTTTGGAGAAAATCACTATCATCAATTATGAACTCTATGGATCAATTTTGATTATTTATCCATCAAATAAACTGGAAAGGTTATGTATTTTTTTTTTTCAAAAATTACTGAGATAGTTAACTTGATTAGAAGTTGTGGTGATACTATTTAAGAAAAGAAAATAGTTGACAAAATTTTAAGGAAAAATTTCAACATGTTATTATTGTCATTGAGAAATCTAAAAATTGGTCCGCGTTCACTATGTATGAACTAATAGGTTCCCTTAAAGCTCATGAGAATAGAATGACAAGATATATAGAAGAACCATTAAAGTACACCCTCCAATCCAAAATGAATGTGAAAGAAAGAAAGAAAGAAAGAAAGAAAGACCAATCGAGATGACAAAAGTATCAACATCGAATTCTAATTCAAAAGGCAAAGAGTAGAAGAAAAATCAGTCTAACAACAAAGATTTTAGACAATGCCACATATGAAAAAAAAGCAATAATGAAAGCAAAGATTATTAGCTTAGACAATATATATAACTGTGAAAACTCTGACCATCTTTACATAAATTGCCAGAAGAAACAAAAAAATCAAGACAATTTCACCAAAAATAATGACGAATCCAAATAACAATTGATCTACTCTTGCATGAGTATGCAAGAAGATCAAGATACGTTGTACATCAATAGCGGGTGCAGTCGCCATATGACAAATATAAAGTCCAATTTTGTCTACTTGTAGGATTTATTTTAATCCAAAGTGAAGCGTGAAGATAGACAGTATGTTAAGGAGGAAGGCAAAGGTCACCATGAAAAGAAAGGGAGGTACTTCTAAACTTATTTGATGGAGTTGAGTATCCCGTGACCGACACATGGGCTAAAGAATCTATGTGACAAGATATAGCGAGTCTGAACAACTCTCTTTCCGGAGCTCTCAAGACCCCCTCCGCGGGTAGACACACCCCGGAGATCAAATCAAAGGACACACTCTCGAGATCACCTCGGGAAGCCAGGTCCCCGAGAGCACCTCGGGAAGCGAAGTGCCCGGGACCCCTGTTGAAAATCAAAATTTTTAAAGGGCTTAGTTGTAAACTTTAAAGGGGTTAATTGTAATTTCTGAAACTTGGAGGGTCTTTTTGCAAAAAGGCTAAAAAACTATTATAAAAACTTTAAAAGCCCTTACTTCCTCCCCAATCCCTTTTGCCGTTTTCTTCTCCCTGACGCCCGACCCTTTCAGTTTCTCCCGAGTTCTCTCTGCCTCGACGCCGCTCGCAGCCTGTACACGAGTGGTTCCTCCTTGTAGTGTCGTTTCCCCCCCCCCCCCCCCCCCTCTTCTTCTCCTTCCTCTTCTGCCGTTTCTTCTTCTTCGTCTTCTTCAGTGTGCACAAACGAGACGCCGAGCGCCTCGACTTCCCGATTGGCCGCAACCCTAAGCCGGCGATTTTTCCTCCACTTCGCCGGAAAGTTTTCTCTTTCCTCGCGCGCGAACGACCACCAATTAGGTATGGATTGCAGAATTTCTTTCCGAGTTGTGTAGATAGGATAACGTCTTTGTTTTGGTCGAAAGTTTTGTGTGTGAATGAATTGTCAGAATGGGGTTGGGGCTATGGAATAATTTCTGGTTTTGAATGATCTATGATTTGGGATCTTGGATGAGTTCGGTTCTAGAGTTTGGTTGGGCGATCCTGTGCATGGAATTGAGTTGCCCTATTTTATTACCGTGAGTTTCACCATGTTCGTTGGGGGGATGCTACTGTGAGGTCACTAGGGTTTTTATGTTCTGATGTTTACTCCAATTGGAATAGAGGAAAAGGGCTACTGTGATATTGATCTTACCTTAATCATCTGATATTGCTCTTTCAATTAATCATCCTGTCAAAAACTAAGAAATATTCCATGAGCAGTAATTTCAATTGCCAGAATGAAATGTATGATAAAGCCCTTCCTTTTGGGTTCTCATATTTTTCTTAGAAATTTGAAAGTAGGAGTTGTAATTGGGGGTAATTACACAAGGTGCCCTTTCTATCTATGTTCATGTATGCTATGGTTAAGGGTTAACCGGATTACTAAAAGTATAGTTGATTAGATATCAATTATGAGTTTATCAAATTGGTTTAATTAAGTTAAAGATTAATTGAAATGACTTAGGGGTGATTAGCTAAACTTAAGAATCATTAAATAGTTACTGAGAAAGAACTCTGATAACTAATAAAGGAGAAAGAACTCTGATAACTAATAAAGGAGAAAGATATGAATTACTCATGGTTATTAGAATTACTTGAGTAATTAGTTTTGTTTCATACCCTGTATTGATAGGATGCGAGCTGAAGGTGATCCCATAGACTTGAAGATCGTTGGCACAAACTACAATTATAAGGCGGGTATTTCTCCTTTGTACTCGAGTAGTTTTCTTTACCTTAAAAGCATGGTTATATTATGTCTGATAGGTTGCTTGACCTTGTTCTTTGTCATTATTTAAAACATCGCCGTTGAGACTTATTCTTCGTTGATCTTTGAGTATTCTAAATTCGTATCCGTACAGTCCTCTATTGGTTTTCTATTCTGTAAAGTGTCGCTTGTACGCGAGTACTTAGAAGTCCATTACACACAGATAGGTTTATTTTGACATTAGAAATACCCTACCCAGTAGTGTAGGTGCATAATCGTTGGTTTTGATTTCCAGTTGATTATATTGATGCATCGTGTATTCGTTGGACTTTATTGCATCGCTGTTTCTCCGGTTGTTTGTGCATCGTATAGCATGCACCATACTTGCATGTTGCATACTAACGACTGTTGAGCTTACATTTGGTTAAGTCGTCGTTAGTCATATTGTTGCTCGATTCACTCAACCACTTGTTGTCGTGGTAGATATTAGAGTGTGAGCACCTGTCCTGTTATGCCAAACAGTGACACCCTCACCGTTGTTTTTAGAGGGATGAGCTGTTGGTGGCTCACCCTCACCGTTGTTTTTAGAGGGATATTACAACTGTATAGCTCCCCCTATGTATCGGGGTTGGAGTGTAGACTCCCCAGTATCCTGTCCACTCACCCACACCTTATGTGGTATTTGTTGTTGGAGTGGTACAGTTGTCACAGCCCTACCCACTCGGTCACACAGATGGGATGTGTTGACGGCTTGACTGGCGTCAGGGGTGACACATGTCATTGCATTATGTGCATACGTATTTCTTTTATGCATTTGCTTGTGTTTGATGCACTTATATGAGCTATGGTTGTTGCACATGATTGTCATGCATGTATATCTTGGCTTTATTGTTATTGTGTCGTTTTACACCTGTTTAGTTATTATTCGATTTTATATCATGTCGTATTATATTAGTTATGCATGATTAGGTAAATTCTATAATTCTTATGGATTGTACACTGTTGATTTCTCTACTCCGTTATCTTTATTATGCCATGCTTATTGTCTACTCATATACCCGCAGAGTCCGCCCGGACTCACCACCCCTGCTTTCCTTTTTGTTGTTTCAGATAGCAGGTAGACGTATCTCTTGGAGCCAGGAGAGGATCCAGTTGCCAGTGCAGCTCACTTGGTATCAGGATTCATAAACTCTAGTACTTATCCTGGAGGTCTAGAGTTCGAATCCTGAGGAAGGCAAGAATCTTTATTATGTCATGCTTATTGTCTACTCATATACCCGCAGAGTCCGCCCGGACTCACCACCCCTGCTTTCCTTTTTGTTGTTTCAGATAGCAGGTAGACGTATCTCTTGGAACCAGGAGAGGATCCAGTTGCCAGTGCAGCTCACTTGGTATCAGGATTCATAAACTCTAGTACTTATCCTGGAGGTCTAGAGTTCGAATCCTGAGGAAGGCAAAAATCCACTTGCCAGGGGTGGAAAGACCTAGTGAGTAACGACACGGTTGTTGGTCGTCGACATCGGTTGTTGGTCGACGACATAGTTAGGCCGCCAAATGTTGATTTGGCCGCCAGGTTGTTGGGCCGCCAAATGTTGATTTGGCCGCCAATGGGTTGAGGGGTCGTGTCGTTACAATAAAAAGGCGACCCCTCAACCCATTGGCGGCCAAATCAACATTTGGCGGCCCAACAACATGGCCCCTCGGCCCAACAACCTGGCGGCCAAATCAACATTTGGCGGCCTAACTATGTCGTCGACCAACAACCGATGTCGACGACCAACAACCGTGTCGTTACTCACTAGGTCTTTCCACCCCTGGCCAGTGAATTTTTGCCTTCCTCAGGATTCGAACTCTAGACCTCCAGGATAAGTACTAGAGTTTATGAATCCTGATACCAAGTGAGCTGCAGCTCACTTGGTATC
Organism: Boesenbergia rotunda; assembly: GCA_024364735.1. Lineage (NCBI taxonomy): Eukaryota > Viridiplantae > Streptophyta > Magnoliopsida > Zingiberales > Zingiberaceae > Boesenbergia > Boesenbergia rotunda. The sequence continues at coordinate 430,173 of JAGFNQ010001257.1, forward strand.
AGGATTCATAAACTCTAGTACTTATCCTGGAGGTCTAGAGTTCGAATCCTGAGGAAGGCAAAAATCCACTGGCCAGGGGTGGAAAGACCTAGTGAGTAACGACACGGTTGTTGGTCGTCGACATCGGTTGTTGGTCGACGACATAGTTAGGCCGCCAAATGTTGATTTGGCCGCCAGGTTGTTGGGCCGAGGGGCCAGGTTGTTGGGCCGCCAAATGTTGATTTGGCCGCCAATGGGTTGAGGGGTCGTGTCGTTACACCCCCCCGGGCCAGAAGACCCCGAGTTCACCTCGGGAAAGCGGAGCCCAAGAAGCGTTCGTCAAGTAACAGTCCCCCTTTCTTCGGATCTGCGGATAACCATCACCTATTATTGCGGAGTCATCATGACTCATAAATGTCGCAACGGGTTGAACTTAATGATGACGTGGACCGTTGCAAAGGTTATCCGGTAACCGACAAACGGGGAGACGTGGCAAAGATCGTGGAGACGCACGAAGGCAGCCGCTGCAGGTATAAAAGTACTCCAACCCCTCCAGTAAAGGGGTTATGCATTCTCTACTACTCGTACATTTTTCTGCCTTCTATTCGGATCCATCGAGGCCCTGACTTGAGCGTCGGAGTGGGCTCCACCGAACAACCTCCAACTTGTTTTCCTAACGCTCGTATTGATCTCGCAGGGCGCAGAGTTCCTCCCCTCCCGTCAGCATCCGCATGGGCTGAACCTTGGTGACTGGCCATCGACGTCGGTTCCTTCCGGAACAAGTTTGGCGCCGTCTGTGGGAAACCAGTAAAACACCAGAAGGAGCACCGATGGCCGAGCCGGTGGGACAATCCATCGTCCTGACGAAAGAAGAACTAGATCGATTGATCGCCAACACCGTTAAGGGTGCGCTCGAACAATATCAGATCGAGCAAGCCGCATCGCGTCGAGTGGTTTCAGGGCAAACTGAGATCACCAGAATCTCCGTGCTTCTCTTCGCCTTACGATAGGCTCGGCGATCCTAGCTCCGTGCTAGCGCTTCTCACTGCCTTACAACAGGCTTGATAAACCTAGCTCCACGCTAGCGCTTCATTTATCTCACTGTCTTACAATAGGCTCGGTGATCCTAGCTCCATGCTAGCACTTCTCTTCGCCTTACAATAGGCACGGCGAACCTAGCTCCGCGCTAACGCTTCATTTATCTCACTGTCTTACGATAGGCTCGGCGATCCTAGCTCCATGCTAGCGCTTCTCACTGCCTTACGACAGGCTTGGCAATCCTAGCTCCGCGCTAGCACTTCTCTTCACCTTACGACAGGCTCGGCGAACCTAGCTCCGTGCTAGCGCTTCATTTATCTCATTGCCTTACGATAGGCTCGGCGATCCTAGCTCCATGCTAGTGCTTCTCTTCGCTTTACGACAGGCTCGGCGATCCTAGCTCCGTGCTAGCGCTTCTCTTCACTTTACGATAGGCTCGACGAACCTAGTTCCGCGCTAGCACTTTATTTATCTCTTTGCCTTATGATAGGCTCAGCGAACCTTTGCCTCGCCTCGAAACGCACTAGGACTGTTGGACTATTTCAAAAGATTGCCTCGGGCTGAGAGACGAATGTTTCGATTCCTTGGACCCAACGTGTCACCAATGAAGTAGTAGTGGGTGCAGAGACCTACCATAACATAGCTTCTTCATCACCATACTAGTCTAATCAGTTAGACACACTTCCTTCGATCAGACTTGAAGGGAGGGACTTGTGATGGGGTTGAGTACCACGTGGCCGACATGTGGGCTGAAGAAGTTATGTGGCAAGATATAGCGAGTCTGCACGACTCTCTTTCCGGAGCTCCCGAGATCCTCTCGAGAAGGGGATCCCTCGAGATCCCCCGCGGGTAGACACGCCCCGAAGATCAAATCAGAGGACGCACTCCTGAGATCACCTCGGAAAGCTAGGTCCCCGAGACCACCTTAGGAAGCGAAGTGCCCGAGACCCCCCCGGCCAGAAGACCCCGAGATCACCTTGGGGAAGCGGAGCCCAAGAAGCGTTCGACCTCAAGTAACGATCCCCCTTTCTTCAGATCTGCGGATAACCATCACCCATTGTCGCGGAGTCATCATGACCCATAAATGTCGCAACGGGTCGAACTTAATGACGACGTGGATCGTTGCAAAGGTAATCCGGTAACCGACAAACGGGGGGACATGGCAAAGATCGTGGAGACACACGAAGGCAGCCGCCGCAGGTATAAAAGGTACTCCAACTCCTTCGGTAAGGGGGTTATGCATTCTCTACTACTCGTATATTTTTCTGCCTTCTATTCGGATCCATTGAGGTCCTGACTTGAGCGTTGGAGTGGGTTCCGCCGGACAACCTCCGGCGTGTTCCCCTAATGCTCGTGTTGATCTTGCAGGGCGCAGAGTTCCTCTCCTCCCGTCAACATCCACGTGGGCTGAACCTCGATGACTGACCATGCATCGACGTCGATTCTTTTTGGAATATTATCAAAGATGTGTTTTATGTTCGTGAATTATCTCAAAATTTAATGAGTATGGTCAACTAGAAGAAAATGATTATGTGCTCACATTTGATAGGGATAAATGCACAATTATTGATAAGGAAAAGGAATAAACAATAACTATAGTACATATGATGTCAACTGTCTGATTTTAAATTTGGATGAATGATTCAATGCTTTGACAAATGAGGGGCGAGCATTTAAATTATGAGAGCCTTAGATCGTTGAATAAAAAGGCTATGACTATTGGGCTACCTTTGTTGACGTAACAGGAACAGTTTGTGAAGGATGAGTTTATAAGAAAAATTCATAGAATGTTGGTCCTGTCGCGAAGTGAGATAGACTTTCAAAAGTGAAGTGGTGCCCTGAGTGTCACAAGCTGCTGATATCAGTTCCGATCTGCAAGAAAATGACCTTTAGCAAATCCACTGGAAAAAGTCCCCGGCAAGGCCCTCCGACGGTCAAGTCAATCCCCGGTGGTGGAAGAGCAAGAAAGTGAAGGCAATAGAATAGTAAAACAGAAGGTTCCTGCGCGTACCTGTGAAGTGAGAGGGGAGAGGCTTATATAGCCGGGGGAACTAACAGTTTCTGCTCTTTTGCCACCTTTTTTCTTATGCAGCGGCAGGGTATGGTGTTGCATACGGGGCAGGGTAGGGGCACTGTTAGCTCACCGTCGGTGGTGGAAGAGCAAGAAAGTGAAGGCAATAGAATAGTAAAACAGAAGGTTCCTGCGCGTACCTGTGAAGTGAGAGGGGAGAGGCTTATATAGTCGGGGGAACTAACAGTTTTTGCTCTTTTGCCACCTTTTTTCTTATGCAGGGGCAGGGTATGGTGTCGCATATGGGGCAGGGTAGGGGCACTGTTAGCTCACCGTCTGGCGCCGCTCGGTCTAACCCAAAATGGGGCACTGTAGTATGGGGTGTAAGGAGATGGCAGAAAGGTATTGTGTCAGAAGATCACATTGTGTCAGCGGGATATTTGCGATTCGGGCAGGGATGACATCAAGCCTGAGCTGGCCCGCGTCGACTTCTACACAGTTCTGATCGGTAGGGGGTCAGGGAGTGGGTATTTCCCTGCGGCCTGATAATGCCGAACCATCGTGCCGACTGGCTGCCTCGAGTGAGATCGCGTCATGCGACCGATATCTTTCCGAGTGAGACAGAATACTCCCTGAGTCGATGGGTGCTCGGGTACTGCGTATCGGCCGTGTCTCTAGGTCGGGTGGTTATGGCAAAGGAAGACTGCCGACTGAAAAACCACTCGGGTGCGGGTTGGACACTCTCTGGCGATTGATAGGTCATTCAGAGGCTGAAATAGTAGGCTCCCTAGGTGACGAACGGAGTCGGGCTCCCGGTCCTTCCGCTGGGGGATTGAGTCGGGGTACATCCGACTGATCACTCATTCGGGATATCCGGGGCAAGTGGGCCCTGGGCTTGCGGCATTGCCAACTAGACTAGCCAGCTCACACTTAGCGGGCCCGTCCCTTCCTTACATGGTGCCAGGCTGCCCGCCCGAGCTACAAGCGAGCTAGGCCGGGATAATATGCATCCCCTTCGAGTCTAGTCGAAGGAGGCGTCGAGCCCGACTGACTGGACCACTAATTTAGAATGAGCCTGGCACCCCCGAGTGGGTTGCCCACCTGGCTGATTTGAGTCGGCTGTTTCTGACCGTCTGGCGACGCGCCGACCTCGACGCGTCCAACTGTCTTATCCCTCTGTCTCCGACTCTTGTCAAGTCGATTCGTATCCTTCGCATTTATTACCACTTTAATTGCTGGGGCTACGTGTTTGATGGTTACTGGTGTCCCGGGTGATGAAACGTCCGCCGCATGGCAGGGCGAATGGGCGGCGCACGCGTGTGATGCCGAGCCTCGGGAATTACCTGCGGTTGATCAGACGGTCCATGTCTTCTCCCACCTTTTCCCTGGATCACCATCGGACGGCTAGCAGCGACCGCCCAACCCTATAAATAAGCGTTTTCCCCTCGTGTTTTACCATCACTTTTTACCTTCTGACGCCCAACTGCTGTTCGTGTTCGCTCTACTAGGGTTCCGACCATCTTTAGCCTCCGGCGTTCCGCCTTCTTTCTCACCGGCGACTCCTTCTCTCTTGGTTAGTATCTTTGCTTTTCTATTTCCTTATGGAGTCATCGTCTTCCCACCCCGAGCCATGGTACGCCACCATGGTGACCGACCTGCACTTCCACGACCTAGACCAGCTTCAATCAGACTACCAAATCTCCTTTGACCACCGTCTTCGGCTGCCCGACCTGACCGACCGACCCGAGTTCGCCCCCCTTAGCTTCATCACCTTGTCCCGAGACCACCTGTAGGTCGGGCTCCACTTTCCCATTCACCCATTCATATCCTCCGTCTGCCATTATTTCCAACATCCTTTGTCCCAATTAGCCTCGAATGCCATCCGACTGATGTGTGGCGCTCGGTCATTATCTTCTCTCTATATCAAATCCCTCTCTGACAGGAAATATTCCATTATTTCTTTTATCTTAAAAAACAAGAGCCGGGCGATTTTTCTTTCAAGCCAGCGCCAAGACCTCCTTCCTAGCGAAACTTCCATCTTCTAACAAAGGTTGGAAAGAGCACTTCTTTTTCATCAACCTCACCCCGACCCCTGTTGGGGTAATCCATGGTCCGGAGTGACCATGTGTTTTGATGGTTGGGCAAAGGGTTTAAGTTAGGTTCACCCTTGTATTTGATATGTGTATTTGAGTGTGCAGGTTTGCAGAATACACATGGACTTAGTTGGACGGCTCCGGGTCCGGTGAAGGATGGTGTGAGTCGTGGGCTTGTATGCATCCGAGGGACCGTGGACAAAGCAGGGGCGATGAGCTGAGGGAAGCGGACTTCGAGGCATACGCAAAGGATGACATGGGAGACAGGCCGTAAGCTTGCATGCATCGGGGACGAGAGCCAAAGTCGAAGAGGGCTTGAAGGCAACAGGTCGAGATTGCTGAATGGAGGGTCAACTGAGTCATGAGGGGTCGAGTGCTAAGGGAATTGTACTCGGGAAGGAAATCCTAGGGTTTGAGTGCTGAGAGAATTGTACTCGGGAAGGGAAACCTTAGGTAATAGTCGATTGATACTTGATCAGTCGACTGAGGTAGAGCATAGAGAGATCAGTCGATTGGTAATGGACCAGTCGACTGATGCAGTCGAGTGTGCAGTCGACTAGTGTCGACCAGAATGCGAATCATCAAGGCGGTGACATTTGAATTCGCGAAGACCAGTCGACTGCCCCAGGGGCAGTCGACTAGTAACGGTCAAAACAGGATCGAGCTCTATTTAAGAGAGCTCGTGTTTGACTACTTTTCTTTGGCGAAACAAGCTTGGTTAGAGCCTGTTAGTAGCCTACAAGTGCTCAGTGTTTGTCCAAGGATTGTGGCGAGGTTTCTCTACCCACAAGGAGCGACAAGAGCTAGCCGGAGGCGTTCCGAGGAATCATCCACCAAAGGATCGAGATCGTCCATCTTACGGACAACCGTGGAGTAGGAGTTTCATCTCCGAACCGCGTAAAGGTGATGTATTAGCATTGTTTAGTTTAGATTTAAGATTTCCGCTTGCGCTTGCTGACCATTGTAGGAAGACAACATCGAAAAGTTGCTATTCACACCCCCCTTCTAGCAAATGACAAGGTCCCAACAAGTGGTATCAGAGCAAGGTTCACTCATCTACGGACTAACCGCCGAGAGAGCAAAAAGCTAGAGGAAGATGGATTTGGAAGGTCCGCTTGGATGGGATACTAGGATCCCACCTCCATATGATCGAGATGACTTCGAGTATTGGAGGAAGTGGTTCGAGACATGGTTCCAAATGGATTGGGACCATTCGACCGCATTGGATGTTCCATTTGAAGCTCCAACGGACAAAAAGGGAAAACACCTTCGACCTCGGTATTAGACCAAGGATCAAACGGAGGAAGCGGAGGCGGATAAGGAGGTAACTAGAATTGTATTAAATTTATTACCTCCATATATTGTGTCAAATGTAGGAGAATATAAGAATGCATATGAGCTATGGAGAAAGGTGATAACTTTGCATGAAAATTCGACACAAAGACAAGGAGAAGAAGAGCCCAAGGAAGAGGTGTCATTGGTCCAAGAAAAGGAGAAGGACCAATCGGAAGTTGAGTCAAATTCAACATCCGAAGAGGAAGAAAAAGTGGAATTGTCCACATCCTCAAGTGAGGAAGAAATAGAAGAAGTCTCTATGTCAAGGATTGAGGAGGAGGAGAAACCATCCTCAATGTTGGAGCAAGAAGAAGCTTCCACCTTCATCAAAGCAAAGTCAAAGGATCACATAATTTGCTTTGGGTGCAATCAAAAGGGACACTACAATGACATGTGTCCATTGGGTAAGAAAAAGAAGGTAAACCCTAAACTCAATTCAAATAGTTTGAAAACTAACATGAGTTGTAGGGATGAAGCAAAGAAGGATAAGAAGCATATAATTTGTTTCACGTGTGGTGAGCATGGACACTACCACACCAAGTGCCCAAAGAAAGGAGAAATCAAGAAATTGACGCACTTAAAGAAATTGGAAAAGAAGAGGAGCTCAAGTCAAGGGGGAGCTTTAAAGGTAAAAGGGAAGGTAATCCCTTATTTAAAATTAAATCTAATTTCCAATTTTTATATGCTTGTTAAAAATAATCATAGATTTAGGCATGATGATAGAAATAGAGTTAACAAGGTAAATAATTCTAGGAAATCGTTACCCAAAGCTAGACTAAGAAAGACCCAAACTACCATGCCTAAGGGAAGGAAGGTGGTTAATGATCAAGGCACAAATCCCAAGAAGGGGAGACATATGTACAGGAAAATGGGTAGGTCTAGGAATGTCCAAGGTGAACATGTTGACTCTAGGGTTAGAGCTCTAGAGTTGGAAAATCAAGTTTTGAGGGCAAGACTTGAAGAAATGGGAAAACCCCTAGATAGATTCACTATTGGATCTAAGAGTTTAGGTATGAGTTTGGGTAGTCAAAAACTCAACAATGATAGATTAGGTTTAGGATACCGAACTAAGTTCTCCAATACAAATGAAAAGAAATATGTTAAGGTAGCATATAACTATGGCAAGAAGGGGAAATCCAAAAATGACAAGGGAATGCCATTTAAAAGAAAGGAGAAAATCTTAACTAAGGACAAGGGGTCTAAAAACTTTAGAGATCAAAATCTGACAAAGCTAGTATGCCCGTTCTTTCCACACGCTAATCACAAAATCCGAGCTAATAGTCCCATAATTTACCTCCTTCATAGTGACTATGGAACGAATTGACGGGAGTGTTAGGCCGAATGAATCATCTTTTGCCACCCATAATAATTATGTTTTGATTTAACTTAATTTTTAATTAAGCCGACTCAAGCTCGAACAACTTCGAACTAAAGCCAGGGTTTTGATTAAGACATTTACTTAGCTCATTTGAAGGTAGAGCAGTCAGGAGCATTAATTCACGGTGAGGCAGAGTAATAGGTCAAATATTTGGTAGGGCAGAACGAATCGATCTGTCATCTTAACCAATTAGGTAATTCGACATTTACTTAACGTATTTGTAGGAATTTTTTTTTTAAATGGAGCATGAATTATGGCCGGTGAAAAATTTCCATATGACCGGGCCAGTCATCCGAGGTTGGTTGAAAAAATTTCGTTAATAATTAATTAGACAATTCACAATCCAATTTAATCCAAGAAAAATTGTGGATTAGGTGGGTTAACCCAGGTCTCCATAAAAAATTTTAATTTTTTTATAAAAAATAATATCTTTAACATTTTATTTCAGAAATATTTCATCTATAAAATGTATTTAAAAATATATATTTTAAATATAAATAATCATATACATGTATTCATATTTTTTGAAACATACTATTTTTATTTTAAAATTATAAAAAATAATAAATTAACATAAAATTTGGTTTATATATATTTCTCAATTCGTAAGTCAACTCAAATTCATCACGGATCGACTCATATGAGTTGTAGGCCTAGACGGGTCGACTCGTGGTGGACTTAAGTTGATAAAATTTCAATTTAATCTACTTAAGGTAGCAAAGGTGATTCGTTAATCCCAGCGTCTCTGTCAATCCGTCCTAAAATCAATACGAAAAATAAATTACAAAATTACTTAAATTGTTTAGCAAGATGGATAAATTTTACCGACCCAATCAAAATTCAGGACTCTAATAGAAGATTTTATCTCTTTTATGTTAATTCTGAGACAGATTGACGAGGACGAACGAATCGTCTTTTACCAACAGAACTCTAATGGAAGGCTACCATCCTAATCCGATTTGCCCTTTTCTAATATAATTTTCACGTAGAAATAAACATTAAAAATTTCCATTATTATCATTTGAATCCGAACCCGTCACATCGCTTGCTTTAATTTTAAAAATTCTCCGATCCAGGACCAGGAAGCCTGACTCAACCACTTTGACTCGGAACCATCTTAATGATTGCGTACGTTCACAGGCTGGGAGTGAGCAGCAAGCGACCGAAGGCTTCGCCAAACAAACCACGGCGCCAGCCTGGCTTTTCCGCGTGCGGCCATCGCTCGGGAGGCTCGAAGCCGTGTCGTGATCGGATTCTCTTGGATATTATTTAGGTTGGGTGGGAGGGCGACGCTCTCCTTGTTCTCCTCGGGTGTCACGAACGCTCCAGAGTAATGGGGCTGTTAGGAGCGATGGTGGCGCATCCGGAAGAGCTCTATCCCATGGTGAAGCTTAAGATGGCCATGGACCGCGTGCGACGCCAGATCCCGGCGGAGCCCCACTGGCACTTCTCCTACTCCATGCTCCAGAAGGTCTCGCGCAGCTTCGCTCTTGTCATCCAGCAGTTACGCCCACAGCTCCGGAATGCGGTCAGACTAACCCCCACCGTTTCTTGTTCAGTCTCTCTGTTTTTTCTCATTGCTCTGATTTCGATTTCCTTCGTTTCAAGTGGAAGATCTTTTCTCTCACGCGATTGCTATCTGATTTGCCCGCACATATATTGCCTGATTTGATATCGAATTTTTGGACGCGTCAAGTCGCTATGTGCGATTAGATCTGTTCTCCATTTCTAGTTATTATTGATGGTTGTTGAGCGTTTCGTGGATGTCCAAGTATATTAGTTCGCGTCTCCATTGCCTGGCTAACGAGGAGACCTTCATTTTGATCTTGTCTGGTTGATGTTGATTCGAAGATCTCAGAATATTTGGAAGAGAAATTATTGAGATATCTAAGAACTACTGAATGTAAAGATAAATATATATTTTTAATACATTAATTCATATTTTTTTTTACTAGTATTACGCCAACAGAATGCTATTGACTTGTCATAGATTTTCAACGACCTCCATTTATTTAATGCGTTTCCTTGTTATCTTATTTATACACCCATGTAAACTTGCGGATGCCTTGAGATATCCAAATTTTATTTTACTATTCAGCAGTTGGGATCATTACCATTGTCCAACATGGAAACACCAGTCTATTCTGATCCGCAATTGTTCACTCTCCTTTCTTCTATTGTGCTACATCTTCATTGTTGTGGAGAGTATTGTGGGGGAACGAGGGACAGGTAAAAGCTTCCCACTGTGCAGGGGGTGAAGAACAACATTCACAATGAAATAAAATTTCTCAGACTGACTCAATCTACCTATGCTACATGTTAAGTTAAAATACAAATTGTATGAGATGGGTTTGTTGCTTGGAGACCAAAAATATTCCTTTTGAGGTAGTTTAAGTTAGAAGTGTTCAATCCTAATGATATATGACTAGAAACATGCAGGATAATATAACAAGACTATCATGTTTCATGATAATTATATTAATACGACCCTATTGCCTGTGTGCTATCGATACATGCACTATATAAGTAATCTATGCAAACAAATATCTTATCATTTTTGTCTCAACTTTTTGGAGGTATCCACATGAACATTATCCTATCATCTTTATGCAACACTCTATTAGTTTGAGTCAAGAAGAGCTTAGTACAGTATTGTTATTATCTATAAAGAAGCATTACACTATATATAGGGCTCAAACACAACATGGATACACAATAGATAAATAGTAGTGTGCCAAATTAATTAATTAAGCTTGGATGATAATGTGGGCACACACTTGGATAACTATAAATTTTAATTCAGTCTGAGGTAGATGGGTTTTGGTCTCTTGGCCTAGGTTGAAGTAGGTCCACCTAGATGTAGCTGGGGATCAATCATTTGTGTGTTGTTTGTGGTTCAACTCAAGGTCGAACATGGCTTGGATATTCATTCGAGATAAAGGCAACTCGGCCTTTGGTGACTTGTCAATGAGTTCCGGTCTCTTAGCCTAGGTTTAAGCAGGCTAGGGATCAATCACTTGTGGGATGGCTTGAGCGTTGTTTGTGTGGCAATTCTACCATCCAATTCTACCATACAAGCTTTATCGAATTCAACACAAAGTTTGTTCATCAATGTCCGGTTCATTTACTGCCCGACTAATGATGCTAGGTCTGGGTTCAATATTTTGATTATCAGTTGTGCTTTTATAAACCAAATTCTGATATCTTATTCCTTTGAATAAGGATTAAAAGAAGTGTACAAACTACAAATGCATTGACTATGTTGATCATTATGTACATGCACCATATTGAGTGAGAATATGGTCCATCAATCAAAACAAAATTTTGGTCTTATTATTTCTTCTTAGTTATACCTGATTATTTTTGCTTATACATGGTCTTGTCAGGAATGATTGCTTCTTGGTCGTTTTATTTGATGCACTTTTATTCTGATCTTGCAGGTCTGCATTTTCTATCTGGTTCTCAGAGCCCTAGATACAGTTGGTCAGCTCTTATCCCTTTAAGTTATTACTTAAACTTTACAAGGTGTACTATTCCTTCAAAGGCTTGAGAGTTTGGTGTGTAATAAATTTAAGGTCTGTTTGATATTCATTTTTGTTAGTTTTCCTGAGGGTTGTTTCAGTTGTTTTTCTAGGTTGAAATGAAACCACACTGTTACTTCCCAATTCCTGCTACATTTCATTTTGTTCTCTTCTCTTCCTTTTTCACTCTTCTTTTCCTCATTAAACTCTCTGGGAGCACATTGAAACTAGTTAATAAATGGATGGAAGAAATGCAGTTTGCTAGCATATCTAACTTCTCTTAATATACAAATTGATTTTCTTGTCTTGTCAGTTTTTTATGGTAATTTTCTACTCAATCTTGAATATTATATGGACTACGATTGATTTTTCAGCAGCTTTGTATTGTAAGCGCCATTACTTTCTTTAATTTTTATCATGCCATACAATTAGCCTCAAAAGCACGCTCCCATGTCGTACTGGATTCATGGAATGCTGAGAATTTTTGCTTTTATTGATTTTTTCTATTACCTGAGAACCTGATAAGTTTCATCTAATCCTTTCGTTAATACTTTTCAGAGGATGATACAAGTATACCTTCTGATATCAAAGTACCCATTTTGCAGAGCTTTTACCGTCACATATACGATAGCCAATGGCATTTTTCATGTAAGCCATCTATTACTTGAATGCTCATTTTTTATATAACTTTGCATCATTGCTTCAATTGTGTTCATACTTGACTGAGGTTCAACCTTGCACAATCTGTGGGTAACTGATTTGGTGGTTATTCTATTTAATCATAAATTGAACTGTCAACTTGCTTTCCAAATGGAACATATTTGTGGTTTACAATATAGTAAAAATTGTATGTAGGATGCTACATAAATGCTAGCTGTACGCTTGGTTCGCAGGAATGGAATTATTATGCCCTATCTGAGCTCAATCTACCCAAAGATAGATATGCCTACACTACACTAGTATCAAGCAGCAATAATAAACTAAATCACACCTTGAACAATTAACACCTCCTCTTATGGAATACTAGCGCATTGAACTGACAACCTTAACTGACACTGGGGCAAAATAGAAGGGTTGTTAGCCAGCAAATAAAAATAGGAACATATAGTAATGTGAATGTGAGAAAAATATGAGATCAGCTAAAAAATGTGAATAAAATTATGATGTGCCAACTCTAGAAACACGAGTTAACTAAAACACGATGGAAATATTTCATCATGCATTAAGACAACACAATGACAATATATCAACGACCTCCACTCCAAGCATCAATGTTGCTCATGTAACAAAGCAACACACTAAGAATAAATGCAAGAGACACTAGTTGTTAGTATCTTACATTTCACACATTAATCATCAAGTTATGATCGAGATTAGGGGGTTTCCACTCTCACATTATGGAGAGGTACATTGTGTTCACCTAAACACAGGTACAATTGCCATCCAACAACCAAAATATGTTGTCTATCACATATACACTCATTTTGTGACCATTTAAGCATGCTATTGGCAAAATGTCCCTAATTGTGTCAACAAACTACATCCTTGGTCTATAATATGACAATATATGAAAGCGTAACAATATATAACACCTTAGTGTTATCATGTTGCTATAAGCGAATAATCTAAAACCTTTAAAATCACAACTCAAAATCTACCCATGAGGATCTCCTTCAAACCAAAAAAAAAAGTTTGTTTTTTAATTTTTGAAAAAGTTTCTTTTTTTTTTGGTCTAAATAATAAATATACTTGTACCTTGCAATAGGGAGAGGAATCAACAATGAGTGAGGGGAACATTATGGGGAGTAAAGGGGCGACAACTGTTAACTTGAAATCATAGCTAGGGTTAACAACAACCAGTTCAAGATGGTTCAACCTCAAATGAACTCCAATTTGACAAAAGTCATAACCAAATTGAACCTAATTTAAAGTCAACCAACTATTGGTCCATCCAAACCCTAGTCTAAGTGAATTGGTGATTTTTAATTCCAAAGTATTGACTAAATCCTAAGTGAATTTTAGTTTAATCTCAAGTAACTTGAGATTTAGTTAATTAAACCCTAGGCATTGAAATCTCATACTGTGCAGCGTGAAACAGTCAAAACGTATCATTCTGATAAAATTTTGAAACTCGATACTACTTGGCACATGCAATGTGTCTTCCTTTTGCTTCATCTCCTTTCTCCTTCACAATTCGCCACCTGCACCATGCATCGGAACGTCAACATGATACCAAATATCAGTTAAAAGATTGAAACTCCGACTCGGTTCGAGAATCTAAACCTTGACCCTTGGATATAACAGTAATTTACAGAGAAATTTGCTAGGGTTTGAATGTAATAGGAACAACATATATGAATATGTTTTACTTAGTTTAGTTAATGAAATAACAATTCCAATATATGGAATCAGTATTACTTGATTTGATTAAAGGAATTTCAAAGAAGGATTAAGTGGCAATGACAATTCCATCAGAATTGATATTCTAAGTTCATTTTGCAACCAAACATAGAATAGTTATAATTCATCAAAACAGAAAATAAGTATTCATGAGAACCAAACCAACAGGAAGCTTGTTGAACTTGAATCCGTATGCCCTATTATTATTAATTTGAGTAATCACATATAATTTTAAATTCAATATTTCTATATAAGTATGTTATGCCTTTGAAATATCTGTGCATTTGAACTCTCCCTTTCATAAATATATATTTGTTTAGTATTTGAATAATATCTTATACCCTTTCTAGGTTAATCGTAAAAGCAACAATAGTTTCTCAAGAAGAAGGGACAATGATTTTGTTACAAGTTATTTTTCTTTCCTCTCACTTCAAAAAAATTCTCTTGCATTTTCCTCTCACTTCCTTCTAAAAATCTACCTCAATTGATGACAAGGTTCAAAATCTCGAGCCGTATCGGAGTTTCGGTCCTTGACTAAAACGATACCGTTTCAGAATTGTGCCGATGTTTTGATGTATGGTGCTAGTAATGGGTTGGAGGTTAAAAGAGGAAGGAGATGTTGATTATGCTGAATGGTATCGAATTTCAGTAATTTGCTTAAACAATATGTTTCGACGGTTTCACTTGCTTTTTTTTTTCTCTTCACTTCCACAATCTAGAGTTCTAAGCATCTCTTTCTCTCTCATTTAATTGTGTAACAACTATATTTCCTAATTTTTCATTGTTATAGTTGATATAGAAAGTACACAAAGAATTTGTGTGACAAATGGTATACAAATACCCATAAAGACTATATGCTAGGTCCTTCTACATTTTTTCATGTGGGATGATTATCCTTTCATGTACTAGATCTATATCAAAGTCGAAAGACTGATTTAACTATGTGGCTCTGGTTTTGACTAGACAAATATGTCATTGGGTATTCTGAAAAAGATTTCCATCGATAGTGCCCTAGTAAATTTTTCTCAAACATTGATGGATCTATTACAAATATGTGGTATTCTTGCTAATCATGCTGGCCTTCTTATAGGTGGTACAAAGGAATACAAAGTTCTGATGGACAAATTTCATCTCGTCTCAACCGCTTTCCTAGAGCTTGACAGAAGGTCCTGTTGTCTTAGTATTTATTTGAATGAGTTACTAGATAAAATGTTGTCATGCCTTATTTCTTTTAACATGTACCATGCAATAGAACTGATTTCTTTAATTTTATCATGTTGTAACAAATAACAACCTCACAACAGGTTGTGTTTTGGAAATGTAAAATATAGGAATGAGTATCAGGGAAATTGATGAAGTGGGAATTACTAAATTGATTGAGGATTTTGTTGGTGTTATTTTTTATTAATGTATGCTTTGAATAATGTTTTGGTTCAGGGTGTAATTATCATTAGCAATTATGGAAATCTGAATTGCAATGCAACTTTTATGCCTGTAATATTAAGAATAGTATAATCAAGTTGCATTGTTGTGAGGAATTTTTAAAATGCCATATATATATCTTCCTTGTGGAGTGATTCACGAGGCACTCCTACTATGTTGTTTTTAGTGGTAAAAAGGCGAAACGCTCGCCCTCAGCGCCCCTGCCAGCCCGCCCCAGGACCAACATGGAGGAGGTAAATCACGGTGACTGAGAAGACAAGAGGTTGGGGGGGGAGAGACTTTTTATACAGGGTGTAGGGATTTACACCCCCACTAGCCCCGTGGCTCAAACCCAAGATCTTTAGTGGCAATCTACCAACCCCTTACCATCTCAGCTATGCCCGTGGAGGCAAAAACTGTCCGGGTAAACTTTTTATAGTGATCGGCCCCATCGCCGAAACGGCCCCATATTCAGAAACCCCCTAAGGGATTTTTGGAGGCACAATACCACTGTGTTGATAAGAGGTTCCACTGTCAAGACAACACCTCAGTCAACATACCTCTCAAAGGGGGGATTTATTTGTTGCTAAGAGGACTCGAACTCGAAACCTCAGGCAATACATGTCTCCATGCTTACCGCTTGGGATAAGTCACTTTGACCCTACTATGTTGTTTTTAGCTTGTATAGACACGGGCTATTTGGATAAAATGTTACAACATAATCTTGACAGAAATGTATTGACACCAAGTAGAATTTTCAGTTGACTGGTTCAGAAAAGTTGGTTTTTTCAAGTCTGCAACCTCTACATTTGAGATTGTGTTTTACTACCATGACTGAAAATGGAGTAGTAAATGCCTGATTGGATTGCAAAAATCCCAATAGAACAATGGAGACTTCTGTCCTTCTGTTTTGTTAAACACTATAGAGCAAAAGTTGATCTCATCTCTTTATATGTTGCTTTTTTTTTCTCTTTCCTGATAAACCAAGCAAATTATTCACATTAGTATAGTAATTCGATCTTTTAAAAAAATGTGCCTATACCATTACATAGTGGTGCTCGAAGTTATGTCTGTAACAAACAATCATACACTCAAATTTTGCTGATCTAGGGATAAGATTAAAGATCTCATAGAGTGGAAGCCTGTCATATCATATGATTTTGTATAAGTTGTTCTTTGTGACAAGGATTAAATGTAGCCAGTTCACTATATTACTGCATTATTACTTGACTGCAGGGTTCTAAAATTCGCCAAGCACTAGTCGGGCGCTGGGTGAGCGCCTAGCGCCTAGGCGGAGATTAGGCACCGCTAGGTAGAATCCACGATATCAATATAAATTACATAATAAATTACAACAAATAGCAAATTTCAAATGACACAATAACATCAAATTTCAAATGAGTTCCAAATTACACAATTAATAAAATATCATAAATTTATTCTACTTTTTAACTCTCAAATATCTCCAAATCGTGGTCTGATTTCTCCCGCTTTGGTTACTCAGTAAGTGAAGATGAATTTTGGTGCTAGCCGCTAGGGCAAGCCAACAAATCGATTTTTTTGTTGTACCGAAGTTTAGGGGTTATAAAACTTAAGCTCAACACAAAAAGGTTATATTTCAGTTTTTTATTAATTGGACTTTAAATTTAAAAGCCCAAACTAACAAAAATCACGAAAACCCTGCACTATTTCCACAACGCCTAGATGATTCGATCGATTAGTTGGCGCCTAGGGTCGTCTAATCCCGCCTAGGCACCAAGGCTGCCTAGGTTAGTCGACTAGGATGTTTTCGGTACGGCTGGCTGGCGCCTAGCGCCAAGATAGCTGCCTAGGCCGATTTTTAGAACACTGCTTGACTAATCAAGGATTATGATTGTGGCACTTAAATTTATTGTTTCACCAGCTGACGCCTGATGCTTTCTGTCCTATTATCATGTATCAGTTAGATGACTTGCCAAAACCAATACAAAGCTGCATCTAGATGTCCATGGTTTGATTCAAGTGTAAACTGATTTAGCAAATACCATTAATGCTATAACATTATCCCTGCTAACAAGATGCCTATCCTTCATTGTTTACCTTTCATACATTTCAGGTCTGCCTCTGGTAGTATTCTTTTTTTTTCCCAAGGTTGATCTTAGCATGAATGTTTAACTGTCCATGTCGTCATGTCAGATGCGTGGAAGCTGCATGCTTAACTGATGTTTTCTAATTTTTCATTATGACATAGATGCAATCTGCCTAAATAATGATAGCCACTCCTTGCTGATGTTTCAGCTGTATTTTATCCTTTTGGTGTTTAGATAATTGTTAAAATAATAGCTAGCTAATGTTTCTATTGCCTGATTCCAACGCTATAACTAGCTAATGCATTCTTTAAGAATTTGGCAATATGTTTTAAGCTTTTGCATCTGTTAAAAATCTCATATGTTTTCTACAAGTCAAAAATTTTTATATAAGATAACATGTTATTTCACTGAAGTTAAATAAACCTTGTTTGATGTGTCAAGTTCTATTGCATTCATGGCTTCCAGTTATCAAGAGGCAATTGAAGATATTACCAAGAGAATGGGTGCAGGAATGGCAAAGTTCATATGCAAGGAGGTGTGAAACTTCAACACAATTATACAATCTCCCAACACACTTTAACTTCCACAAATTTCCATTATTTACAGGCACACACATACCTATTATGCCTTAATAATAATGTGATTTGCCACACAAATCCCATGTCAATATTGTAGGGCCTGCAATGCTTATAGTAGTATATATAATGAACTCCAAGTTGATGCTTGATACCTTTTAGCATTTTCTTTTGTTCTTTCTAATTGACAAATATTGTCTTTGATATTTTTTATTTGACCAAGTGTTTTATTGTGGAAATTCATTTTTAAGTTGCTTATCATATTAAACTAGGTATGTAAGCCTGATTTCCAATACACTTTGTAAAAATTCAGTTATTTTAGAAATTCTTAATATTAGACAAGTAAATATTGCAAATTGTCATAATTTACCATTTAGTGGAAAATAAAATTGTTTTGTTACTATAATTGATGTGTCATATGTCACAATTGATAACATTTGAAATAATTTTTCTCTTGTAACTTAATTATTCCCTATGGGCTAAGACTCTTCAACTTAATTCCAACTCAATCCCCTCAAATCAAAGTTTCAAAGATTCACATATTCACCCTTAGATCTCTTCATAAATTTGCCCCTCAAATTAAATTTAAGTAATCTAGCTTAGAATAATCAAGAAAATCATTTAATCAAATAAAAACATGCTCTAGAATTAAAAAAAAAACAAGATGAATTGGTCCATAACATGGGAATATGTATAATAGCACGTAGATGCTTGCACCAAATGTTTGAATTCCAAATTCAGCCATAGGTTATATGCTCCCTAACCATCTCAAACTACAGGACTAATCATAGTGTACATCTGTATGACACTGGTCTAGTTGGGTTTGATAATGGTTGACCATGCTCTAGAATTAGATCACTTATCTGACTAGGTTAAACAATTTCATCAATTCTTTTGATATTGCATCATGGACCAATATGTATTAAGCTAATATGTCTTGTATAATTTCAAGATTGAGATTCCAAATATAAGGACCCCTGAAGAAGTTACATGTGCAATACGGACAACTAAATATTGAATACAACTACTTTGCTAAATATTAATATTACTTTATTGTTTATGCCTCTGTGCAGGTGGAAACAGTTGATGATTATGATGAATATTGTCACTATGTAGCAGGATTAGTTGGACTTGGATTGTCTAAGCTCTTTCATGCTTCAGGTTCAGAAGATCTTGCTTCTGATAACTTGTCAAACTCGATGGGTTTGTTTTTGCAGGTTTATGTCAACCTATTAGGCAATTGTAATGTTTAATTAGTTAAGAGCTTGGAGCTTTACTTTGGCATAGTATATTCCTTTTTCAAAATGCAGAAAACAAACATTATTCGAGATTATTTGGAGGACATAAATGAGATTCCAAAGTCTCGTATGTTTTGGCCTCGTGAAATTTGGAGCAAGTATGCGGACAAGCTTGAGGTTCATTTTTGGAACTTGCTCTTGTTACTTTTATAAGTTTGGTTTTAACTTGCATTATATTCGTCTATCAAAGAATACACACATTAGCGGATGGAGAAATACTAACAGATGTACATCTAATTCTTCTTTGTATATTTGCATATTAAGCTATTTACATGTGCTTTAGTGTCTATTAGAAATTAGATACTTTAAATATTGGCTACAACCTACTTGACAAAAGGTGAACCTATTTAATTTCTACATATACAAAGAAATTCTTATCTACTGTATTAGAAACATTCCTGTTATTAAAAATTATCAATTCCAACAAGAATTACCACCACAAATTCTTATGTCTGTTTTTAGCCCTGCTTTATCTGTTCCTAATCTTCTTCTCTGATCTAATGCATTTACCAACTGTATGTTCCCACTGTATTTCCGAAGTTTAAAATCTCCACATACATTATCTATTGTTGGTGGATAGTCATGGCATCTTTAAGATACAAACAAACAAGTGTTAGTTTATTCACATAGACGTCCACAAGGATTTTTCCCTCATTTTTTCCTAAACACGTAAGGATTTTACAACTGTTTGATCCTCTAATCTCACTTGAGATTGGCATAGCCAGCATAATGAGGGCACAATGACATCAGGATTGCTGGTAGCACCTGTTAAGGGTATGCTTGTGAACTGCTCTGATTCGTTTGATTTCTTTAAGATGACACAAAACCATAGTGGTAGCTTGGCTAGGAGTAGTAAGAGATGGAATTTACTATCCTTTTTTATTAGGTTGCTGTCGCCTCTTCATATTAATATATTCACATCATTCCTTTGTTTAATTTTTTCGTTATTGATCTCCCATTCCTTCTGCATGTACTGTCAAACTTAGAGAAAATGAGGGTAGAAACTATGTCAAATTCAAAGAAAATAAGGATGAAAAACTCTGCTTTCTCTTCTGGAGAATCCTCGTTTAAATAGTATGATACATAATTACAGCTATACAATCATGGAAATCTGCGTCATTAATGCTAAATCTGTGCAATTAATGTCAAATATTCTGCCCATTAATAGCAAATCTGTGTCATTAATGCCAAATCATTGTGCAATTAAATCTGCATTATTAATGCTAAATCATTATGCAATTAATGTCAAATAATCTGTCTATTAATTCTATTGACAGCAAATCTGCGCCATTAATGTCAAATCATTGTGCAATTAATGTCAAATATTCTGCCTATCAATTCTCTTGACATCCCCCCTCAAATTGATGTTGGTGAATCTACAAGTATCAATTTGCTAACGAGAAAATTATGCTACTGACGTGTCAAGGATTTTGTGAGGATGTCAGCTAGTTGAACAGATGTTGAAACATATGAGGGAGACTGATGATTTTACGGTCATAAGCTTCTCTGATGGAATGACAGTCGACCTTTATGTTCTTCGTTCTTTCATGGTATATAGGATTTGCTACAATCTGTATAACACTTGTATTATCAGTCTATAATGAAGTTGGTTGTGTTTGTGAATAACCAAGTTTTGAAAGAATGCCCCGTAACCAAATAATCTCAGAGCATGCTGTAGACATCAACCGATATTCTGCTTCAGTGGAGGATTTAGACACCGACTCTTATTTTTTGCATTTCCAGGACATAGAGACATCTCTTAAAAACATACACCAGCCAGTAGTAGACTTCCGTGTGTCTGGACATCCAACCCAATCAGCATCACTATATGCTTGAAGTTGTATTGTCGCATCTGTCGGAATGAAAATACCACGCCTGAGAGTGGCTAGTAAATATTTAATGATTCGTTGTACTACTGAAAAATGTAAGTGTCTAGGATTGTGCATGAATCTGCTGACTGTGTGGACAGCAAAAGAGATATCAGCTCGTGTGATGGTTAGGTAGATAAGACTTCCAACTAGTTTCCTGTATAAGGTTGGATCTTGTAGGAGTTCACCTTCATCCTGCCTCAACTTTATATTAACTTCCATGGGAGTATCTACTGAATTTGCATTGGTGAGACCAACTAACTGAATTAGATCCTGAATATATTTGTGCTGAGTGACAAAGATGCCTTTTTGTTGGAAATGTACTTCTAATCCCAAGAAATAAGTTAGCTGTCCAAGATCTTTCATGTGAAAAGTTATATGCAATAATTGTTTGATTGTAGTGATAGCCGCTTGATCCGAGCCTGTGACGACAATGTCGTCCACATAAACAAGAAGTATCACAATTCCTTTTGAGACCCTTTATAGAAAGAGAGATGGATCATAACTGCTTTGGATGAAGGAAAAACCAAGTAGTGTTGTTCTAAACTTTTCAAACCGCACTCTTGGTGCCTATTTTAATCCATACAAAGAACGTTTTAGTTTGCAAACAGTATTGGGTAATGGTGAGGGCATACCAATAGGAAGTTTGGCCACAGGTGCAAATGTCTCTTCATAGTCTAGGCCAAACTCTTGCTTATTTCAAAGAACAACCTATCTAACCTTCTATTGATCTATTGATCCATCTAAACGCAGTTTTAAGTGAATACAAATTTACTGCCAAGAGGTTTAATAGATGGAGGACATGGAACAATGTCCCATGTCCGATTTTCCTCTAGTGCCAAAGGTTCAGTTTCTATAGCATCCTGCCAACATTTATGCGTCATGGCTTGCTTATAAGAAGAAGGAATAAGAACAGATGCTAAAGTCGCTGTCAAAGATAAAGGTTCAGAAAAATCATACTTTTTCGGTGGTTTACGAACGCGAGTACTGCGACGTAAAGAAGATGATTTTGGTTAAAGAGCTAGATCAACAGTCAGAGAATGATCGGGAGGGGCCTCGGAGAAAGTAAAAGTTGTATTGGTGGAACAAGTGGACGTCTTTGGTAGACCAATAAAGGTGGAGAGGCTTGTTCTCCTGTAGAATTGTTAGGAAACAATGACAAAACAGATTTGGATGTAGAAGAGCTAATGTTTTGATTAGTAGCAAAAAAATATGTATCTTCTTGGAAGATGACATTTCTAGAAACCCGAATCCTATGTAAATAATGATCATAGCATAGGAAACCTTTTTGATGGGTTGAGTAGCCAAGAAAAGCACATTTAACAGATTGACCTGTGAGTTTGGTGCGTTCATGTGGCTGTAAATGAACATAACAGACACAACCAAAGGTGCGAAGAGTGGAATAATTGGGTGGCTTACCAAATAACCTTAAGAATGGAGAATCATTGTTTAAGGCTTGAGACGACAGCTGATTAATAAGGTGGACAACAGTTGAGAGAGCTTCACACCAGAACCGTGAGGGTACAAAGGAGTCCAACGTTAAGGTACGGACAATATCGAGAAGATGGCGATTTTTCCTTTCTGTTACCCCGTTTTGTTGCAGTGTAGAAGGACATGATCTTTGAGATAATATACCATATTTCTGCAAGAACTCTTCAAATAAGTGAGATGTGTATTCCCCCCCATTGTCAGAGTGTAAAACTTTAATGTTTGATGAAAATTGAGTTTGAACATAAGCATGGAAGAATTTGAATGCAGAGGATGTTTCAGCTTTAGAGCACTAAAAATAGACCCATGTGAAACGACTATAATCAATAAACGTGATAAAGTACTTATAATGTTCATGAGATACAACATACGCTATTCCACATAGATCACTGTGAATTATGTCAAAAGGCTGATGTGCATTTGATTGATGAACTGGAAATAGTAGAATTTTACTTTTACCAAGTCTACAAGAATTGTAGTCAAATCGAACATCAGGAAGAGATGGGGAATTGTTATTACTAAGAACTCCAGATTTCATCAAGTGATGAAGAACATTGGAATTTGGATGACTAAGACGCTTATGCCATAATTGGAAATTAACAATTGCAGAATTTCAAGAAATATAAGGCAAAAAATGATAGGAGGACAACGATGAATAAAGAGGAAAAAGACGTCCAATTTTAGGCCCCTTCGCGATCTTCTTCCCTGATTTTTGATCCTGCACAAGACAACCAGATTTTGAAAATTCAACTCTGCAATCATTGTCAACTAACTGACCAACTGAAATAAGGTTACTGCTTAGACTGGGGGAAACATAAACGTTGGTAAGAGATGATGAAATATTACCAATTGCTGTGATAGGTAAAGTGTTTCCATTGGCGGTATGTATTTGTAAATTACCAGAGTAATTTGTAACATTGGTAAGAGTAGCAACATTGTTAGTCATATGAGTTGATGCCTCGGAGTCGAAATACCAAGGAGAACAAGGTAAAGAAGCGGTACCTGAAAGACCCAAAGCAGAAAATGCCGAAATGATTATTTGTTGAACCATTTCAGGTGTCAAAGTTGGCACAGAATTAGGCAAATTTTGATCCACAGAAAGTGGAGTAGCAGAAGGTCCAACAGAGGCAGTGAAGGCTGTTGCATTTCTCCTCGGTGGTCTGATTGGATATTCTTTAATAATGTGATCATCTTTTTTGCAGTAATTGCAAAACTTTTTAGGACAATGGGAAGCAAAGTGTCTAAGGCTTTTGCAGTAAAAACATTGGACAATACTCATGTCTCGCCCTCGTGGTTTGTCTTGTGCGGCATATGCCACAGGAACGGAGGCTGATTTATGTTGTTCCATGGTTGTTTGAGTGAGGAGACGTTGTTCTTCACGAAGCAGTTCATTTAGGCATTCATCCAAGGAGGGGACAACAACCCTGTTCATGAGGTTGGTCCGAATGCCCTCAAAATCAGATCTCAATTTCATAAGAAATTGATCTCGTTTTGTGGTGTTATGAACTTTTTGGATTGTAGTTTGTCCGTCAGTTGACAAATCTTTATAGACAATGTCAGCATAGTCAACCCAAAGATTTATGAAATGAGAATAAAATTCAGAAATTGAGAGACTATCCTGTTGAAAAATGACAATTTCATGTTCAAGCTGGAACCTGCGAGCAGTGTTGTTCTGGCTATAAATTTTCTGCAGGTATGCCCACATCTTAGCTTCCGTGGTGAAGGGTATGAGATTGAGGACTATATGATCCAAGCCATAACCTGTGCATCTTTGACCTCCCATTTGGCATATGCCTCCTTATGCATAGTTTTGTCAGGGGCAGAATTGGTTCCGTCAATATGACCCCAAAGCTCCTTGCCTTTGGTAAAGATCTGGAACTGGAATGCCCAGGTAGCGTAGTTCTTTCATTAAGACGAACAAGCAGGACATCATGCTTTTCAGTAGACATGATTACGAGGAAAAAGAAGAACGCAGGAGAAAAAACAAGAAGTTGGAGAAATCGCAAGGAACTATGATTGACTTGAAAAATGACGGGGAAAAAAACTAGGTTTGGATCGAAACTGACTCTGATACCATGTCAACCTTAGAGAAAATAAGGGTAGAAACTATGTCAAACTCAGAGAAACTAAGGGTGAAAAACTCTGCTTTCTCCTCTGGAGAATCCCCCTTTAAATAGTATAATACATAATTACAGCTATACAATCATGGAAATCTACGCCATTAATGTCAAATCTGTGCAATTAATGTCAAATATTCTGCCCATTAATAGCAAATCTGTGTCATTAATGCCAAATCATTGTGCAATTAAATTTGCATCATTAATGTCAAATCATTGTGCAATTAATGTCATAATCTGTTTATCAATTCTATTGACAACAAATCTGCGCCATTAATGCCAATTCATTGTGCAATTAATGTCAAATATTCTACCTATCAATTCTCTTGATATGTACAAATGACCTGAATTATCCTAATGCCTTGTTTTGTGTTTATGTTGCCTAGTGAATGCCCAATCACTCACAGCTTGACCTCGGCCTGATGGATAGATGACATACAACCATCTGTATCATCATCTTTGATAGCTTGTGTACTTGCAATACTTAATCATATAGATTCTTTTGACATACCATTAAAGGGGCAGGTGTTTACATAACATTCACTTCCTTATGGATAACCTATTAGTCTGCTACAAGTTTACTTGCAAGTCATGTATCGGATTAATGGTGCAATTATGATTTGAAAGTTCTAAACTTTTTATTTTTCAAAAAAAATTCAGAACTTGGAAGATTTTATTTTGATTAGTCACAAGAAATTATGTAAATATAATTTTTTTTGGGGGGAACTGATTATTTTTTTTATAGTTTGTCTCCATCTAACATAATGTTCAAATTGTAGCATTCAAGATAGAAAGCAAACATTGCGCTTAACTATGTAGTTGCTTTATCTTTATCTTTTTCTTCATCTCTTTCTTTCTTCCACCTTCAATTTATCATCAACATGATATTCCAAAACAATATCGTTCTAGTCAAAGAGTGAAACATCCACACGGCTTGAGATTTCTAACTGTTAATGAAATTTGTTTCTCTTTAAATTCTGATGAAGGCATATCCAATGGTAGCTTTTTGTGAGCTCCTTAATTTTCTCTTACCTAACGTGTCAATGAAAAATAAGGAGCTGAGTTCGAAATTTCGAGCCCAACTTCTTAATCTCTGGCTTCTTTTTTTGGTGGGAGCTACCAAAAACCCAAAAAATCTTCTCTGCATTGGAGATGCTCTTAGGAAGTTTTAACTTCTTGTTCTTTTCTTTTTAAATTAAAAACTTGGAAGATTTTATTTTGATTAATCATAACAAACTATGTAAATGAGCATTATTCTAACTAGTTGTCAATTTAGAGCAATAATAAGGTTTAATTATTGATTCTTGAATTTGTAGTAAATCTCAAGTTATGTTGATGATGAACAATTCAAGCAAGATTCTTTCTCACCCTCCCCATTCTAATTTTCTTGGATTCAAGATTGGATCAGCGAGGAGTGAGCAATCAACAAGTTTCTAGAGCTTTTCAAAACTAGTCCAGTTTGAACAATTTTCAACTAAGTCCATTGTTCTTTGATAGTGAAGTTTAAATTCGTTTCTGGCTAATTTTTGAATCTCTAGATTTTCCTTAACTTGTTTGCCTATCTTTATAAGATGCTTAATTTCTCAGAAGAATTTGGAGCTTATGGATACTAATCCATCTTGGGCAATTTGTATGGGTATTGACTGATTTTGACTTCAATGTGCCAATTAATAAATATAATGATTACCAAACTCTTTAGGAGTCATGGTTTATATCAAAGGAAAAGACGAACGACTAAAACTACATAGATCAAAGAGAAGAAGTTGGATCTATCTCAGTCAAAAAAGATTTATTGGACTGCTCAGGCACATTATTTTCTTCTTCCTTCAACCACCATTAGCCAAATCTTATCTTAGATAAATTTATTTAAACCATAAATGAAATTTTGGCAAGGATTAAAATTTGATTGTGTCAATTAGCACAGGTGAAACTTCTCTTTTGTCAACTAAAGACAAGCTTGAGACAGCAAAACCCTACCCGATGACACCTTGTGATGATGGAGGTTAGTTCTAATGGCTTCTAAGACAATGATGAAGCTTCTAGCAACGGCGACAACTTTGCTGAAGGTTGGCAAAGAAATCGTGAGCTCCCAAGACTTTTGCACTAGGGCCACGAGCTACCAAAAGGCTACATTACACCGCTCCCTGAGCTCCTATTATGGTGTTCAGCTTTGACAGACCTCTGACACTTGGCACTGGCAGAACGTATCCAGCTGCCCAAGGACCAAAACCTTGGCGCAGCTCAAAATTTCAGACATTGATTCTTGATTCTAGGTCTGGTTTGAACTTAATTTAAATCAATTGGATCAATACAACAATTACTAAATCCTTTAGGAAATCATTATTTATGTCAATGGAAGAGATCAACAACTAAAACTGAACCACGGATCAAAGAGAAGAAACATTGATATACCTTATCCCACTTATATATGATTGACCTTCAACTGCTCAAGCTTAGCGGTATTTCCTCTTCCTTCAGTTGCCATCATCTAAATTTACCCTAAACAATTCCAATCATACCATAAATCAAATTTTATGTTCAATCGAATCAAACATTTACTAAATTCCAGGTTATAACAATCGAACTTTTGTTGTAGTAAAAGGAGAAATTGAGGCTAATGTGGGTCGGCCTTGTCTAGTTGTAGCAGATCAACATTATATTGGTGAACTTCTACTTCTTGCTTGACATGGATCTTACAAGATACTTAAGGGTTCTATAGGTGGCATGGCGGTCTTGTAGGACCATTCAATTATAAATCACGTGGACAACAGTGTTGTGACTGAAATGTGTTGCTACAGCAGCTTCAACAGTGTTGGTCAAGCTCCAGTTCTCGTACTTAGGGTGACCACCAGTAATCCTTATATTTGATATGTATGATATTTTTCTCAACAAGAAAAAAAAGTTATGAAAGATATGGTGATTTTTTTTTTTTTTGAGAATTTAGTGTATATCACTTAGTCCAAGTACGCAGATGAAAATCATATTGTGTGGCTCACTTAACGGTCTTCAAGTGGTAAATTACAAAATTTTTCTCCGTGATTTTTCTTTACTGGTAATTCAGATCAGTTAATCAAGTTCTAGTATTATACTCCTGTTGGGCCTTACACTTAATTTGTTAAGGGCTAAAACTTTCTTCAGTGTAATGATGCTGCCATGTCAGTTTTAAAATTAGATTAATAGAATTGCTTTTCCTTATTGCACTGACTTATTTCTAGTTAGTATAAAAAGCTTATCTTCAATAATAAGTTTCTGAACTGAACATGGTGCTCTTTCTTCCTTTTTGTTTCCTTCGGCAAAGCTAGTTCTTTCTGTTTGGTTGCAAAGGTGGAACCGCCACCTTAGCGGCCCCCTGGTCCCGGCCCCACAAGTGTCCAGAGGGGGTAAATCACGGTTTTTACTGGTGGGGTAAGGCGCCTGGGGCCGAGAGGATTTAAGCCAGCAGACTAGGTTTTTACCCCGTGTGCGACTGGCGACTCTTGAACATGAGACCTCCGTTGCAAGCAGCCAGACGCCTTACCAACCGAGCCAGCCCGTGGGAGCTAGTTCTTTCTGTTTGGGGTTCTACGTTTGATTGCTAATTGAATATTTATTTTTCCATACCAATATCAGAGGTTCACTTTAGTATAATGCGTCAAAGTAGTTTTCATTCTTTGATGGTTAATCCTCACTCGTCTTGGCTTCCAGGATTTCAAATATGCTGAGAACTCGACAAAGGCAGTACAATGCTTGAATGACTTGGTTACTAATGCTTTGATGCACATAGAAGATTGTCTGAGTTATATGTCTTCGTTAAAAGATCTCTCAATTTTCCAGTTCTGTGCCATTCCACAGGTATGTCAGAACTTTTTAATTCTCAAGTTCTTTACTACATTTATTAAAAATCATATAAGTGATATTTTTGCTCCCTTGACAATTCCATCACTAAATTCATTTGGATACTATGTATTTGGTTTTAGTGATTCATGTTGCAGTATGATTTTTCTTTGTTAATAGTATATGAAAGATGTTGCCATGTGACCTTGTGGTTACGGTTCGAGTTGTGGAAACAACCTCTTACAATGCAGGTAAGACTGCGTACAATAGACCCAATGTGATTCGACCCTTCTCCGGAATTTTGCATTGGTGGGAGCTTCATGTACCAGACTACCTTTTATTTTTAATAGTATGTGAAACAAATTCAACAAGGAATACTTGGAGGTGTTTGAATCTAGGTGATAGTAAATAAAACACTATAACTTAAGTTAGTTTGTTTCACATGGTGTGCTATGCTATAAAAGTCTCTTATGTCTGCAAATACACGAGGATGAGATCAATTCCTTACAAATACAACATATATAGGAGTTCTTTCTTGAACTGCTTAAACATTTGGCTTAATTAGTCAGCAAATAGAATTTAAATTTATACATAATGATCATGGTTTGAAACACTATTTTGTATTGGTTGACACGGCGAAAAATAACATTTTCCACGTGCAGAGACTGAAATAGAATTGACGTAGATGAGTCTGTTTGCTGCTTGTGTCCATGGCCACTCATCTCTCACTATTGCAGAACAACTCCAAATCAAATGATCTTAGGACGAAGTTGTTCTCAACCTAAAATATTAATACCATAACCCATTTTGTTAACCCTTTCATGAACTGGTAAATCCATAAACTCATAAAAATTTACCCTAATTCCCTTATTGTGATCGGGCACATGGTTTTCTCTTCCAATCAACAAGGTGAGCTCTCCTTTTCGTCTGATAGCTAGCAAACCTTCGCTAACTCTACCTTTTCATGTCTTACTCATTATCATCAACACCATGTGTTGAGTCGTTGACACAACACCAAAACTACTTTGTTATAGTTAGGGATAGAAATCTTAGCTCAGAAGGAAACTTTAATCCTTGAAATTCAGCAATTTTTGTTTATTTTGGGCTAGTCATTGCACGAGAATCTTATTGTTCCACTCGCCCATTGGCACATGAACCCTTCAGACACCTGATAAAGGAAAGGGCAAGCATCTTCTTAGTAAAAGAGGAGATGCATCAATCAAGAGTAGTTATCATAGCAAAGAGGAATGATGCATGAGTATCAACAATAGTTAAGAGGAGTGATGCCAGAGATGGATAAATTGAGTTATATACATTTCCTTACCATACCTATACCAGTTTTAAATGTGCTACTTCCAGTCCAAATCTCAATGGTCAACCATGATATATTTATGAACATATATAGAAATTAATTACATTACCAAATCTAGTAGGTGGATTATTTAACATGGTTTGGAAACTTATAAGGATAATCTCAGTACAATATTGAAAGAACCAATGCTCTCATGATACTTTAGTTTGATATGAGAAAGGTCTAATTATTGATTGAGATATTTGTTATATTTATTTGTTCTAGAATTTTAATCAATTGATTTTATAATTGATGTAGTTTATATTTAGTGTTAAACAAGTTAAATGGAAGGAGAATATAAGATTTAAAAGTATTTGAGGTGATCTCATAATGCTTTAAAGTGTATTGAAGCATGCCGAGTGTTGATACAGCATGACCAAAATGATACTGTTATGATTGGAAATTGAACCTCTGCAATAAATGATATTTTAGACCTTGTGAATTAGCATGCTTATAGTTATAGGTTAGAGTGGTAGAGGTAAAGTGATAAAAAATGCTAGCGTAGGATACTCAAAAGTATTTAAATGGAAATACAGCATTATTAGAAAGGATAAAAGATGTATGCATATGCGATAAGATAGGTTAAGGAAGCATCAATTGTTCTAGATCTTGGTTATCTTGTTCTTGACACATTGTTTGGAGAGCATGCTGGGATGTGAAAATCATCATGTCAACACTATGCCAAGGCAGAATTTCATGTAGTTGCAACCAAGGTTTAAAATCTCGATTTCGGTCCTAGATCGGAACGATATGGTTTTGGTACCGTATCATGATGTGCCGGTATGGTTTCGATATTTTTAAATATAAAATATATAAACTAAAAATAATAAAAAATAAAAAATTTTAAAATATATATTAAATTAAAAGGGATAGTTTTGTTATGGTTTAATTAAGAATATTTAAATTATCCTAATTATAGCCTGGAGTTGATTGAATTTATTAACTTTAAGTTTTTTTAAATTAAGAATGTTCCGCGACAAAGCAACATGTTCCGCATCGCCAAAGGCCCGCGTGTGGCCTTGGTGGTGACTGGTGGCCATGAGGCCATCGTGTGGCCTCCGTGGTAACGGTGGCGAGGCCTCCGTGGCCTCGAGGTGCACGCAACGCCTCTGCGGCGGCCACAGTACCTCGGGCGTGCTGGAGGCGATTTTGGTCGGCAGGTAGAACGAAATATTTCACTCTTACCGGGTGACACGACGTGATATTTTAAACCTTGGTTGCAACTCTGTGACATTGCTCTGAATGAGTAGCATGAAGGAAGGTTTTGCATGTGTACCCAACGGTTGAAAAGGATGGGCAAGCTTTTTGAGTAAAATCAATTGAACCTTAGTTACATAGGTGGTGATGGCAGATATATGTTCCTCTTATTTTTCTTCATATTCTTCTTCTCCCTTCACTTCCTTTTCCTCCATCCTTCACTATGTCAGCACACTGATTTGTGCTCATGTTGATTTGTGTTCAGCATAGATATAGTATCTTTTTGATCAGGAATGAAACTTTATTGAACTTATTCTTTAAACCTTGGACCGTATAGACATTTTCAAATTGCATGCAAAAAATATGTTCAAAGATTACTAGTAGAATTTGTAGTTAAGCATGCTGATCAATTAAATCTGTAAGTGCCAGGAGAAAATGAAAGCAAGTTCAGCATAAATTAAAATGTTCTAAATGCTTAAGGTACTAGCTGTAGCGATACATATAACTTAGTTGTCGGATAAGATGTATTTAGCCAATTTCAAATTGTTGGGACATACAATGTGCTGTTTCGTATTTCATTTTGGAATTTATTATTCTTTGTCTACTATGTGATTTATTTATCTTGTTGTGCTGCTTCCGTTGAAGCCCATTTAAATGTTATGGTATTGATTACTGTACTGATTGAATGCTTTCACAAAACAGATTATGGCCATTGGAACACTAGCTTTATGCTATAATAACATTCAGGTTTTCAGAGGAGTTGTCAAGATGAGAAGAGGTAAGAAATCTTTGTCAAAATATTTTGACTAGATTAATGTTGTTTTGGATGACACTTCACAATTTCCTTGTGATGCCTTTTTCTAAGGTTCATTCACATCAATTGGATCAGTTTATCTCTCACAAATATTTCTTTCTTCGCAGAATGCTTGTGAAAAAGAAAATAGTTCTGGATTTCTGGTTGAAAATGTCTTTTCCCAGATTTTCCCTTATATTTACTTGTACTTTGTCATGGAGTTAGGTGAGTCAAATAGTCCAAGTGAGCCTTACAAGCAAGACTAGTTTGTTGGACAAGACAAGCTCTATGAGTGGTCGCTAAATGAGTTGAGAAAGTTGAGCTATCTTGACAAGATAGCCCAAGCTAGGCATGCTAGGTGAATTGGATGAATTAGGACTAATTGAGTGTCGTAGACAACTGGGCCAAATTAGGTAGATTGTGTAGGCATGTTTGGTGGATTAAGATGAATTGGGCTTGTTGAATGGATAGGATGTCTAGGATGACTATGTGATTAGAGAATTAATTACGTAATCTAGGTGGGTCAAGGAGACTGATTAGGTTGGCTAGGTGACCAAGTGAACCAAGTGAATTGGATAACAACACAAGTTAGGAAGATAAACTGAGCAAATTGGATAAGACTAGCTACATTTGATAGACTAGGCCAAATGGTCTATACATGTTAGGCTGGGTGGATCAAGCATGTCGAATTGGGTTGATGGCCCACACATAGAATGAGTCATTGCACTTGTCATACCATTCTACTAATGCATTCAACAAAGAATTAGATTATTCCACTGTATATCTTCATTCGGTTATCATTCCTATTCCATGCCATTCACTCCTACCAAACATGGCCTTAGAAGGCATGACCAACTAATTTAAGTTTTAATGGGAGGTATGTTAAATGCAATTAATCACAATGTTCCCAATTCAACTCCTTAACTAGATCCATGTCAAGCACAAATTAAAACGTAAACAATGTGGTTACCACTAGTAAACAACTAAAAGGAAGGTTGGCTTCACAACTATTCAGGGTTTGTTTTAGTTGATGTACGCACTGGTATTAACCCTCCTGAAAAACCTTTTTTGATTTGCGTGTTCTGGGTTTTTATATCTTTTTTTTTGTGTGTGCAAAGCTTGTTACAGACGGAAATTTAACTTGATGCTTTATGGAATTCATGAATTAGGCAACAATTTATGGTGTTTGTGATTGAATCTCAATGTGCTAATTCTATTATGAAAATTCTGTCTCACTAGTCAACACTTAATAGCATGCTAGTCTTGTCATCTGCATTGAACATTTTGACCATTTTAGTACTCTGGATGATTATAGTATTTCTTATCCAAGCAATTAGCTATTAAGTGTTTTTTAATATCACTGATATCTTGTTTCTTGTGCAATCTGATAATATTTTTTTTCCAGGATTAACAGCTAGGGTTATTGACCAGACAAAGACAATGGCAGATGTATATGGTGTCTTTTTTGAATTTTCTTCTTTGTTGGAATCTAAGGTAGTAATTTTCTTTTATGCAATATCGTTATTTGACATTTTTGATACCGTCTTGTACATCTAAATTGGTGTTCTAAATAGTGGTCGCCTAGGTGGGGCGTGGGCATCAATCGCGCTACCTTTGTTTGAGGCGGTGTGTTAGGCGGCAACTCACCTCCTTCCGGCATTGCCGTGTTTGGAACCGCCGTTGCCGCCACAACCGCTGTTTCGCCACCGCAACGCGTTGGGGCACATCGCCTGGGCCCGACAATGAGTTTGGACGCGTCGCACAAGCCCGGACGAGTCGTCCGAGCCCAACGGCGGGCCTAGAAGCTTCGCCTGAGCCAAGCGATGGGCCTGGAGGCGTTGCTCGAGCTCGGCGATCGGCAGTCCCTATGACTTGTCTGGATTCATCACGCGGTCCTAGTGACGAGTCGAACTTGTCGCTCGGCTAAAACATGATACGCGGGTAAGTTGTAAGTTAGAGTTTAATTAAATAACTTTAGGTTAATAATTTTAATCAACTCCTAGCTATGATTGGGATAATTTAAATAAACTTAATTAAAGTATAGTTAAATTATCCTATTAATTTAATATATATATATATATATATTTAGAAAATTATATTTTTTATTTTAAAATATTTGATTAAATTTTTAATTAATATATTTTATTAAAAGTAAATATTATAAAGAATGCTGATTATTTATAATTTTATGTATAAAAATAGTAAAAAAAATTCAACCGTCTAAGCACTACCTAGGAGGTTGAGATAGTAGGCGATCGCTGGCTGGCTGCCCCGCCACCGCCTATCGCCATTTACAATATTGATCTAAATGGACAAGTTTGCATAACACATATAATAGCATTTGCTCCTTGTCATACAAAAACCAGTATTCTTTGAAAAAGTATTCACTTCCTGTTACATTTACGGCTTGTTTTTTCCCCATGTTTTTAGGGAATATCAAGCTTCTCCCATATATAAATAAATTTTATTACATAGAGAAGTAAAAAAAATGTCGGTAAATCTTTTTGAAGTTGAATGTGTTTCTTGTGAACAAACTTATGTTCTTAAAAACCACCTTAAGCAGCGCAAAAGGTAAGCAAATTTTATTAGTAAGAAAAAGTTGTGCAGTCAAAATGGGCAAATAAGTTGATCAGTCAAGTAAGTTGAGTTGATCTAGTTAGATTAGTGACTCAAATGCTCTAGAATATTGGGTAGATCCACCAAGCCAATCAGATGGGTGGATCAATTACTCCAAGTGTGTCAAATGGACGAGGCAAATTAGGCACTCTGAAATAGGGTAGATGGGTAAATAAAATCAATCAAGTAAATCAAATTAGACGAACAAAACAGGTCAAAGATAGAATGCATAGTCCCACTAGTTATATATTGCAGCGAAATAAAGGAATGAAATGTATTATTCCATTTCATTTTCATTTATGATCTCAAGCTGCTTTTGCTCCATTCTATTACCACTTAGAAAATGCAATCGAAGATTTCAAGTAAATTTCTTCCTGAAGAGTACTATCCAAATCTCCACCACAGCTCATCCCCTTATCCAAATCATTCAACCCATCAAATCCATCTTCAGTGAGACACATTTTGCTAGGGTGAGTTGAACCCATGGTTTAAAATTTCCAACTGTATCGGAGTTTCGGTTTATGATTAGAAAAATACAGCTTCGGCGTGCCGATATGATTTTGATACCTTTTTAAAATATAAAATATATTAATTAAATACTTATTATTAGGTTAAACTAAATTTTAAAAATTAGGATTGAGTAAAAGTCAATTTAAGATTGACTAATGTTTAAGCATAATGATTAGGATCAAGTAGATTTAAATTAATTGAATTGAATTTATTTTAATTGGGAAAGAAATTTTCCCATGTGTTTAAGGATGAAAGGAATAACAACAAAAACATCAACCAAGTCTTATCCCACTAGGTGGGGTCGGCTAAGGAGGAAAGGAATAAGAAAAAAAATTAAAAAGAAATTTGTTCCCATGTGTTTAAGGATGAAAAGAATAAAAAATTAAAATACGAGAGGAATGAGAAAGAATTAAGAGGGGAAAGAATTAATCATTAAAAAAAAAAAAAAAAATTAAGAGTTAAAAAAATATAATAAATAAAAATTGAAAAAAAAAAATTCAGTGCCCTCATGGGGCTCCACGCGACCATGGGGTCTCACACGGGGCCTCGCAGGGTCATGCCGGTGTCAGCGCCATGTTGGTTGCCGGGCAAAACGATAAATTCACTTGTGCCGTCTGGTATGTCACGAGAATTTAAACTATGATTGAACCCAAGACATTCCCACCTCTCCAATCTTGCCCAAACTAAACCCAATCTGGGCTAACTCAACTCAATCTAAGCACAATTTGACCTTAAACTCTTCTAGCCTTTTTTGTAATTGAGCTAGAATGTCAGTCGGCAAACTTTTATAAATCTATTTTAACTTGACTAACAGGATTCAATTTTTAATGAAAATTTGGCTTGTATGATACTTTAATATGCTACATATCTGCTTATAATTGCATTTCTCAGTTGTGCTATAGTGTTGCTAATTTAAACTGTTTAAGCAGATTAATGATGATGACCCAAATGCTAGTCTAACTCGTAAGCGTGTACAAGCTGTAAAAAACTGTTGCATATCTTCTGGCTTGCTTAACAAAAGGTTTACTACTGTTCATTCTCTGTTATGTGGGATAGTTTACTGGAAAATTGTTTAATCACACTGATATTTTAGGAAATTTCATGTGTACAATGGGAAATCCTACACTTCATTGCTGGTGAGCCTCACTTTGTAAATGTACACAAGTTGCCTATTATTGCTTTGAGCCTACGTTTCCATGTTTTTTGATGTGTTTGCAGATCATGGTTATGGTACTTTTAGTGGCTATGCTATTTTCTCTGTCACAACGCAAAGTATTAGTAGATTGATGAAATTCCATAAAGAAGGAACTACTAGTTACAGGTCTGGCAATCTGTACTAATATTATATGTGTATCTATATATTTGATTAATGATTACTAGTAATGCAGGTTTTTCCGCCATTCAAATATGGACTATGGCAGATTGCGTGTCCTTGTTGAGGGCACCATCAAGGAGCTCTTTTCTTCAGCATGTGTGCAGTTTCTGTGTTCTTGTGAACTAACCATACTTTTATTTGTGATGGAAATGTGACGGGATGCCTCAATAAAACATGAGTTAATGACTAAGAACTATTCTTGGTTTGGCTTGCATAAAGTTTGATACGGATGGCAAAATTAATCAAGATTCCAAAGTGAATCTGCACGAGTGCAATCATTTCTTTGAATACAACGATCATACAATCATAAGAGTTAGCTGAAGTGCAAGTTGATGAAAGTATGTTCAAATACCAAAATCTTGCATCCAAACTACAAATACTGAAGAGAAGCAAATTCCTTATGGACCAAATTCTACATTGTGTCTTCCACCAACATGCTAGTAATTTGACTTGATGTTCCTTTATGCTGAATTGCTAGTCCAATGGAGAAATTTCTCTAATGACATTGGTCTCTCAAATCTTTGGACTTCATGGTGGAATGTCCAAGGCTATCTATCCTCTAACATCTGAAAGAATACTCATTCTGATTATCAGAGGCAAGTCAATCTAGTCAATTGATTTAGCAAGTTAGTACTCTTGCTTCAAGCATTACTGTGTAAACAAACCATCAACTACTCCCTCACATTGAGATCCACCTTGATTGGGGAAGGAGGGGTTTGGTGCAAAGAATCTCTTAACAAGTCTTCGTGGCTGTTTCTTGATGAAGTGCTCGGGCGGCATAATGCTTGCTCTACCATGTTTCTTTGGCTACCTTTCTATGACATTGTTAGGCAAGGAAAGACCGCCATAGTGGCTGAGGGGACACTTGCCTTACTATTCTAGTTTTGCGGGTCTGTGCAAGTTTTCCCTTCCTTTTCCTTTACGTCCATAAGTTCTCTAACCATCTGTTTGGGAGGACGTGAGGGTTAGAGAAATTTTGAATCATGTTTGAAAGGGAGTGATCTAAGGAAAGGAAAGAAAAGGTAAGCTTTAACCTTATTATCTATGAAATAGAAGATTTTCTTACCTCCTAATTTGGAGTATAAGGAAGGATAAGAAGAATAAAAAATAATTATTTCAATTTTATTCCTCTATCATTTCCTCCTCCTCCAATTTAAAAAAATAAGATAATTTTATAATTTTATATATTTAACCTTCATTACCTTCCATTTTATCTCAAATAAGATGATATATGTTAGGTTATGATTTTTCCTCCCTCCTAAACAAAATAAACATAGATATTTTACTTTCTTATTCTTTCTACTTCTCCATTTCTCTTTCGTTAATGAAGGTTCTCTCATTCCATCCAATCAGAAGCTAAGGATCTTTCTTTCATTAAGGGCCATGTATGAGTGTAAGGGAGCTTACTCACTGCCCTCTACTATGAGATCTGCCAAAATTTTCCAACGCGAGTAGTATTTTGTGTTTCAGGTAACTTTATCTTGGAAAAATTGGGTTTGTCATTTTTGCTAGACACCAAATGACTAAATATAAGCTCTCTAGATAACCTTAATTCGACCCAAATGCTTATAGGAATCTACAAATAAATCCAATAGATAAATCCGCGCAGGTGTTCAAGTTGACTTAAAGGTTCACTTTCATGAAGATAGCAAATTCTAAATTCCATGATGCTTGGCTTTTAAATGCTTACAATCAAGCATTATATTTGAGGAATGACGAAATAAAAATTAGAATGCAAGCGTATATCCAAATCAACTAACTTAAATTTATCATCAAAATATTATAATCATATAATTAAACTAAATCAAAATCATGTAATTTATATTTTTCAATCATCTTCAAAAGTTGGCCTAAGAATTATTAGACAATAATTAACCACTCTTTTCGAGTTCCATCTAGTCTTTTTTTTTTTTATCTCCCTGCTAATCCCTTAGCTCACTTTAGTCCCTTCTATTATAGATCATATCTTCGTTTATGTCTTGTGGCTCATAAGCATTGTATTTGATCCAATTTACAAGAAATTAGACACGTATTAAAGGTGGAATAGTCTTATATTAAATGAGATTAACAAATTCAATGGGTTAAACATAGGGGTGAGTAAACTTAGTTAAATGGAATTAATCGACTAAATCAATTTAAAAGTTTGATTCGGTAATTTCACAAATTCATTTTTAAATATTAATTATTTCGGTTAATTCAGATAAATCTTGATTTTAAAACTCTTAATTTGGTTCAACTGAATAAATTTTTTTTTATTTGCCTTTGTAACTATTACAATTATTAGAGATTTGGATGAGGGATAATATCTAATTGATGGTTTTATATGATCTTCAAAGATTTTACGTTTTCAAAGTCATCATCAACAATGATGAGTAAGCACGAGTTCTCAAAGTCTTCTATTTAAAAGTTAAAATTGGATAGCAATGTACGATTGTTGAAAAATTCGATTAATTTTATCAAAAATTAAATTAACTAATATTTTATTGATTGGATTTATTCAATTTTTATTGAAAATTTTGATCAGTTTAGTAAGTTCGAAAAAAATTTGATTTATTGAATTTTCGTTAAATTAATTTGATTTATACGATTTTAAATCAATTACTCAATTCTAATTAAAGATTTAATAGTCCCATAAAAATAATTTAAAAAAATAGGTTGGAAGTTTGACTTTTATAAAAAAAAAGTTGGAATAGTCTTAATTGAAAATTTTAAAATAAACAAGTTAATTTATATTGAATTACACCATTCTCATTGAACAAAAACTAAACTTTTAAAAATATTTTTTTTAAAAAAAACTTGTGAACAGGCGGTTTGAGTTGTCAATTCAACGGTAGTTTCTCATTAAAAAAATCTAAACTTTTAAAATAAATATATTTAAAAAAATATTTATTATTTTTATTTTTTTAATTGAAATGATATATCAATCTTAGAATAGTTGATTTGTTCTCAAAAAATTTTATACCGTCCATGAAAATAATAAATAAGGTTCATGAAAATCATTCGTACGGTTAACATTTTTTTTATATTATCCGTTGGAGGGTTAAAAAAAGTGTTAATTGGAGAAAACTCCCCAATCCCAAACTAGCCTTTGCATGCACTCCCCACTTAATAAATTCTTTGCATTCACTCCCTAATAGATTGAGTATAAAAAACTGAAAACTCAGTATACATTGTAAAGATTTGAGTATAAATTGTTTGAGATTGAGTACTAATTTAAGAAATTTGAGTACAAAGTTTCGGTGACCCCTTATGTAAAAATCTTGATGTTGTGAGTATAAAAGAGTGAAAACTCAGTATATATTATAAAGATTTGAGTATAAATTGTTTGAGATTGAGTACTAATTTAAGAAATTTGAGTACAAAATTTCGACGACCCCTCATGTGAAAATCTTGATGTGGTGGATGCAACTTCACATACTCAAATTTCTAAATTTTATACTCAAATTTTTTCAAATAATACTCAATCTAAATCAATTTATACTTAAATTTTGATAATGTATACTTAAATTTTTACTATATACTGAAACAATTAATACTCAAATTTTTTCAAATAATACTTAAATTTGTTAAATTAGTACTCAATCTCAAACAATTTATACTCAAATCTTTACGATTTATACTGAATTTTTACTCTTTTATACTGATAAAAAAAATAACACACAAAACTGTCTTGTCAATCCCATCAGGGAGTGCATGCAAACACATTTGTGGTTGGGGAGTGCATGCAAAGCCCACTTTGATGTTGGGAAATTTTCTCAATTAAAACTGACGATTTGAAGTGCGATTCAATTATTTACTTTAGGCCTAAACCTAAACAGGCCCATCTAGACCCATTGACCTAGTTGATTTTGAATTTAAGCCGGCTTTAGTTCGAATCTGGCCGTGGATAAGTCTACAAGAAATCCATTTTGGTTCTATTCTATCCGCTTGCATTTACTAAATCAATTATTCATGTTTCATTTTATCAAACTCCACTCATTTTAGTCATATTTTACCAACGTTTTAAATGAATGCCCTATCTATCCCGGCAGGTTGACTTTTTATATTGCCACGAATTAATCATATCAATTAAAATAGGAAATAAAGATAAAATTACAATTCCATTTATTAAATCACACTTCTTAAATCATACTTTTTAAATTACAATTCTATTTATATTCCCGATTAACACATCACAAAGTTTATCTACTTTTTAAAGCACGAGTTTTAAAATCATTAAAATGGTTTTTTTAATTTAAAGAATCTTATGATTACATCTTCCACCACTAATTTTTAATTCTTGTCTCGTCTTCATTTTATTAATGACAATAATTGAAAAATAAGACGATAAGATGAGAGATATTTCGATCATCTTAAAATTCTAATAGTATTTTAAAAAACAAGTAAAGTAAATTATTTTTTAAAAATATTATTTTGAAAGAAAAAAAGTGTTAAAGAAAGCGACATCCGGGGCCGGGACTGTTTGTCTAGTATGCGGGTACGACCGCACAGAGTTAGGATCGGATTTGTTTCCGGTTATCCTGAGGCGAAGACCATGGCGATCGCCCTCCGCTTCCTCTCCGTCGCCGCCTTCCTCTTCCTGCTGACCTCGTCGGCCGCTGCGTCCTCGGGACCTCACGATCTCCTCAAGAAGTTCGGCTTCCCCAAGGGCCTCCTTCCCGATTCGGCCAAGAACTACTCCCTCGCCGACGACGGCTCCTTCGAGGTCCGGCTCCAGCACCCATGCTACGTCCAGTTCGACGATCTCGTCTACTACGAAGAGATCGTCACCGGGCGTATCTCGTACGGCTCCCTCTCCGGGATCAAAGGCATCCAGGTCAAGAAGCTCTTCGTCTGGTTCCCCATCTCCAGCATCAAGGCCGACGAGGACTCGAAGACCATCAAGATCAACGTGGGCTTCCTCACCGAGACCTTCCCGTGGAAGCAGTTCAAGAACGTCCCCGATTGCCGGAAGAAGCTGGCGCAGGAGGGCTCCTACCGACGCAATGCCGACTTCTTATCTGAGGAACCGTTTGCTGCTGTCTCTGAGGTCCGTTGCGGTTTCTCTCTTTGTTTTGCTTCCTCTTGTGCTTGATCTTCGACCAATACATTTGGTAACTTAGATCATCAGATTTAGGCGTTTTCAGTAATGGCACATACAGATGCAAAATCCCTCCTGATGCTATGCGTTAGGAATAGAAGAATCCACTTTTCTGGATTTTTCAGTGATTAATTACTTTGTGTCTGTCAACGATTTCCTTCCCAATCGATTCTAACTTGGTAGACCTTGTACGATCCATTTTGCTTGAACTTGCTTCCCCCGGTGATATCTAACCAATTAAAGAAGAGTTGCTAGCCAAGTTACCTGTTGAACCAAGAGATGATAATGCTCATTTTAGGTGGTTCAATATCGTCGGCTTAGATATAGAAAGGTAAATCTTGGGGTCATTTTGTCCTTAGTGAACCTTTGTACGAGAGAGGTATACCTGGAGCAACACCCAATTGCCTAATGCTGGCAAAAGGCGATTCGCTCGCCCCAGCGCTCCCGTCAACCCGTCCCTGGGCCAATACGGAGGAGGTAAATC
The DNA here is from genome assembly GCA_024364735.1 of Boesenbergia rotunda. Taxonomy (NCBI): domain Eukaryota; kingdom Viridiplantae; phylum Streptophyta; class Magnoliopsida; order Zingiberales; family Zingiberaceae; genus Boesenbergia; species Boesenbergia rotunda. The sequence goes on from JAGFNQ010001257.1 coordinate 471,984, forward strand.
ACGGGGCTACTAGCCTGGATGCTGTGGCTAGTGCGTGGGGAGGGCGGACACATTGGCTTTGCCAAGTTTCGACCCTCGGACCTCATGCTAGCAACACCCACGCACTAACATCAATCCATCCGGTGAGGAAACACCCAATTGCCTAATGTCTCTATGAATGGATGCCATTTTCTTCTAACTTAACCTGATGGAACATATCTAAACTGCTATTTCTATTGATTCCTGTGTAAATGGATTAATTTTGTGCATATTTGCAGGTTTAAACCGGAAGCAAAGCAATTTGGAGTTCTTAATTATGCTGCAGATCTTTCATTATGTATGTATGCCCAATAATAATCTAGCTGTATCTTCAGAATAAATGAGTCGTCCAGCTGCTTGTGTCAAGGCTATGCAAGCTCATTCCATTGCCTTGGGATCAATCTCTCTTTCCTCATTCTGGTGGTTTCTATGTCTTTTTAGTCATTGGAGAATATTGGTGAACATGTGCATACAATAACTATGCATCTTTACCGTTTCATATTATAGTATATGGCAGTGAATATGTCCGTTTCTTAATGTGTATTTACACCCCTATTTACATTCATCAATGAAAGAATGCAGTGTTATATGGATGAAGCTTCTTATTGTAGTATATATATTTGATGACACTGATATGGATTCATCATTGTTATGGGTTTGAGTCTATCAAATTCACTTTGGAGACCAAGACTCAGAGATTCATGTTTGGTCCCTCGTTTGGGGTAAACTCCTGGTTTTTCTTCGATTTTTATTTTGTTTACATTTTGAAGATTTTTGACCGACTCAATCACAGTTGAAATATTTCTTAGAGAATTTATTCATGCTTACACTTCCTCTAGGCCTTATTTTAGAAGATTTAGAATTCTTCTATTTCAAACTTTGATCGTGCTCGATCACACTTGCACTAGCTTAAGAGAATAATTTCATTTCTAACTCTTGTTGTCTTTCTAAACATTAAATCTTACGAGTTTCTCGATATTCATCTCTTTTTACTTATGTTCAGGTAATTTTTAAAATTTTTCTAGGTGGGTAGCAACTTCCCAATGATAGCGGTCATCTAGAGTGTTTCACTCAACCCCATACTCTTCGATTGAATCTTGTGCAGATTACTTAAAGCTTCTAGACATAATTGATCACTATTTTGATGTCAACCATCTTGTAATTTAGGAATAAGTGATCAATGAACTTCTTCTGATCCAGGGACTCCCACTATACACAATGTACAACGAGTCACAAGATAATAAAAAATATAGTTTTGGATAGGAACTTTGAATGATTCCATGCTTCCACTATTCTGATGGTCTCAACATCATAGCATTTGTTCCTGCGTTGAAACCATTGGAGGGGCGAGCCATCGGTGAGTTGTATTGGATGTTGACGAAGTTGTCATAATCTGGAGGAAGAGGGGGGTGACGTCTTCTAGGTTGACTAAATCGTGGAACCTCCAAAAAAAGCTCATAATAGGTCAACTGTACTAGAATATCTTCCGTCCATGGCGCCTGCAAAGTTGTTCGGAGACATAGAAATAACAAACAAAGTGTTGGGGGAAGACTGGGTTACCTCAACCTTCAATTCTCCGACGCTCAAGTCAGGTTCCGACAGAGTAGATAAAGCAAATAGACAACAATATAATTTAATATATAAATAATGAATACTGAATATAAATGCATATTATGTCTGCAAGAGCGGACCGAAGGTCGAGACGTAGCAATGCGGCTCAGAGGCTGGAATATGATAGCGAATCTCTATCGATCGACGTCGGCAGCGATAGATCTGGGCCGACGTTGGCATGTGCGCGTGGGATGAAGAGGCGTGGCCAGCGTTGGTGTGCGCGTGAGCGAGGAAGAGGCGTGATCAGCATTTGCGTGTGTGAAGGAGGACGAGGTGCGGCTGGCGAATATGATGTAGCCCCCTCTTTGCGTCGTCCAACCTCCCACAAAGAAAAAGGAAAAAAGAAAATATCCCCTCTCCTCTCGTGCGTGAGGAGAAAAAAACAATATTCTTAACCGATTTGGGAGATTCCTCTGTCAAGAACCGAACCAGGTTTGGTATGACTAGGTAGAAGAAAATCTTTGGTGCTACCATTTTTGAAATTCAACTAAGTGAACTTCTCGTGTTTCTCTTCATGATTTATTGGAATATTTTAATCGGGCTAGAGTGGGTTATCAAGGTGTTTGACATCTTCTCAACCATTTTCGTGGTGGCCATCTGAACAAATCAAGAACATGTTTAATATTGTTGGAGATATTTATCAAAGATAACAAAAATCATAGAATTTTAAATTGCTAAATATAAAAGATTTATTCTTATCTGATCTGCTGAGATAGCCTTTTAACTTATTGAACTCAAACTGAGAAGGCTGGATGACTGCTCTGCTTGGGAAGCCAGGGCAGCCTGATGTGGCTGGGCTGAGCTAAGTTGCTTGGTGCCTGATCTGGCTGAGTACTCGAGCTGGCCAAATGTCCAAGCCTTGCTGAGTGCTTGAGCTTGCCATGTGTGTGCTTGAGGTTGCCAATTGTCGATTTAGGTGAGTGCCTAAGCTGTCGAGTGCTCGTCCTGACCGAGTCGTCGAATATTGAACTGAGTCACCGAGCGTCGAACTAGCCCATCACCCGACTGTCAAGCATCGAGTGTCGAGTGGGAAATTGAGATGCCGAAGTCTATGTTTGACATAATTTTTTTAAAATAAATTTGTCCTCTTCCAATTATACAATAGTAAACCATGACATTACTAAGCATAAGGTTGGTCACAACCAACTGAGCTTGTGCATAAACGTTATCACGGAAAGAGTTGTTGAGTGCAGCACACGACAGAGAGAAAGAAACAAGACTTCCATGCTTCTCATCTGCTCTTTCTGTTCAAGGTCACGATCTCCTTCTACAAGAGCACCGACTCTTAGCAACATTAAATGACCTTCACATGTAAGGAGAATCGACCTTTTTTGGTAATATTATATCTTTTCCAAAATTTTGTACCTATCACCTGAAAAACAATGAATATATTTGTATTAGTGAGATAAAATAATACAGACAAAAAGTTAATCGAAATAATGATACCATTGAATATCATACTAAATGAAAAAATACAAGTGAGTTGTAAAGATGAGGAAACATTTTTTTAAAATTTTCTTTTCATTTTCCAATTTTCACTCATTCCACTTCTACATTCATAAAACAGTCAAACAAGATAAAATAAAAAGATGAACTACCCAATAATCTGGAATTAAAAGTACATTATAATTCTACTAGTGGAGAGTGTCTTTCAATTACCTAGTTCATCATACCCGTGTCTCAGTCTCTCAGCCTTCTGTCCCTCAGTCCCAGTCCCCACATGTGCATCAGTTGCAGGCCTTGAGCATCAAATTATGATATTTTGCTATACTTCTTCATTAGAGTATATAAAGATGAGAGCAAATTCTCCTCGACGCAGGATCGTCTGCAAAAGAAAAAAGAAAAATGAAAAAATGAAAATAGAGATCAGGCATAAACAATGGAGAATCCAAAGCATTGGTAGCAGACAGAGTTCCTTCTGTAATTTTGTGTATGAAAAGAGCTAGAGAGGTATGACTGTCTAATTCAACTTTTTTAAAGTATTCAACTGGCTTTGTTAATCTTTTCAGTGGGAGGAGCATCCAAGGAAAATTACCATGGCAAGCTACATCATTCAGAAGGATAAATGTTTACATGGAGTTTGAGTAAAGTAAAGGACAACATAAAAGGACACAGGGCAGAACGAATACTACAGTAAAAATCTAAAACATATTTGAGCCAATGAAGTGCAACATCTCCTTTTAATGGATAAAGGAGAGAGCTCATGCGTCCATGAGTATAACAATCATGCCACCTAATAAACACAGACAAAAGGCTTTGTTGAGTACAAAACAGACTCACAATTATAGGCAAAATAAGTAGGGACAACCAGAAGGAAAAAGCTTGGACTAATGTTGTGACACATTTCAAACTAGTTAGATGGTTAGTGATCAAGTAGAAAGAGTTTAATGGCTCCAAACTGAGTTTAACTAACAATACAAAAGGAATGCATGACTGAGGTTGGAAGCGTCCAAAGCACTCTGCCAAAGATAGTGATCTCATGCTCATTTTGGCTCTTGAAGAAAAGTACAAACGAGTTGGATATCAATAACTCCATTAGTATGCAACAAAAAGTGGTCCTGGATTAAGGAAGGTACATGATAGATATTCATAAGGTAAGCATGAATTCTTACTGATAGTTAAGCAGACAGAATAGTAGACAGGGTAACTCTGAACTTCAACAGCTTGCCATCAACTTCATCTCCTTTGCCAACCTTAAATTTCACAGTGTATTCTAGATCGTTGTACCAACTAGCTATCAAACACTTTCTAACAACAGGGTGCTTCAGATGAACAAATATGGGGAGAGATGACACAAAATTAAGAGGAAAAGAACCTTAATTTTATGTTACTTTCTTTTATGTTACTTTCTTTTCTCAGAATGGTAAATGGCTGGTGGTAGTCGTCGGAGTTGTCGATGGAGTCGTGCAATGGTAAAGCAGAGCGGATAAGCTTTAGTAGAAGTTGCGCCTTCCTTTTGGCCCTCTCTGAGCACCCACCTTGCACCAATAGTAGAAGGTGGCTGACCACGCCGGCGGCCACCGCCTCCCTTTTCAGCATACGATGAGGCTGTAGACAGCATGATTCGGCGATAAACAATCCAAACTTTTTCTCCCTGTTCTTGATAGCAATATTAATAAGAAGTAAATACAATTTTTTATTTTATGCATGTGATCGATCGTAGTGGTTTCAAAGCCCACATAAACATGGAACTTAGGAAAGCAAATATGAGAGAAATGAAGATAATTGTAACTTGTAAGAAACGCACTTGACTGTCATTCATTGAATCAATAATTTATATCTAATTAATTTTGTTAAATTCAACTTATTTTAATCAGATTGTATATATTGTCATGACAGTTTGACTGTTATATTGTCATGAATTGATCATAACCATTAAAATCTCAAATTAAAAATAAGGATGAAAATTGCATGCGCGCGATTGTGTTTATTTAATTCACTCTCTAATTAATTCCAAACGCCTTAACTAACATATATAGGAGATTCTGGATTAACACATCACACTCATTCAATAAATTAAGCTCATTTAAGTAGTTATTCAATCAAAGAAAAACAACTAATTTATGATTTTCAAATTTTACCTATTGTTTAAAGTACAAATTTTAAAGGACCAAAAAAAAAAATAAATAAACAAATTTTAAAGGACTAATTCTGGATTAACGGTTAATTGGAGAAAACTCCCCAATCTCAAATTGGCCTTTACATGCACTCCTCACTTGATAAATTCTTTACATTCACTCCCTGATGGATTGAGTATAAAAGAGTGAAAACTCAGTATACATTGTAAAGATTTGAGTATAAATTATTTGAGATTGAGTATTAATTTAAGAAATTTGAGTACAAAGTTTCGGTGACTCCTCATGTGAAAATCTTGATGTGGTGAGTAGAGATGGAAATAGGCCAGACGACCTGTCAGGGGCCTGTGGCCTGGCCTGTATTTGGCCTGGCCTGGCCTGGCCTGGCCTATTTAAAAATAAAATAATTATTAGGCCTGTTTAAAAGTCTATTTTGCTTATCAGGCCAGGCCCAGGCTCAATATAAAGCCTATGAGGCCTGACAGGCCGACCTGGGCATGTTAAAACATTATACAAATTGTCAAAATACAATTTTGATATTTACTAACCAACACACTACAAATCTATTTTCATTAAATCATACATATTTTATATATTTACTTTTGAAGGTACATATATATTTATGATATTTTTAACTAATTTGTTAAATTAGTATTTTGGATAATCGAATATTCGAATTGAATTATTATATTTTATATATTAGAAGTATTTTGGATAATCAAATTAAATTACATGCTTTGTAAATAGGCCACAGGCCAGGCCAGGCTATTGAACAGGCCAGGCTCAGGCCTAGAATAAAGCCTATAACATGCCACAGGCCAGACTCAGGCCTGTTTGCTATTATATAGGCCTGGCCTGTTAAGGTGAAAGTCTGGCCTGGCCTGGCCTGTTTCCATCCCTAGTGGTGAGTATAAAAGAGTGAAAACTCAGTATACATTATCAAGATTTGAGTATAAATTGTTAGAGATTGAATACTAATTTAAAAAATTTGAGTATAAAATTTTGTTGACCCCTCATGTGAAAATCTTGATGTGATGGATGCAATCTCACATACTCAAATTTCTAAATTTTATACTCAAATTTTTTCAAATAATACTCAATCTAAATCAATTCATACTTAAATTTTGATAATGTATATTGAAATTTTTACTATATACTGAAATAATGTATACTCAAATTTTTTCATATAATACTTAAATTTCTTAAATTAGTACTTAATCTCAAATAATTTATACTCAAATCTTTACGATTTATACTGAATTTTTACTCTTTTATACTGATAAAAAAAATAATACATAAAATTATTTTGTCAATTCCATCAGGGAGTGCATACAAAGAAATTTTCTGTTGAAGAGTACATACAAAATCCAATTTGATGTTGGAGAGTTTTCTCAAATTTTCTTATTTTTTAAAACCATCGTATGAGCGAGCGTCTCTTTTTGATTTTGTTTTTAGCGTCTTTTATTTTTTGGTCAAAAGACATCCCACCCCATCATTAAATACACAGTTACTCTCGAATGTATTATTTAGATTATTATCTCCTACTGCACCTTATTAAATCTGAACTAATTGGACACGTTATAATAAATACGAAATTGAATCTGTTACAAATTATGACACCTACTCTTTTATAGTTTCTATAAAACATTTTAAGTATGTATTGAACATAGGTATGTAATAAAATAATAGGGATGTAAATGAAGTCAATATTCGTGAATAAATTTAATATTCGATTTGGTAAGAATTTATTTATATTTATTTAATACAGTACATAAGATCAATTAAATAAACAAGTTTAAAAAACTTGTTAAACTTAATGAACAAACTTGAATACATATGTATTCAGCTCGTTAATATTTTTAAACAATGTTTGTGAATAATATTCATGAATAATATTCGTAAATAACCTTCGTGAACAATGTTCTTAAATAATATTCGTCAACAACACTCGTGAATCATGTTCCGCAATAAAAATTATTATGTTAACATGCTAAATAAATTTTTTTAAAAAGTCAAAATTAATAATTTATATTATCAAATTCAATAATCAATCAAACAAGTTTAAAATATAAAATGTTTCACAGAATCAAATAAGCTTAAATTGAGAGTTCGATAATATCTAAATGAATTAAATTACACTTATGAAAAGGAATAAAGTCAAGCTTAAATAATAATTTTAACGACTTAATATATTTTAGGCTCAATTTAACTTAATCAACTTGTTACTTTATCAAATAAGATTGAACATAACAAAATTTATCTCGACTTGGCTTGTTTATATCTGTATGCATTGTAACCGCTATTATTTTGTAGCTGTTGTAATATTTATAATAATTACCATTTTATAATTACTATTACACGTTTGATGATTTAAAATTTAATAGGTATGAAAGGAAATAATATCGAATGATAAAGTTGAGGATAATTATGTTAGTTATATGAGATTGATTCATGCAGTGGGACGTCCTTTATCTTTCTAGGAGCTAAATAATGTCATTTGATTATTCCCTAATTTTAAAATCATGAAAATCGTCCTTTTAATTTAAAAAATGCTTCTCTTACATTATTTTTAAATCATTCTATTTATAAAATGGACTATTATTTGATAAAATCTCTTATTTCCTTTCATACCTATTAAATTTTAAATTATCAAACGTTCTTATCTCATCTTTATTTTATTAAATCTCTTATTTCCTTTCATACCTAATAAAACTCTTACTTCCCCGCTATTTTTTTTATTAAAATTCTTGTCTCATCTTTATTTTATTAATTAACTAGTGTAATACCCGTGCCATGCACGGAAATCTTACACAATTCAAATAACATATTTAGTGATAATATATATGTCAATTTTAATTATTAAATAAAAAATTAAAATGAAAAATAATTTTATTCCATCATGGATTCATGTCAATATAAGATATATTATTATTTTTTATAATATAAGATATTATTGGTGATCATAAGTTTTATAATGGTGGTAGATGTGGATGCGATCTAAAATTTGCTTTGCTTGGCTTGTGATGATAAATAATATTCTTATGAGTAAGAAACCGTATGAATTGGTCTATTATTTGCAAGATTTTGATATATTATTCGTGCGATGCACGAGAATATTACACAATCAAAATAAAATGTTTAATGACAATAAATATATGTCAACTTTTATTATTGAATGAAAAAATAAAATGAAAAGCAAGTTTATTCATTCACCAAATGGTAAAATAGGAGAATATGGATTCTGTTCAGTATGTTCAACATAAGGAAGTTAGCAACATTTGACTTGTGTCAACAATATCAAAATTATGCTTAACTATTTCAGCCATGCCATCAGCACATCTTGAAATTTCAAAATTTGATATAGAGGAAACTATTTAAAGAGTGGAAACTATTTAAAGAGTTATTGGAAAAAAAAATAAACATGAGCTAAAAGACATAATAGTTATTACTTTATCAAATTATAGTTCAAGTATCAAGATAAGGTATTACTGTAGATCATCAAACTCAATGACTAAATAATTTGATGATTTTCCATCCCTTGAGAACTCAATCATGTCACCTTTACCTGTTAGTAGGCCAATGACATCTGTAAAAGATATTTATTATAACATATTAGTGGTAAAATGGTAAATAAGTATGAATAAAAGTTGTATAAAATTTATAGAGTAAATACGTCATACCTACTAAATAATTATCTTCTCTTTTCTCGTTTAGAATTTGAGTATAAGGAACAAAAGAGAAGTCATTGTTTGGGATTTCAGAATCCTCAATAAGAGATACACTTGCTTCTCTTTTGAAGAAAATCCAAAACTCATGATTAGTTGGTTTATACTTCGTTGAGTTCAGAGCAACAACTAAGTTTGACATCACATATACATTTCCTTGGATGATGAAATTTTCAAAGAAAGGAACATGACAGCTTTTAATGGTACATTGTACACGATGTCTTTAAACATTAGTAAAAAAAATTAATTATTACATAAAATGACCAAAGTAATATAATAATGAAAGACAATTAGATAGAAAATATTAAACCTGTTCATCTAGAAACACCATTTCAATAGGAGGTTTTTGGCCAGGTATTGTGAAAGAGGTAACTCTCCAAAGTCTAATGACTCTAGCCTTGATCTTCCATACTTTATGCTCAGGACTAACATTAATATCTTTAACCAAATCATACCTGAAAAAAATAATGTCATCGGTTTAGTAATAGGAAACAGGTACAACGAATTGCACAGAACTGATAAGACATATAGATAGGAAAAGAAATAGTATCGATTTGCCATGGTTAAAGCCATAAAGCAGAAGATCAAAAAATAAACTGTTGGCCACGAAGAGTGAAGAGGATAGTTGGTATAGACTATAGGTGAAGATGTATTAACATGAATGAGTATATATAGACAGTAACTATCCCTTTGAAATTCAAATTTCAAACTAAGGCACATTATGACATGCAGTCAACTTGTATACTAAAGATAAATAAGATAAATAACACACCAGTAACAGGCATTAACTAATGTCCAACCTGAAATTAACCTTCATTAATTGAGAAAATAAGCATTGGATACATTGGAACTTAAAAGATAGCTAAAAATAAAAGCTATAACAAACAAAATAATTATTAGATGCATTAGAACTTAAAAGGAAAAAATATACATATATATACTTTTAAAGATGGTGGTTGCAAGTGATGAGATGCATTGGAAGTTAAAAAATGAATATAAATATACCTGTTCATTAAGAAAATAGTTACTAGATGCATTGGAACTTAAAAGCAAATAAAAAAATAAACCTATTCATCATACTCTAGTGATGGGATGCTTTGGAACTTAAAATACATATTAAAATAAACCTATTCACAAATAAACTGTATGGAAAGAAATTATACTTGATTGATTTGAATTTTCTAAATTTATGGTGTATTTCCCATGAAGCAACAGCGAAAACAGTTCCTAAATCATTTGATTTTAGAGAATCGGCCAACTGGAATCCTTGTACAGTTATTAGATTTCATGTGAGGTTGTGTTTGGTTTTCTAAAGTCCTCATGAAAAATCAAGGTAATGATGCATGATCATTAACATGAATTTAAAGGTGATATTAAGCCAAGGTTTAAAGTATTAAAAGCAATTATACTTGATTAATGTTGTACCAAAATTAAAAGAAATGTCAAATGAACATTTCAGATTTGTGTGTATCATCAATATAGAAAAAAAATGATGCTATGAAACTATATGTACATGTAACAACTCTTTCAATTTGTCTTCTTTTATTGTATAAAAAACAACAACAATAAGGAAGTCTACCTGTACATGTAGGCATCCTGACCGGGGTTGAGGCAAGGATAAAAATACAGCTCTGTTGAAGGATCAAAGGAGACGGCGACAAAGGAGAGGGCGGCACTGTAGACGATCGGATCGAAGGAAACCTCTGCAGAATCGAAGGAGATGGCGGCTCAGGAGAGGGCGGAACCGTAGACGACCGGATCAAAGGAGACCTCTGCAGAATTGAAAGAGAAGGTGACACAGGAGAGGGCGACAACGTAGACAACCAGATCGAAGGAGACGGTGGTAGAATCGAAGGAGACGACGACAAAGGTGGCGGCGATAGAGCAGAGAAAGTGATTGTTTAGGGTTAGGGGAGGGAGGTCAATAGAGGGAAAAAAGAGAATTAAAAAAACTAATTAAAAAAATCTAAAACCTATTTGGTTTAGAAAAAATTAAAAGTTAGATTTCGTTTAGGCGGGAATCGTAAGTTCCTTGTGAATGTTACGTCTGCATGCAAAACTGTGTTTTATAGATATTAATAGATAGATAGATGACAATTATTGAGCGATATAATGACAATAGGCGATGTTTCGACCGTCTTAGAATTTCTAATTGAATTTTAGAAACAAATAAAGCTAAAATATTTTTAAAAATATTATTTATCAGAGTAGACTTTGAGCAACATTGATTTTAATCCACAACATCTATTATATCATCAAAAAGTATAGAGTCTACGTATCACATGCGTATTCTATTAACATGTTCATTTTGTCATATTCATTTTAATATTAACATTGATTATTTATTAGGTACATATGTCACATACATATTATATTAACGGTAAATTACCATAAACTCCCCAATAGTCCTTTGAACTTTGCAACCACTCCCCACATAAATTTTTCTTTGGTTTTACTCCCTGATGGATTTGAGTATAAAAGGGTGAAAATTGAGTATACATCAGTGAAAACTGAGTATAAAAGAGTGAAACTTGAGTATAAAAGAGTGAAAATTGAATACAGGGTTATTGATGTGGTGGATGCAAACTGTCATACTCAATTTTCTAACTTTTATACTCAATTTTCTTCAAATAATACTCACCAAACATCCCATCAGGGACTGCATGCAAAGAAATGTTTGTGTATGGATTGCATGCAAAGTTGACTTGGTAAGTGGGGAGTTTAGGAAAATTTACCCTTATATTAACATATTTATTCTTCCACATTTTTTTTATTTTATATTAAATAAATATAATTTTAATTTTATTTATAAAATTTAAATGATTATTATTTAAAATAAATAATAATATTTTAAATATATTTATTATATAATTTTTTTATAAATATTATTTATTTAAAATTAAAATATTATTATAAATTTAAAATGAAAGAGCACATCATTTTTAAAAAAAAAAAAACAAAAAATCTCACTTGCTTTGATAACGTCCACGAATGCAGCTGGGGATCTTTTGAAAAGTAAAAAAAAAGTGGTTAAAGAAAACGACATATAACCACGGTCCGCTGCTTGTCTTCTATGCGTATAAAAACCGCACAGAGTCGAGATTGGATCCATTCACGGTGGTCCTCAGGTGAAAACCATGGCGATCGCCTTCCGCTTCCTCCACGTCGCCGCCTTCTTCTTCCTGCTGACCTCCTCGGCCGCTGCGTCCTCGGGAGTCCACGATCTCCTCAAGAAGTTCGGCCTCCCCAGGGGCCTCCTTCCCGATTCGGCCAAGAACTACTCCCTCGCCGACGACGGTTCCTTAGTGGTCCGGTTCAAGCACCCATGCTATGTCAAGTTCACCGACTTCTTCTACTACGACGATACCATTACCGGGCGTATCTCGTACGGATCCCTCTCCGATATCAAAGGCATCAAGGTCGAGAAGTTCTTCGTCTGGCTCCCCATCTCCAGCATCATCGCCGTTGCCGACGCGAACTCGAAGAGCATCCAGGTCAACGCGGGCTTCCTCACCGAGACCTTCCGGTGGAAGAAGTTCAAGGAGGTCCGCGATTGCCGGAAGGAGCGGCTGCAGAAGGCTTCCTCCTTCCGCCGCAACGCCGACCTCTTATCTGACGAACTGTTTGCTGCCTCTGAGGTCCGTTCGGGCTTCTCCCTTTCTGTCGAATGTTCCTGTCTAAATCGATTAATTAATTTTGTGCATATTTGCAGGTTTAAACTTGAAGCAATTTGGAGTTCTTAATTATGCTGCAGATCTTTCATTATATATGTATGTATGCCCAACAATAATCTAGCTATATCTTCAGAATAAATGCATCCTTCAGCTGCGTCAGTCAGGGCTCTGCGAGTTCATTCCATTGCCTTGTGTTCAATCTCGCCTTCCTCACTCTGGTGGTTTCTATGTCCTTTTTAGTTCTTGGAAAATATCGGTGAATATGTATATACACTAACTGTGCATCTTTACCTTGTCTCATATTATTGTATGTCCGTGAATATGCCCGATTCTTCATGTGTATTTACTCCCCTATTCATATCCATACCTAATACGGCGGTGGGCATATGCACGAGCATTTTAATTTCTCCTGTTTATATGCACACCTAATAGGAAGGTGGACCTCTTTATATTCATGTGTATTAACTCCCCTTTTTATAGCCATCATCTTTTATTCAAAAATAGAGTCATAAACGAGTAAGTTAAGTCAAATTTTACGGAGCTGAGCTAACCTAAGCTAAGTCGAGCATTACATGAACAAAGCTGTTAAAAATGATTGTTCAAGCTCAATTTTGATTTCTTTTTATGAGCTTGAGTTTCGTTCGATATGCTATTGAGACATCAATTTAAACTTGTTTGATTGTTTAAAATTTTTATACTTTAAATTTATTTGATTGATTATAGAATTTAATAATATAAGTTTGTTAATTTTGAAGATTTTTAATATATTGATAAGAGTTTTATTGATAATTTATGTGTTAAAGTTTTTCATTTAGTTTAATAAATTATTCAAGATTATTTATTAATTTGATTGATCTGATATGTTCTTACCAAAGTTGAAGACCATGTTCACACACAAATATTTGCTTCATTTACGATCCTCTAATAATAAATGAATGTTAGAGAGAAATGATTAATGAGTGTCACGCCCTGAGAGGTGCTCAATCGATAAAAATCGAATAACATCTCTCCTGTACATCAGACAATATGAAATCTCAGATGCAGGGCTTACATAGCCAATCCATACCTCAGCCAACACGGTTGGAATAAACAACCAATAATAAAACAAGACAACATAAATAAAATTAAAACTTACAAAAGTGCATGCTGGGATGACTTATATTACAAAACGAAACCACAAGCCACCAAAGCACAAGAACAACACCAATAACATCAACCACGAATACAAGTTCAAAGCAAAGTATGGAAAATATAAAAGTACCACACGAAATACAAGACCACCATAAAGTCATCTCGACTAGAAGGGACTGACTGTCGAGGGCTCTCTGGGCGACTCCAAATATATCAACCTGAAAATAAAAACAAAGCTAACGGTGGTGAGATCAGAATGAGTTATTTTCTGTTGTTTTCTATGAGTTATAGATCTGCTACGCTTCCAATACGTCACTTTGATATCCTATCTTCATTTATCGACACACCAAGTGTTGACATACAATATCCTCAATGTCCTTTCTGTTGATGCAGTCTAGCCCGATTGTTATTTTGGTGTTGACAACGATTTAAGTTTGGTTGAGCGAATTCGGATTAAGTCCTGGTCCGGGACTGGGCACGATCCCCGGTGAGTGAAGCTGGGTCCCGGTGAGTGAAGCCGGGTAAATGAAACCTTGGTGAGTGAAGCCAAGTCCTAGCTTAGGAAGCTAGGTTGAATGAAATCCTGGTGAGTGAAGCCAGGTCCTAGCTTGGGAAGCTAGGTTGAATGAAACCCTGGTGAGTGAAGCCAGGTCCTAGCTTGGGAAGCTAGGTTGAATGAAGTCCCGGTGAGTGAAGATGGGCACGGAGTCTTGGTCCGGGGGACTGAGCACGAGTTAGAGAAGGCTAGGGGAGCCTGTTCTCTTGACTTATGGTGGAGTTGGCCTTGGCTGGATCGGTCTGGTGATCGATCAGGGAGTTGGCACGAACTCCCTGTTGTGGATCGGTCTGGTGTACCGATCCAGAGAAGTCTGATCGGTCTGGTGACCGATCAGGGAGAGAACAAAAACATTGTTTGGCTTCTGTTCAGCTCTTGATCGGTCTGGTGACCGATCAGGGAGAGAACAGAAGCTTTTTGGTTCGACTTCTGTGTGGGTTTAGATCGTTCTGGTGAACGATCAGAGAACCTTGATCGGTCCTCATGACAGATCAAATTGTCGCAAGGTTTCTCACCTGGACCGATCAGGAGGGCTCCTGATTGGTCAGGGAGTGACCTGATTGGTCCCCAGACCGATCAGGGCACCACCTGATCGGTCGGGTGACCGATCAGTAGGGTTTGGCCTGCGAAACTAAAGGATCTGTCCTCAGTTGTTGGATTGGTCTGGTGACCGATCCCCAGTACTTGATCGGTCAGGGTGACCGATCAAAGATGAGTTCGCGATCCCAGATTTCTCACTGTGGACCGATTAGGCTGGAGCATGATCGGTCTGGGCTTACCCTGATCGGTCCGATGACTGATCAGGGTCCTCTCTGATCGGTCCGGTGACCTATCAGAAGCTGAATTTTAATTCAAAATACGCTGTCAGAGTTCTGATCGCGTTCTGATTTCTACTGATACACTACTGATATCTGCTCTAAACGTTTGATTATTGATTCTCTGTTGATTTGCTGTGATAAACAACTGCTAAGTGTACAGGTAACTCAGGATTACTCAAGGAGAGTCAAACGGAGGCTTTCGCTACAGCTGGTTTGGCTGTTTGCTTTCGCAGGATACAACGTCTTCTGTCTTCTGGCGAATGGCTAGGAAGCTGACCTGAGGCTCGACTGGAGGGAGTTCAGAAGAGGTCAGGGGTAGCTGGGCTATATCAGATGAGCAGCTGGGAGCTGCAGAGGAGCGTCTGGTGACAGCAGGTTAAGTTGGCTGGCGATGAAGAGAAGGAAGTGATCGAAGCTCTTCTTGTAACATCTGATCATCTCTTCAAGCAACAACTCTTCATCCTTTGAAGCTTCTGCAACTTGAGCACCCTGAAGCAGAGGAGAACTTGGCGAGCCCATCAGCAAGAAGACACGAAGAGCTGGGAGCTCTTGCGTGAGAGTTGTGCTGAGTGAGCTTGGTGAAGTGTTTCCGTTTGTGTTCATTGTGCTCTGTAAGTGTGTTTATTGTCTCTGTGCTTCTCATTTCATATCTGTTGAGACATTGTGTGGAGAGGTTTCTCCGCCGAGAAGGAGGATTCATTTATCCGGATTTCCCGGGGCTTGATCTGCCGACGATCAAGAGATCGCCCACCTCACGAGCACGCCAAGGAGTAGGGGCAAGTTATCCCCGAACCTTGTAAATCCTCTTCGTTAGCGTTTGTGATTGTCTATTTAGTTTTTGCTAGTTTGTTTCTGCTTTTGTCTTTGCTTCCGCTGCTAACCATCAGAGTGCAGAAACTTTGAAAAGAGCTAAGTTTTGTGTCTGGCTATATTCACCCCCCCTCTCTCTAGCCATCCAAGGACCAACACTTTCCCTGTCATTCTACCAACGGAATGCTTCAAATCCCTATCCACTCGGGTATATCCTAGGTGAATCGCAAATCAAGTTCGATGTACTACCGAGAGTAACTCCTTCAGGATCGGGGGGAACTCAAGACCGCACTATCTGTTATGGAAATAAAATATCTCGTGCACATCCCGAGAAAACTCCGTCTGATGCCCTAAAAGTCTACTCTACCTTGGAGACACTGAAAATAATAATCTGTAGCTTGAGCCCTCCCGATTCGATCGACAAAAGTGTCTAATCAACCCAAGTCACCAATATGCGCGCAAATTTTTGATCAGGAATACGTCATAGTGTCATCTACGAATGATAATAGCTCAATCCAAATACCCTAAGAACACCAGTCGTCTCATCAAATCCAAGTGGTGGCTAGGTTATTGGTATGCCCACACAACATTTCCAAGAACTCACAACGTTCTCAGAGCCAAAATCTATCCCAAAATGGCACATAGAGTCAACTCTACTTCGAGCCAAAATTAACTATCCCTCCATCGATGTCTGCAGAGCGAAACATATACCATCTACTCTCAATCAACAATATCTAGAGGTTATCATCCGACAATCATTTACAACCGATCATACTATCAAATCACACATAGGATGCTTAACCCTAAGGTCACTGGCCCTAAGTCTATAATCTAATCCTTCAGATTGATAAGAATGGGACAAGGATATCTGGACAAAATTAGTCCATTGAGTAAGTGTATCTAGGGTACGTAGATAAGGATATGATAGGGCAACTAATATGCAAGGGGAAATCAATGGACTAAAAGTTATTATCTTAAAGGAAAATGAATCTGCATATTATGTTCATTGCTTTGCTCATCAACTTTATTTTCACGTGCTTTGTAATATTGTTAGAGTGGTTGGAGCCTCTTGTAAGCACCATGATGCTTTGCGAGAGAAACAGGCTTCTAGAATCGTACCCTTGGAAAATGAAGAAATCACCAAGGGTCGAGGCTTTCACTACAACAAATATGACTTTCTGCAGCGTGCAATTATTCTATCCGCAGCACGCATTACATGTTGCACAACTCCAAGCTGTTAAAAGTCATAACATATCGACAGCGCGTGGTCGCGTGCTGCGGATAATAGCAATCGCAGCATGCAACCGCGCGCCGCGGATAATAGCAATCGCAGCACGCGGTTGCACGCCGCGGATAATAACAATCACAGCACACGACTGCGCGCTGTGAATAATAGCATATGAAAATAAAAATAAATTAATATCACACATATTAATTATCAACACCATACAATTATCAATACTATTTATTTAAAATATATAATCCAAATTTAATCTTAATATGCATATCTAATTTTTATTCATCTCATAATCATTTTACAAAGCTCACAAATCTTTATAAATCAACTCCAAATATTTTACAAAAAAATATGAATCACTAACCATCTAAGAAAGATAACAAATGACTCTAAAAAATATAGGGCAAAAATTAAAAAAGCGATCCTAGCCTTCATCTAAGACTTCTCAACATTATCGTGTCGTTCTCACTAGCCATCAATAGTATTCCATTAGCTACCAATATTCATGTCATTCTCAAGGCTTCCATCTTAGCTTTGATTTACTCAAAACTCCAATATCCACTTCAAAATAATAGATGACTAGTATTTCTGACAAAGATATAAAGAAACAAATTATTCAACAAGACCAATAAATGAAGAGAATACACAAATATTGAACAGAACGAAAAGAATAGAGAATACTCAATCTCAATATTTGCTAGGGAAATAATGAATTCGATAGGTAACAAAATTTATTAATTTAAATTGAAAGAAGACTAATACATTTCACTTCAACTCCATGAGTTAACTAGATGATTAAAAGTGCTATTATTGCACAAGGAAAAATAACATATAGCAACTAGGATAAATATATAAAAGTTTTCAAGTCTTGTAACTTGCCTATTATTTTGCACAAGAAAAACATATTGCAATTAGGGCACCCAATATTTGTCATTCTCTTCGACAATGAAACATTCTCTTCAAAATAAAACATTTAAAATTCATTAGATCAAAAGGTTTAGTCTACCACTTGATCGAGAAACTTCTCTAAAAAAAATACAATTACAAAGGCTATATCCATATTCTTCGATAAGAATTTCTATGAAATTTAACAAATAAAGCATTGAAAGTTCCAGCAGAGTTAAATTGAAAATTTTCTAAAACTTTGGCTCCAAATCCTTTTTGAAAAAGATTTGGGGCCAAAGTGATTTTTGCCTAGAAGGCATATACTTAAGTCTTTCAAATTTAAAATTCATGTTCACATTCTACAAAGAGCCAACAAACAATAGAATGACAATCATTACTACATCATTGGCGACAATAGCACCATATAAACTTTGATAAACAATTAAAACTTGGGAACTAAATTAGCAGTTATCTATGCCTGATCTTTAAAGGGCCATGATGCATTAGTATAATTATGTGCAAAAAAACTTATGTGATCAACACAGTAAACAACAAAGAATTTATCTATATTTTTATTAGAAATAAGAAGATTCATGTAGTCTTGCTCATAAGGTGCTCATTGGTATAATGATTATTTTCATACAATGGAGGAAAAATCTAGTTTCCTGTATACATGCCAAAAAAAAATGCATAATGGAATCATGATAGGAGTTTTGTCTCCAGTCAATAAGTTACCTTCTGACTCTAAAGAGTTCTTCAATATTCTCATGAGATTTGAGTGAAATATTAAGTGGTTCAAGAAATGACAATCGTAGGCAGTAGCCAGTAGCTTCTATAAAATGAAATGACAAAAATTGGAATTTCCTTGATGAATCAATGGGCTTCATGAGCTGAAAGTATGATAAATTAATAGGAAAGAAAATCATCTCATTTGACAACAAGCAAAAAATAAATTAGATATGACAATTAGAGAAAAAAAAATAACATGAAATAAGTTATCAAATGAATACAGCATTTTAGTACAAAGGTAATAGTAATATAGTATAAGTCCACAATAAGAAGAACAATCAAATAATAAAATTATTTCCCTATGTCATAAAGAAAAATAAGATAAAATTGTACATCCCATGCGATAAGAGACATGCTCTGGTAGTCGTGATTCTAGGAATAAGTTTCAATTTGATGAAGTGCTCATAAACAATGTAAGAACTAAAAAGGGCAATTTATCAAAAGGCGTATTCAAAATAGGTATTTATTAAATAGTGTACCATGGTTTCATTTTCACCAAAGGGCGCACTTAATAATAGTGAACTTCCTCTTATACCCCTCCTGTTATCTACTGTCTTTCTCCTTCTCTCTCTCAGTAACAAATTTCGAGACGTCTGCAGATACCTTTTCAGACTTTTATTTTAAAATAATATATTATGAAATCAGCGCTGAAAACGTTGTAAGGTAAATATCAAAAAAAATATTTCAGTTAACAAATATCCCATCCAACGTGATTTAAAAATATAAATATATAATTTTTATATTTGATTAATAAAAATTAATATATTAAATAATATTTAATATATATATTAATATATATAAAAAATATTATTAATTATATTATTAATATTTAATAAATATATTAATATCTCATCCAACGCTTTTTATTAATAAATATATTAATAAATATATATAAATATATTAATATATAAATAAATATATTAATATATCAAAAAAATTTGAAAAAAAATGTTGGCTGAAAATTAAAAAAAAAGAGTGTGTATTGATTTCAAGCTCACGCTGGGTCTGAAATCAATATTTCAGGCCCAGTGTGGGTCTAAAATTTTTTATTTTAGGCCCACATTAGGCCTGAAATCTTTTGATTCAGGCCCGACGTGGACTCAAATTTTTTTCTATTTTAAAAATATATTAATATATAAAAAAACCTATCAAAACACTTAATTTTAGATTCAAACACAGGGCCTGAAGTCATCCCAGGAGGGTCTGAAGTCAAATAACTTCAGATCCTATAAATAATTAATTTAATAAATAATAATTAAATATAAAAAAATATTTTTAAAATTAAAAAATTTTCAATGCCCTGCGGCCTGAAGTCATTAGACTTCAGGCCCTCCATCATTGATATAAAAAAATATAAAAAAATTTTTTATAAAAAGGTTTAATATATAATTACATATTATATAGGAGTGGTTTAGGTATATCAGTGAGTTTGGGTGCCGAAACATCTAATAGCAGTGGTCTAGGAGATGAGATTTTGGGTGTCGAAACATCTAATCTTGCTGTATCACCAATGTTATAGGAGTGGTTTAGGTATATCAGTGAGTTTTGAGCAAAACTCACTGATGGACTTACCATATTTGGAATTCTGAAAACTCTATATCAGTAAACAGGGTTGAGCTAGGAGATGAGATTTTGGGTGCCGAAACCTCTAATCTTGTTGTATCACCAATGCTATAGGAGTGGTTTGGTATATCAGTGAGTTTTGAGCAAAATTCACTGATGGACCTACCATATTTGGAATTCTGAAAACCCTATATCAGTAGAGGTTTCGGCACCCAAAATCTCATCTCCTAGCTCAACCCTATCTACTGATATAGGGTTTTCAGAATTCTAAATATGGTAGGTCCATCAGTGAGTTTTGCTCAAAACTCACTGATATACCTAAACCACTCCTATAGCATTGGTGATACAGCAAGATTAGAGGTTTCGGCACCCAAAATCTCATCTCCTAGCTCAACCCTGTCTATTGATATAGAGTTTTCAGAATTCCAAATATGGTAGGTCCATCAGTGAGTTTTGCTCAAAACTCACTGATATACCTAAACCACTCCTATAGCATTGGTGATATAGCAAGATTAGAGGTTTCGGCACTCAAAATCTCATCTCCTAGTTCAACCCTGTCTACAGATATAGAGTTTTCAGAATTCCAAATATGGTAAGCCCATCAGTGATTTTTGCTCAAAACTCACTGATATACCTAAACCACTCCTATAGCATTGGTGATACAGCAAGATTAGATGTTTCGACATCCAAAATCTCATCTCCTAGACCATTGCTATTAGATGTTTCGGTACCCAAACTCATTGATATACCTAAACCACTCCTATATAATATGTAATTATATATTAAACCTTTTTATAAAAATTTTTTTAATATTTTTTTATATCAATGATGGAGGGCCTGAAGTCTAATGACTTCAGGCCCTCCTTGGGCCTGAAGTCGGATGACTTCAGGCCCCAGGGCATTGAAAATTTTTTAATTTTAAAAATATTTTTTTATATTTAATTATTATTTATTAAATTAATTATTTATAGGATCTGAAGTTATTTGATTTCAGACCCTCCTGGGATGACTTCAGGCCCTGTGTTTGAATCTGAAATTAAGTGTTTTGATAGGTTTTTTATATATTAATATATTTTTAAAATAGAAAAAAATTTGAGTCCACGTCGGGCCTGAATCAAAAGATTTCAGGCCGAACGTGGGCCTGAAATAAAAAATTTCAGACCCACGCTGGGCCTAAAATAAAAAATTTCAGGCCCACACTGGGCCTGAAATACAAATATTTCAGGCCCACGCTGGGCCTGAAATATTGATTTCAGGCCCACGCGGGGTCTGAAATCAATACACACTCTTTTTTTTTAATTTTCAGCCAACGTTTTTTTTTCAAATTTTTTTGATATATTAATATATTTATTTATATATTAATATATTTATATATATTTATTAATAAAAAGCGTTGGATGAGATATTAATATATTTATTAAATATTATTAATATATTTATTAATATTATATATATATATATTAAATATTATTTAATATATTAATTTCTATTAATCAAATATAAAAATTATATATTTATATTTTTAAATCACGTTGGATGAGATATTTGTTAACTGAAATATTTTTTTTGATATTTACCTTACAACGTTTTCAGCGCCGATTTCATAATATATTATTTTAAAATAAAAGTCTGAAAAGGTATCTGCAGACGTCTCGAAATTTGTTACTGAGAGAGAAGGAGAAAGACAGTAGATAACAGGAGGGGTATAAGAGGAAGTTCACTATTATTAAGTGCGCCCTTTGGTGAAAATGAAACCATGATACCCTGTTTGGTAAATACCTATTCTTGGGTACGCCTTTTGGTAAATTGCCCAACTAAAAAAGATAGAGAAGGACAAATTTCAGAAAATCTTAGAAAGAGGAATGCTCACATCAACCGATTTCGTGACCAACATAAAATTTCCATATATAGACCATCAAAAAGATTTTCATACAAGAACACTCAAACAATGAACCTGGAAAGTACCAAAGATCACTCAATTGAAACTAAAAACTCAAAATAGAATTGGTAGATTAATTCATTAAAAATTATCAAATTAAATATTGCAACTGCACAAATGAAGCTCCAACACTACAAAAAAATCCACAATAGCAACAAGGAAAATAGAAAGCAAAGGAAATCTAAATATACGACCGTCTTAGGGAGATTATTAATGAGCACAAAGCTCATAATCGTAGCCAGAGCAAAGATCCTGAAAAACACCAAAAGAATAAATATACAACCTATATCTAATGGAGAAATTATTCGAATTTCCAAATTACCTATCATCATAAACATTTGATTTCCCAACACTTCAAATCCTTCCGTCTCTTGGTATAAGACAAATATTTTTCTCCATTGATATCCATTTAAATTTTCAACAAGTGCTTCCCAAACCCGTATTCCTACAGCAAAAAAGAATTGCTTATTGAAGGATATTAAATGAGATCAAAACAAAAAACATTAAACTATCATAAAATATTAGAAATTAACTTAATAAAAAGTTAAGAAGTGTAAGTACCAATAAAACCAAAGATGACTGAATATGAACCATTGGTATTAATATCACGCATATGTCCTACACCAAACCCTGTGCATGATAGTGAGGTCAAAGACTTTTAGCATCAGGAATGACAAAAATGGAACAAATAGAAATGCACCTTCATCACATGACAAGAAAAGTAGTTGGTTGAGAAGAAAGGATTTGCCTGAGCGATATAGTCCAATGACCTAAGAAATTATTTGGTAGAATCTGAAATGTGCATGTGTGTGTGTCAAAAAGGCAAAACGGTCACCCTTAGCGCCCCCGTGAAGAAGAAGAAGCTACCGTGAGCAAATGAGGCGAGCAAACCAGACGAGCAAGCGAGGAGGCGGCGTCTGTGAGGAGGAGCCAGAGATGATGGCGCTGAAGAGGCAACGAGGAGGCGGAGAGTCGAGCAGCTAGGAGGAGGCGAAGGGTTGCGCGATGAGAAGCGGCGAGGAGGCGGTGGAAACTCGAGCGGTGAGGAGGGCGATGGGTTGAGGCGCGCGCGAGGGTTTTGGGAATGATTGAAGGTTGCGGCGATATATTGGCATCAGGAGGGTTCCGGGAAAAAATAGGTATAAGGAAAAAGAAAAAAATAAGGAAAAAATGAAAATAAAGAAAATAAAAAATATGGAAAATAAAAAATACAGAAAACAATAAAATAGTAATTATTTGTAATTTTATTTGTAGCGTATCATATATAATAAATAGATGCATTAATAGCGTATCAATTTTTTATATGCTATCGTTATTATTTATTCACAGCGTACATTAATATGCTGTTAATAATAATATTAACAGCGTGCTTTTAATGTACGCTGTTGATGTTTCTTCTTTTAAAAAAATTTATGGTATTAACAGCGCACATCAATATGCATGTTGTTAATAATACTATTAACAGCGTGCTTTTAATATGCGCTGTTAATAATGCGCTGCGGAAAAGTAATTTTCTTGTAGTGTTTAATCAAGAGAGTACACTCATTCGACCAAGTGATACATGTTAGGGACAGGGGTGGATCTACGATTTTAAATTGGGGGGGGGGGGGGGTGGAGAATTTTTTTCTCTTCAAATTTAGTCTTCTAAAGGATTCGAACTCGAGATGTGTGTTAAAAAATAAAACTTACTATTAAACCAACTATATATTTATATCTTTTAAGGGATCAAATTATATATACTAAGAAAATAAAAAATTTCTATATAAAAATAATGAGGCACGTACTCTTCAGATCCCAAACTTGATATTAAATTAACGATTTTGATATCAAACTTTTAAAAAGATTTTTATAGACTCAAAGTTGGGCATTTATCTTTTTTTTTAGTCCTAAATTTTAAAAGTAACAATTTTAATACCATGCAATGAGAAGCACCCCAAGTCCTTTTTTTTTTTAAAGAAAATTATGATTGAGCACTATAACCCAATTGGAAAGGTGAACCTAAGAATTTTTTTTTTATTTTTTTTTAGCTTGAACACTATAACCCAATTGGGAAGGTGAACCCTAAACTAAAATAAAAATATAGTATTAACTTTGGGACTAAAATATTTTTTTAATTTAGTATTCAAAATGCCAAAAACAGGTCAAGTTTAGTATCTAAAATGTCTTTTCCTCTAAAAATAATGTTATTAAAAATTTAAGGGGGGGGGGGGGGGGGGGGGGGGGTGCATGGCTCCCTCGGGTCCTAATGAGAATCTCCATTTGGTTGGGGATCACATTATAATACTTTGTTTAGTTTGATTCAAATCTTTGGCTCCACAATTGACTTGCTTGATGAGATTATGGATGATGAATCACATTTGAATCAAAGACTCAAAGCATTGCACTTGGTAAAAGATATACAATCATTTAAATTCATGGTTAATTTACATTTGATGAAATTGATATTAGGAATAACACACTACATCGAAAATACCAAACATTGAGCAAACCATGTTGTTAGTTGGTATATGTAAGAATAGAATTCAAGGAATGCAGGATGATGGATAGAGTTAATTACTTTAAAAAGTTTTCAATGTTTTGTGAAAAGTTTCATATTGACACTCCGAATATGAATGATTTATACATCGGTGAGAGAAGATCAAGGTGAAAAACTGAAAAAGTAACAAATTCACATCATTATCATGTTGAATAATTTAAGACAATTATCGATATGCAATTGCAAGAGTTGAATTTCCGATTCAATGATGTAAATACAGAATTGTTGCTGTGTGGTATGTCTAAATCCATCAAATTCATTTGTTCCTTTTGCCAAACAACGATCGGTTAAATTGACTCAATTTTGCCCAAAAGATATTTCACTAATTGAACTGTTATCACTTCTAGATCAACTTGAGAATTTTGTGATAGATATGCATGTGAATGTTGAAGCTTTTGAATTACAAAAGCTCAATGATAATTCTAGAAAGATGGTTCAAATAAGAGATGTAGCATAACCATTAGTTTATAAGTTTGATAATTCTAGAAAGATGGTTCAAATAAGAGATGTAGCATAACCATTAGTTTATAAGTTTGTGACTTTGGTTTTGATTTTGCCAATGTTGTAATAGAGAGAGTATTTTCTGCTATGAAAATTATTAAGAATTGTCTTCACAATCGAATGGGAGATGAATATTTAAATGATAGTTTAATTACTTATATTGAAAAGGATATATTTCGTAACTTGTCAAATGAAATTATTAATTATTTTTAGAATATGTAAAGTTAATCAATTGTAAGTTAAATTTGAAATTAAAAGAATTATTTAAATTTTATTAATATTTTTAAAATTTTGTTACGTAATATATATATTTGTGATATTTGGCTCTTTGTCTCTCCTTGATAAAATTTTTGGATTCGCTCCTGGCCATCGTGTTATATCAATATTCAATACAGGTTCAGGGATGAGAATAGTATCCTCTTTTACCCATTCTCATTCAAATGTGGAGAATCAAAAAATTTCTAAGTATTCGAAAATACTCGCTAAATCAACCTCCGTTTCGAATTTTCTCTTGCGGAGGGGGAAATTGTGCCCTTAAATATATGAGATATTTCTACCATCTTAAAATTTCTACTTGAGTTTAAGAAAATAAATAAAGCTATAATAATTTTTTAAAAAATATTATTTATCACAATAAAATTGGGGATATTTTGAAAAAAAAAAAAACAAACAAACTGTTAAAGAAAACGACATCCATGATCCGCTGCTTGTCTTCTTCTATGCGTACATAACCGCGCAGAGTCGAGATTTGATCTGCTCACCGTGGTCCTGAGGCGAAAACCATGGCGATCGCCCTCCGCTTCCTCTCCGTCGCCACCTTCCTCTTCCTGCTGATGTTCTCGGCCGCTGCGTCCTCGGAAGTTCACGATCTCCTCGAGAAGTTCGGCCTACCCCAGGGCCTCCTTCCCCAACCGGCCGAGAACTACTCCCTCGCCGACGACGGTTCCTTCGAGGTTCGGCTCGAGCACCCATGCTATGTCCAGTTCACCGACCTCTTCTTCTACGCAGAGACTATTACCGGGCATATCTCGTACGGCAATATCTCCGAGATCCAAGGCATCCAGGTCAAGAAGAACTTCGCCTGGTTCTCCATCACCAACATCATAGCCGTCGAGGAGTCGAAGGCCATCGAGATCACCTCGGGCTTCCTCTCCGAGAAGCTCGCGTGGAGCCTGTTCGAGGAAGTCCCCAAATGCCGGAATAAGGGGATGCATAAGGCCTCCTACGGCCGCAACGCCGACCTCCCAAGTCCTATCTGAGGAACTGTTTGCTGCTACTGAGGTCCGTTTGGGTTTCTCTCTTCGTTTTGCTTCCCCTCGTGCTTGATCTTCAACCAATCAATTGGGTACTTAGATCAGATTTAGGTGTTTTCAGTGGATTAGATTTAAGGAAAAAAGCACCGCCGGCACTACACCACCACCACCACATCGTTTTGAGTAGATTAAGCAGAGCACTAAAAACAAGAAAAGCCCTAAATGGCACATACAGATGCCGAATCCTTTCTGATATTATGCATTAGGAACAGAACATTCCACTTTTCCATGTTCATTTCTTTTCTGAATTTTCCACTGACTGATTTCCTTTTGTCTGTCAACGATTTCCTTCACGGTTTATTATAACTTGGTAGATCTTTTATGATCCATCATGCTTGAACTTGCTTCCCCTGGTGATTTCTAACGGACTAAAGAAGAGTTGCTATCCAAGTTGCCTGTTGCGTCCATGCATGGATGACATATCAGCTGCACTTTTGCTTCTAACATAACCTGACGGAAAACATCTAGACTTCTCTTTCTGTTGCAAAAAATGGAACCGTAGCGGCTGTTGAGAACCGAAATTTTTGAGGGTCTCCTTGCAAATTAGGGACCTAGTTGTGATTTTCATACTTGGAGGGCTTATTTGCAAAAAGCCTAAACAATAATAAAACCCCCCCCAAACCGTTCCTCTTTTTCCCCGTGCCCTAAACCACCGACCCCTTCGGTTTTCCCCGACGCTGCCTCTTTTCTCGATTTTCTTCTCCTTCTTGCGGTTCCTACGTCGACGCCGAAGCCACGCTATCTTTCCTCCCTCAGTCGGCGGCGACTCATCCTTCCAGTGAGAAATCGCAACGCGACGCCTCCCAACCAGTTGCTTCCCGACGCCGCCCATCGCGAACCCTAGCCACGCGGTCCCTCTTTGCCGCAAATTTCCACTTCGCGTGCAATCGGCCGAAGCCCTTCGTCCTCAGTTTGTATCTAGGCTCCGGCGACCTTCTCCTCAGTTTTTCCTTTGGACGATCCATCCTTGGGAGATAAAGAGGTAAACCCTAGAACTTGTGGTGATCTTTCCTTTGAGTTTTAAATTCTGCCATGAGTAGACTATTAAGAGTTTGGATTTCGATTTAGCATGTTGTATGGTAGTAGTTTGGATCACTGATGAATTATTGTGTGGGTATCAGTTGTGTTCTGTTGTGCGTAGTGGTTGGCGTGAGTTGCTCCCATATCTTAGAGTCTGCTATGGTGTTTGTATATGTGATGTAATGATTTTTAATGATTTATCATGGTAATGTCGTGGGTTGCTTGGAGGAGCAGTAGGTGGATAAGTTCTGGATTAACAGGTTGCGTGAGAGTTGAGCTTGATCTTCTTGCCGAGTATACCTCGAATCATGTAGCGATTAGATTCAGGGATATGGGGCTGTATTTTTGGTAGTTCCTTGGATTTAATTTGGTAATTGACTTAATGATCTAATTGTGATAATTAGATTAAGAAGGGATTCATTATTGTTTAGGTTTAATTAAATGGATGGTGTAATTAGGATTAAACCATAATTATATTTAGTAGTTAGTTTAGCTACTTTATTCACGTTAATAAATAGCTAAATTTAGTCCTTCAGGACCTTAACGTTGGCCTCGCACGGTTGATCGTGGGAGATTTATTGGACACGTTCTACAAATAAAAGGCGGGTACTTCTCCTTTGTACTCAAGTAGTTTTTTTACCTTAAAAGCATGGCTATATTATGTCTAATAGGTTGCTTGACCTTGTTCTTTGTCGTTATTTAAAAATCGCCGTTGAGACTTATTCTTCGTTGATCTTTGAGTATTCCTAAATTTGTATCTGTACAGTCCTCGGTTGGTTTTCTATTCTGTAAAGTGCCGTTTGTACGCGAGCACTTATAAGTCCATTAAACACAGATAGGTTTATTTGGCATTAGAAATACCCTACCTAGTAGTGTAGGTGCATAATCGTTGGTTTTGATTTCCGGTTGATTGTATTGATGCATCGTGTATTCGTTGGACTTTATTGCATCGCTGTTTCTCCGGTTGTTCGTGCATCGTATAGCATGCACCATACTTGCACGTTGCATACTAACGACTGTTAGGCTTACATTTGGTTAAGCCGTCGTTAGTCATATTGTTGCTCGATTCACTCAACCACATGTTGTCATGGTAGTGGTTAGAGTGCGAGTGTTTGTCCTGTCATGCCAGACAGTGACACCCTCACAGTTGTTTTTAGAGGGATGAGTTGTTGGTGGCTCACCCTCGCCGTTGTTTATTTTTTGAGGGATATTGTGTGATGGCTCCCCCCCGATGTACCGTGGGTTCGGAGTGTAGATTTCCCAGCATCCTGTCCACTCAACCACGTCTTATGTGGTATTATTGTTATTGTTGGTTATTGTTGTTGTTGGAGTGGTACAGTTGTCACAGCCCTACCTACTCGGTCATACAGATGGGATGTGTTGACGGCTTGACTGGCGTCAGGGGTGACACATGTCATTGCATCATGTGCATACGTATTTCTTTTATGCATTTGCTTGTGTTTGATGCACTTATATGAGCTATGATTGTTGCACATGTTTGACATGCATGTATATCTTGATATTATTGTTATGGAGTTGTTTTTATACTTGCTTAGTCGTTATTCGGATTTTATACCATGTCGTATTATATTGGTTATGCATGATTAGGTAAATCTGATATTTCTTATGGACTGTACCTTTTGATTCTCTACTTCGTTATCTTAATTATGTCATGCTTATTTGTCTACTCATATACCCGCAGAGTCCACTCGGACTCACCACCCTTGCTTTTTTTTTTGTTGTTTCAGATAGCAGGTAGCGGTATTGCTTGGAGTCAGGAGATAATCCAGTTGCCAGTCTCTCAATCATTCAGTTTTATCGGGTGATTTTGGTTTGGAGTTGTTTCGGAGTTAGTTCTCCGTAGTTTCTTTGTTTTCCGCATTTTATATTATTTCTGGTATGGTCTTGATAAAATAAAAATTGTAGTCATGTCTTATTGGTCGGGTTTATTCGTTGTGGAGTTCTTATTAAGTTGTGTTTTCTTTTATGCCTAAGGTGGCTGAGCCACCCATTAAATTCTTTTAAACTGCGTGGTTGTGTGTCTTTTAAATATTGTTGTGATGCTAGCCGCATGTGGCTAAGTTATATATGCGAGATAGTATGTATTTTTGCCCCATATTGTCCGCCGTACAGGGGAGATGTTGTCCGATTTTCGAGGAAGCATATACCTCTGGGGGCGTGACAACGGCTCTGGTCCCGGCTCCACAAGTATCTAGAAGGGATAAATCACGATTTTATTAGTGGGATAAGGCACCTGGGGCCGCGAGGATTTAAGCTAGCAGATTAAATTTTTATCCCATGTACAATTGGCGACTTTCGAATCTGAGATCTCCGATGCAAACAGTCAGACTGCTCTTTCTGTTGATTCTTGTATAAATGGATTAATTTTGTGCATATTTTGCAGGTTTAAACTGGAAGCAATTTGGAGTTCTTAATTATGCTGCAGATTTCATTATGTTTGTATGCCCAATAATAATCCAGCTATATCTTCAGAATAAATGAGTCGTCCAACTACTTCAGTCAGAGCTGGCTGTGCAAGCTCATCCTAATCATGCCTTGGGTTCAATTAATGGCTCCGTTTCCATTTGATGATTTCTTTGTCTTTCTGCTTCTTGAAGAATAATAATGAATATGTCCAATTTTTTCAATTCTTCATGTGTATTTACGGTCTTTTATATATATATATATATATATATATATATATATATATATATATATATATATATATATATATATATAAATATATATATATATATATATATATATAAAAGTGATCATATGCGGACCACTCCTGCCGACGACGCCTATGTGGCAACGGGCGTTGCACATTTGGTCTTCGTGGCAACGGGCGCGATTGCGTCTGCGTGGCAAAAACAAAACGTGCAAAAACAAAACGCAGATTTGGT
Organism: Boesenbergia rotunda; assembly: GCA_024364735.1. Taxonomy (NCBI): domain Eukaryota; kingdom Viridiplantae; phylum Streptophyta; class Magnoliopsida; order Zingiberales; family Zingiberaceae; genus Boesenbergia; species Boesenbergia rotunda. The sequence continues at coordinate 502,591 of JAGFNQ010001257.1, forward strand.
CCTCCATCTCTCTCGCGATTCCGAACCCTAATCTGCGGCGCCTCCCTCTCTCGCGTCTCTTTCTATCGCGTCTCTCGTCCTTCCAAATTGTGTTCGACTAACCGTAAGAACCAAAGCAGACATCCCCTGCCTCCCTCCTCGTCGCCGTAGGTTAGGGTAAATACTGCAATTTTCCTGGAATTTTTTGTGTTTACCCCTCCTGTTTTATGTGTTTTTACCCCTCGCCAAGGCAGGTATCGTTTTTACCATGATTTTGTGTTTTTTCTGTAATTTTCTGCAATCTCCTCCTCGCCGAAGCCCTAGCTATCCCTCGTTTGTCCAATTTTTTCTACGATTGTACCATTTTTACTGTGATTTTGTTATTTTGTGATTGTACAATTTTTACTATGATTGTTACTCTAATTTTTACTACGATTTTTACTGCAATTGTGCAATTTTTTGCTTCTCTTGCTATTTTGTGCGATTTTGTGCCTACTCGTGCAATTCCAATGTGCAAGTTATTCTAGTTTTCTTGGATTAGCACCCCCCAATAAAATGAAACATCTGGATTATCATGATAACAAAAACCGAATGATCGTATGCATCTAAAGTGTATAGGTTGCTTAATATAAAGATACATGGCTAAGAAAGGGACTAAAGAGTAAAAGAATGTACCATCACTTTTTGGAATAATCTCAATGTAAGAACAATGATATCTCTCAAGCTGAAAATTCAGCAATAAACTGTATCATTAGAGTGAATATCATATTTTAATGAAGATTTTTTTTTTCACAGTATCAGATAGAGTTGAACTCTTGTTTAACAAGCTGGCCAACTAGGCAAAGCAGTTGGTTCAGAAGGAAAAAGGGTAAAGAATAGAAACATTGAAAATCTCCTGTATCTTAACACCTATTATTGATATTTGATATTATTATGATAACTGTTCTGAAATAAAAAAAAACACAAAATCACCAAAAATGGTGTAGAGAAAAGTAGAAGATTGGTAGAGAGAAGGATATTCTTGAAAATGAAGAGCATAAACGATTAAGAATCATACAGTAGTATTTTGCTAAAACTTCTCTGCTATAACAACACCACGTGGTCCATTACATTTTATGTTGTAGCCTCCTCTCTTTAGGGCCAAAATAGCAGTTTCCCATTATATCAATTCTAAGCAGTGTTTTATTAATTGCTATTTTTAGGTTATAAACGGCGTTTGTTTTTTTTTCAAGAAAATTGTAAGTGGTATTTTCTTTTATTAAAAATAGTAAGTTGTTCATTTTAAGTTCTAATATTATGGTTATATATAATTATTAATGTTGTTTTTAATGTTGGGAAAAAATTTATGTTGTATTTGTCGGATATCACCCGGGTATTTATGATTCGTGAATGGAAGCATCACGTCAAGTTAATGGGTTTAGTGGCAACATACATAAATCTTACAAAAGTAGAGAGGAGACAGAAAAAGCTTATCAAACATACTTGGTTATAAAATGTGCACCAGTTTCTATTTCATCCGATGCAACTTCAAGTTCGACTTCGAGATCAAATCCAAATTCTGATAGGAATCTTTCAAAGTCCGAAAAAAACTAAATTTAAGGATATAATGAAATAGATAGTGCATCTTTTTGATTCTTTAGCAATTAATGATAGTGATTAGGCATGTTAGATTATTTCAAGTTGAAGTTGAAACAATGTTGTTATCTGAAACAATGATGTTATCTATATTAATCCCATGCACATGTGTGTTATCTATATTGACAGCAATGTAATTTTCTTTTAGCAATTCTTTTTTATTTGAAGTGTTTGTTATAAGAATTAGTAATAAAAAATGTTTGTTATAAGAATTAATTATTTTAACTTTAATTGAAAGAACACTGTGACAATATTACAACCATTGCCTCTTTAGAGGGCAATGGAATTCACTTTTGGTTTTCTTTAAGGTATTGGGAAGTGTCTCAGTCTTGGATGCAGAACCAAACCTTTTGAATTTCTTCAAATATTTCCTTTTGAATACCTTCAAATATTCTCTCAGCCCTCCAAACAATTGCTCTTAGATTTACTCAAAGATCAGATCTGATAATTCTCTCAAGAAAAATTGCTGGGAAGTTAAATCTAGGCACAACAGTCACTTCATATGATAAAAGTTGCCATTGAAGACCTTCAAGCCAATGAATTGAATGATAGGATATAAATTATTTTAAGACTGTATTTTAGCTGCAAAAGAAAGAAACTCGATGAGTTATAAAAAAAACTTCACAAAGGAAACAACGTCATTCCAGCACAGCTGAAATAATGGATAGGCCTTCATACAGGCTTTGAGATCAACTTTAAATGATCAGTGGCAGGTACCAAGCAACAGCTTGAAACTACTCTTTAAATTTGATAGGCTGGGTGTCACGACTTCAGAGGCACATGCTTACTCGAAAATCGGATAGTATCTCCCCTATACGGCGGATAAGATGTGGCAAATATACATACACTCTCCACCAATATAGCTCAGCCACAAGCGGCTGACATCACAATAATAAATAAAAGACACATCCACGCAGTTTATATCGAAACAAAATAAATGGATGGCTCAACCATCATTAACATAAAGAAAGTCTATATACCAGTAATAACGACAAATCCAAACCGATACTTGACAAATAAAAATAACTGCGGAAATAAATCGGACACTAAATCAAACCAAACCAACACGGTGGGACTGAGGCATTGGCGATTGGATTCTCTCCTGGCTTCAAGAAATGTAACTACCTGCTATCTGAAACAAAAAGAGAAAGCAGGGGTGGTGAGTCCGGGCGGACTCTGCGGGTATATGAGTAGACAATAAGCATGACATAACAAAAGGTAAAATAAGTAGAGAACCAACAGGGTACAGTCCATATGGAATATAAAAATACCTAAAGATGCATAACATTTATAGAACAATATGTTATAAAACCGAATAACAACTAAGCAGGTATAAAACAATGTAACAACCACAAAACCAAGATATACATGCATGCCAATCAACTGCAACAACCATAGCTCATATAAATGCAACAATCACAAGAAAATGCATAAACGAAATACGTATGCATATGATACAATGACAGGTGTCACCCCTGACGCCAGTCAAGCCGCCAACACATCTCATCTGTGTGACCAAGTGGGTAGGGCTGTGACAACTGTACGCACTCCAACGAATACCACAAAAAGGTGTGGTTGAGTGGATAGGATGCTGGGGAGCCAACTACTCCGAAAACCCCGATACATAGAGAGAGCCACCAATAGCTCTAATATCCCTCGAAAACAACGGTGAGGGTGAGCCACCAACAGCTCTAATATCCCTCGGAAACAACAGTGAGGGTGTCACTGTTTGCCTACAGCTACAACATGTGTGGCATAACATGACTGTTGTTCGCACTCTAACAACTACCACGACAACAAGTGCTTGAGTGAATCGAGCAACTAAATGACTAACGACGACAACCATATGGAAGCCCAACAGTCGTTAGTATGCAACGTGCAGATATGGTGCATGCTACGAGATGCACGAACAACCGGAGAAACAACGATGCAACAAAATCCAACAAGTAAACATGCATTGATACAACCAACTAGAAATCGAAAACCAACGATTATGCACCTACACTACTAGGTAGGATATTTCTAATGCCAAATAAACCTGATTGTGTTCAATAGACTTCTAAGTACTCGCGTACAAGCGACACTTTACAGAACAGAAAACCAACAGGGGACTGTACGGATACGAATTTTGAATACTCGAATATCAACGAAGAATAAGTATCAACGGCGATGTTAAAATAACAAACAACAAGAAATAAGGTCAAGCAACCTATAAGATATAAAATAGTCATGCTTAAAGGTAAAAGAAACTACTCGAGTACAAATGAGAAGTACCCGTCTTATAATTGTAGAAGTCCGTAAACGAGAACCTTCCACGATCAACTGAACGAGTCCAAGGTCAAAGTCTTGTATCAAGGACATAAATTTAGCTATTTATATAAGTAATTAAAATAACTAATTAATTACAACGCATGCAACTGATCAATGTCTTATAATAAAAGATACAAATTTAGTTATTTTTATTACATGATATTTTAGCTAAGTGAGCCTACCTAATTAATTAGGATCATCCAAATTATACCATTTCATTTCATAAATCATAACCATAATCAAATCCTTAACTCGAAATTACTCCCAAGTTATCAAGATTTGATTCACATTAAACCTAACCCAAACTTCATCCGAGTGATCGATTCAATACCCAACAGTCACATCCCCAACATATACCTTTACAATATATATATATATATATACTCAACAGGGATATATTTATGCACACACAACCCCCTTTTTTTTCCTTTTCATCCACGCCACCACAGAAGGTATTGATCTAAATTCTCAAACCTCAACCTTTCAAAAGTATATTTGCTATACCAATCAAAGAAACAACAAGCTCAACACCATTGATCCAAACACCATCCAAACAAACCCAACTCATGACAACCCTAAAAAAAACCAAACCCTAATCTAAATCTTAACATGAATCCAATTCAAACTCACGACAACAACAAATTCCCTGCACTAACAGGGAAAAATCAAACCCAATTGTGCTTGTGATCAAGCACACTTCAAGAACAAAATTTGGAAAAATTGAAATCTGACCGCATTAAAGGCTTACCTGATTTCGGCCGGCGCAAGCAATTGGGGCGACGAGGTCAAACAGTGGCCTGCCGTTTTCCGGTGGTGGCCAAGGGAGGAAGATCACCGTCGCGTGCTCGCACGAGGACAACAGTGCGATCAAGACGACGACTGCCTAGGGTTTCCGCGAGACAAGAAGAGTGCGGCGGCAAGCTGCTGCGGTGTCGAAACAAGCGAAAGAGAAGTGGAAGAAGAAGAATGAGAGGAAGAAAGGAGGTCTCAGCAGTACGGGTGGCGGTCGGCATCGCTGGTAGTGGCGTGTGTGGACTGCGGCAACAGGGTCGGCGGCGTCGGGCGAAAATCGAAAGGGGTCGGGGGAGAAACTGAATCGGGAAAGAGGCTTTTAGGGCTTTTATATTTGTTTTTGGCCTTTTGCAATTAAACCCTCCAACTTTGGGAAATTACAACTAAGCCCTTTAAAATTTCGATTTTCAACACTGGGAGAAAATACTCCATAGTTATCAGCATTGCAAGAGGTTGCTCTTCAGTCACAAGTGATCCACATGCCTGAACCTGGAAAGAGATTAATTGTAACAATTGTATGAATCAAATTTCAGGAAATTTTCAGACATGCTAAAACAATGGAAATTATGAAATTGATTGTTGTTAATCCAAACTAAGTACCTCAACTAATGCACTGTATTTCCCATCCATTTTGGCAGTCATGTAGAGTGCATCTGAATGAAAAGGAGAATGCTCGCCCACAAAGATGAGTATCCTACACTGAAGCTTCTTTAGCGCGTCTGTTAAATCACACAAATTCGTAGGATCCTGATAAGTGATTATAACATATGATGTTGGATCGGGTTGGACCGGCTAGAGGGGGGTGAATAGATGGTAAAAAAAATATGAAAAATGGAAGGCACTCGTCTTTAAAAAAAAACTTGGTCGTAACTAATGACGTTGCTTCCAAGGCAGTGGGCGCTCAATAAAAATCTCCTTGTGGCGGAGAAGCCTTACAAAAGTATCACACTAGACTTTTAGAGATTTTACAAGAATGAATAAGAATGATTGATTCCTAAAGCTAAATCTCTAAGCCTATTTATAGCCTAAGAGAATAAATCTGGGTTGTTGATTTTTGATGAATTTTCTCTTGGCCGTTGATCCATGGATATAATTTGGACAGTTAATCTTAGATGGGATTAAACTGCATCTATTAGATCTGATTAAAGGATAAGGTTATCCTTTAGAAGATAAAGTTTAATTAAAACTTTGCTTCTATTCGCAGCAGGTGATTAACTTTATCTTCGGCTCACATCAACTTATTCACATCACCTGTTTATCCCATTTGGTAAGTATGGAGACATCCAGCAGTGTGGTCACAGGTTCGAATCTTCTTGGCACCAAATAATTTTCTCTTTTCTTTTGGGCGCTTGGACCAGTCTTTTTGATTCTTCGTCTTCTGAGTGATTTCCGGCCAACCGGAGTTAGGCTCGCCCGAACCCGACTTCGGCCTTTCGCCCCTCGAGCGTCCTTCCTCCCGGCTTCTCGTACCTCGGACACTACGCACGTCCTTCTCGCTCCACCGGCGTACTCTTCCGCAGCTTCCGCGTCCCTCGGATTGTACCAAGCCCGTCGGCTCACTTCCCCGCACAATGCTTCTCGTCCGCTACGTCTTACGCTCGACTTCCTCCGTACCTAAGCTCCTGCACACTTAGCAGAGGGATTAAAACCAACAGGACCTAACCTAACTTGATTGATCACATCAAAACCAACCGGGGCACCAACAATCTTCCCCTTTTTGATGTGCATCAACCCCAGTTTAGTTAGGGATATCAAAATAAAGAAATATACATAATAATGTAAACAGTTTAAGTTCAAAAAATTTTAATTTCGAGTAAATTAAAATTCTACCCCTTAACTTAATACTATTTCTCCCCCTTTGATCACATCAAAAAATTGGGAAATATAAGTAGGGAAGAAGAAAAAAAATTTGAGTGCGATTAAAAATATTCTAAGTGAAAAAGAATCGCGTTGCCATAGATTTTTCAAATTTTAAAAAGACATATTTTTTCAAAGTTAATTCCATTTTAAAAAAATGTCTTAAATAAAATCTAATTTTTTTTGATAAAATCCACAGCTGATGAGGAGTTCCAAAAAAAATCGAATCCAGTCAAAATATTTTTTATCGAATTTTAAAAAAAATCATATTTCGATAAACAATTCATAAAAAATCTGAATATTTTTGTTAAAGTCGAAATAAAGATATGAGTTTAGACAAAAATTTTGAGTTTTAAATTCGTTTATCAAGTCCAAAAATGACAAACTAACATATAAGAGTTCTTGAAGAATAAATTTTAAAAAAATAGAAAAAATACTTCGAAAAATTTGAAAAAAAAATTGTAATGAGTCTTTCCCCTAAACTCTTAATTTCAAATTTCAAGAGAAAAAAATATTTGAAAAAATATTGAAAGAAGTTTCAGTAGATAAACAACATAATTGTGCAAAAAATAAAGACATAATTTTTGTTAGGGAAACAAAATATGCACATATATGATAACCAAAAAAAAATTATCAATTTAATACAAATTTAGGAATCCAAAATAAGTTCCTGTCTACAGGATTAATTAAAAACTTAGGCGGAATATAGCTTTTGGGCACCTTTTTAAATTGGCCCTTATGATTTTTAAAATACCAATTTAAATTATCAGGAAAGCTATTTTTCTTTTGGCGTAAATATGCAATATCAAGCTCTAATTTTTGCACTAAGTTTTTCAAATTATCATTTTCATTTTCCAAAAATTCAAACGAGGATATAAGTGTTAATTCATTTTTTAATTTTTAATTTTCTTTTTCTAATCTACAATTAGATTTGATCAAAGCTTTAACTCCTGCATATAATTGATCATGAGGAAGAAAACAAACCTCACTTACCGGGTCGCTTTCGAAAAGCGAGGTTCCTCTTTCGTCATCGGTTTCTTCTAACGTCTCTCCCCCTTCATCAGTGCTCCCTTCTTGATGATTTGCCATCAGCGCAAGTCCAGCGTATTCTTGACCTTCCGACTCTTCTGACGAGGACTCATCCCAGGTGGCCTTCAGTGTCTTTTTCTTCTTTAGCTGGTTTTTGAGTTTAGGACACTGGTCCTTCAGGTGTCCCTCCTCTTTACAGTTGTAGCATCTGATTATTCGCTTCTTTGGGGACCGTCTTCTTTTCTGCGTTCTTGAAAATTTATTAGCTTTAAAAAAACTTTTAAAAGAACTTACCATCTTTGTTGTTTCGTCGTCGGTCGAGGATTCCTCGTCGAATTGGATCTTCCTTGTGTTTAGTGCGACGATGCCTGCTTTCTTATTCTTTTCTACAAAACGAGATTCGTGAAGTTCCAAAGTAGAAAATAATTGCTCTAATGTACTTACCGCTAAATCTTTCGAAATGAAATAAGCGTCGATTACCGAGGTCCATTCCGGGGTTCTCGGAAACGCATTTAAGATATACCTTTGAGCGTCCCGACTTGTTACCTTTTCTCCGAGGTTTTCAAGGTCTGTGATTAATTCCTTTACCTTGGCGTGTAAATGCGCAACTGATTCTTCATTCTCCTTTCGAAGGTTTGTCAGTTGGCTTCGAAGAAGGTCTCGTCGTGCTAGTTTTGCCTCTGAGGTACCTTCATGTAATTCCAGGAATTTCTCCCAGAGCTCTTTTGCCGAGTTGTAATTTCCGATGCGGTTGACTTCTTGTGCGGGAAGAACGACTAGCAGATGAAATTCCGCTTTGCCGTTTGCTACAAAGTCCGCTTGCTCCTTCTTAGTCCACAACTCTATTTCTTTATCCTTGTCGTTGTTGTCTTTTGGAACTGAAAAACCATTTTTCATAATTAATAGCGGTTCAATATCTGTTTTAAAAAAAACCTGCATTCGGCGCTTCCACATCGCGAACTCCCCCTCAAACTTCGGCGGGTAGATTACAGCTCCAACCATTTTCTTGAAATTGCTGCAGTCGGCGATTAGTCCTTCTGCGGCAACCTTGGCTCTGATACCACTTGTTGGATCAGGTTGGACCGGCTAGAGGGGAGTGAATAGACGATAAAAAAAATATGAAAAATGGAAGGCACTCGTCTTTAAAAAAAAACTTGGTCGCAACTAAGGACGTTGCTTCCAAGGCAGTGGGCGCTCAATAAAAATCTCCTTGTGGCGGAGAAGCCTTACAAAAGTAGCACACTAGACTTTTAGAGATTTTACAAGAATGAATAAGAATGATTAATTCCTAAAGCTAAATCTCTAAGCCTATTTATAGCCTAAGAGAATAAATTTGGGTTGTTGATTTTTGATGAATTTTCTCTTGGCCGTTGATCCATGGATATAATCTGGACAGTTAATCTTGGATGGGATTAAACTGCATCTATTAGATCTGATTAAAGGATAAGGTTATCCTTTAGAAGATAAAGTTTAATTAAAACTTTGCTTCTATTCGCAGCAGGTGATTAACTTTATCTTCGGCTCACATCAACTTATTCACATCACCTGTTTATCCCATTTGGTAAGTATGGAGACATCCAGCAGTGTGGTCACATGTTCGAATCTTTTTGGCACCAAATAATTTTCTCTTTTCTTTTGGGCGCTTGGACCAGTCTTTTTGATTCTTCGTCTTCTGAGTGATTTCCGGCCAACCGGAGTTAGGCTCACCCGAACCCGACTTCGGCCTTTCGCCCCTTGAGCGTCCTTCCTCCCGGCTTCTCGTCCCTCGGACACTGCGCACGTCCTTCTCGCTCCACCGACGTACTCTTCCGCAGCATCCGCGTCCCTCGGATTGTACCAAGCCCGTCGGCTCACTTCCCCGCACAATCCTTCTCGTCCGCTACGTCTTACGCTCGACTTCCTCCGTACCTAAGCTCCTGCACACTTAGCAGAGGGATTAAAACCAACAGGACCTAACCTAACTTGGTTGATCACATCAAAACCAACCGGGGCACCAACATTTGATGCTCCTTTAGGCATGTCTTCTATGAACTTGTTAAGCAACCAAACAAAGGAATCAGTTTTCACATCACTTAGAAACCCGCAGCCAAAAATAATAGTATGATGATGATGATTAACTCCCACAAATGGTGTAAAAATTAAGCCATATTTGTTGGTGTTATATGTCGTATCAAATACAACATTATCACCAAATACGTAGTATGGCCTCCTTGATATATGATCTGCCCAAAAATATCTACTAAATTTGTTATCCAAATCAGTCTCGTAATCAAAGAAAAAAAAATCTGAGTTCTTCTCTTATTCAGATATGAAAAACTCTATGAGTGTTTCAGCATCAATACCCTTTTGTTTTTCCCTTAGATTTCTTTCAAAATTTCTAATATCTCTTTCTGTGCAACCTACCTCCTCAGGACCCCCATACTCTATCTCCAATAATCTCATTTGTTGACAAGTTGGTACATTTGCCTCAGAAAACTATTTTGTCAATGTTTTCTTTGCTACCGAAACATTACGATGTGAGTGTAGTAAATGTACTTTTGATGGAGTCGAGAGTGGATGATTATGAGTTTCTGTGAAGTTACTGACAATCCAATTAGGCCCAATTTGTTTCTTGATAAATGTAATATTTGACTTGCAACCTGTTCTAACAGTGTCACGTGCTCTTTCCCTTGTTAGTTGATCAACTTTTGCGTGTTTAATCCGAAGATATGTATGACCTTCTTTAAAGCATACCATTTGTTTCCATGTCACTTCATTTGTTATTTTATTTTTCTTGCTCGTGTGCATCCTTGAACTAAATCCGACTTCTAATGCATATTGGTTATAGAATGCATATGTCTCCTCTAGTAATGAGAATTCCATTCCGATTTTTGACTTTCGATCATCTATAACTTGCGGAATGTATTCTTGATCGTCAACTAGATTTCCTTCCATTTCTGGGCGCCCCACATAATATTAGATAATAGACAAGTAGACAAATAAATAGCAACAACACACACTGCTTATAACCTAAAAAATATAGTAATTAATAAAACACTGCTTAGAATTGAAATACTGCCTACAATTGACCTGTTGCATACAATTGAACTAATAAACACTGCTTACAAACACTAATTGTACTGCAAAACATGCAAAACAAACACAGATCGACTATTAAAAACTACAAATACTGCCTAATGATACTGTTTATTGATACTGTAAAAAAAAATCTTCATTAAAGTATGATATCCACTTTAATGATACTGTTTATTGCTGAATTTTCAGGCTGAGAGATACCATTGTTCTTACATTGAGATTATTTGGGTTTTTGTTATCATGATAATCCAGATGTTTCATTTTATTAGGGGGGGGGGTGCTAATCTAAGGAAACTAGAATAACTTGGACATTGGAATTGCACGAGTAGGCACAAAATCGCACAAAACAGCAAGAGAAGCAAAAATTGCACAATCGCAGTAAAAATTGGGCAAACGAGGGATAGCTAGGGCTTCGGCGAGGAGGAGATTGCAAAAAATTGTAGAAAAAACACAAAATCATGGTTAAAACGATACCTACTTCGGCGAGGGATAAAAACACAAAAAATAGGAGGGGTAAAAACACAGAAAATTCCAGAAAAATTACAGTATTTGCCCTAACTTCTGCTTTGATTCTTGCGGTTAGTCGAACGCGATTTGGAAGGATGAGAGATGCGAGAGACGCGAGAGAAAGAGACGCGAGAGAGGGAGGCGCCGCAGGTTAGGGTTCGGAATCGCGAGAGAGAGGGAGGACCAAATCTGCGTTTTGTTTTTGCACATTTTGTTTTTGCCATGCAGACGCAATCGCGCCCGTTGCCACGAAGACCAAATGCGTAGCGCCCGTTGCCACGCAGGCGTCGTCCGCAGGAGTGGTCCTCACATGATCACTTGTGTGTGTGTGTAGCCAAGTATGTCTTATTCATATTTGTATTTTTTTTATAGCCTAAGTATTCATACAGGACTAATCATGTTGGTTTGTCCATCCAGTAAATCCGGAAGCGCAAATAACGATCTGGATCACACCCCAGCAATAACTTTGACAAATTAGTGTTTCCTTTTCTTTCTATTACGAGCCTTCAATTTTATGAAAAATAAATTTAAAAAAACTGAAAACTAAAAATTACATCTAGTTATTGACAAATATATATATATATATATATATATATATATATATATATATATATATATATATATATATTAAGAAAATGAATATTCAATATAGAGAATATGAATCCTATATCATTCTTATATATTTTGCTAAAAAAATATCTTTAGTTTCCTTTTTAAATTCTTAAAGGTGGAGTAGATTGAAAATTTAATATTTTTTAATTACATTATTTTAAATTACAATCACGATTTGCATATTAAGTTGGTCTCATGTGCTTTATTATTATACTTCATAAAATCTTAAAGAGATGGAACATGGATAATAATGCTTGTGGAATACAAAATATGAAAGGTTTTAATTAATTATCTCACGGATCAATATATAATTGATAAAAAAATTTAACAATCATGTTTTATTAACACATAGCACACGAAACAACTTGTAGAACATCATGAGAAATTATTAGAAATATAGTTAGTAATGCCGCGCGCTTACTCTTCGGTTCCTAAAGCATATTGCATAAGTATCTGACCGCAGTTGGAAAGTGGCTCGTCCTTCAGGAATCCAAGAGAATTCGCATGACGAACATTGCTAGCAATTCCAACATTGTGGGTGATCACTACGGGAGCGCGATTTCTATCGTCATTAATCTCGGAACAATCACTTTGAGAGCTCTTCGCTAGTTGGATCCCACAAGATTCTTCTTGATGATCATGCTCCACACTAAGCTTGTAGGTTCCAGAGCCGTCGGTTGTCGCCTCACTTGTGAAAACGATTTCGCCAGTAGTGAAATTTGTGCACACTAACTTCACCTTTGCGCCTATACAAAAAGTATATTTCTTACTATCTAATAAGAAACATTCCTAAATATTACATAAATCTTTTATGTAAATACATTTCTACACACCTTCCATGTATGTAGTTGCAGTGGTTTCAAAACCGGCACGGCAAGTATCACAATAAACACGTCCTTCTATCACAATGGCGGGAGAAGAAACAACATTGTCGACGGAACTAAGGAAAGCGAAGAGGAGGGAAATGAAAATGATTGCATGGAAGCGATTTGCCATGTCGAATAAAATGGTTAAGAACACAATGAATGATATAAACTGAGGGAATGATGCAAGCATAGATCTTTCCTCTTCCTTATATATCAGTGTGTTTTCTTTCCTTAGATGATACAAGATTAGATGTGGTTGAGCATTCTTTTCTCTCAAATTAGGAGGATGACTTTTTCATCTTCTTCACTAGGATGAATTTGAAAATTTTAAATTAGGTAATGACCACCTTTAAAACAATCAATTTAAAGTTCATTTTTAATGGCCTTATTGGTATTAATTTTGAAATCTACATTATGTAAGAAAAAAATTGTTAAATCAGATAACATTAAACTTTGGGTGATCGGTTCAACTCCACAAAACCATTAAGGTAAATCGAGAGTACTCGTAATGGGTGGTCCAGAAACCTGGTATTTCGTGGTTGCACATCCCATTTAGAGAAAAAATTCTTACAAATGTATTATAGTACGAGGATTAGATCACGAATACTTAAGTGATAACTTGATGTCCTTCTACTGTACCATAGTCCCAAGTCAAAATCTATATTAGGTAGAAAATGTACCTTAAGGTTTGATTATCAATAACCCAATCAAATACAAAGAGCGGCACTATGTGAGAATATATTGTAATAAATGTGGAAAAAAAATTCGAATCTTTTAATATCTTAAATTAAAATTTAATTAATTTCAAATTAATTGCAAGTAATTTAGTTAAATAAATTAACCTTTAATTTAAAATTAAAAATGTAAATAAAATAATAATTTATTTATTTAAATTCACTATTAATTAATTATTTTTAATAATTAACCTTCCTTATCAAATAATTAATTGACTTTTATATCTAATAATCGATTAGAATAATTAACTCATAATTATCCTTTTATTCTTGCTTAGTTTATATGCATTTAAGTAAAAAAAAATAATTAATGAGATTTTTTAAATCTCGGATGATCGATCCGGTCTCATTGAAGTTTTTCATCGATCGATTGCCAGAGTAAATCGGGAAGTGTTCGCGACGAATGGTCCAGAAGCTTAATGTCTCAGGATTCGTGTCTCATTAGGAAAAAAAAATTTCTATAAAATATATCATAGTTAGAAATCAAATCGTGATTATTTAAAATGATAATTAATTATCCTTGCACGATAAGTGCGCCATATGCAACTGTCACATTTAGTGACCTTCTAAGTTCTCTTCTCAATTTTTTTAATATTTACTTTAATAAATTGATGAAGAAGATGATTTACATATATGAGTTGATAATTTATCCTAATGATGGATAATTTTTTTTTATAAGATCGAATTGATCTTCTTAGATAACTTATGCCAATTATAAATAATATTCTACGTACGAGATAATGATTTACACTCGTCAGGCCTTCACATCTGAACGTAATATTTCAAAGGGCAAGGCTAGGGCAAAATATGATAGAGCGTTCTGAAATTGTTAAAAGAATTATTTATTTATTTATTATAAAAACTGTTCCATCCTATCTCTAGGTATTCTACTTTTGAAAATTACTCATAACAGTAACAACTATAACAGTTATGATCCCAAGGCTACTATCCAATTGTAAGAGTTTACAATTTAATAGCTACTACTACAATTATATAACTACAATTGTAAATTGTAACAATGATCCCGTAATCCTACAATATAATATTGATTAGCATTAATTAGAAATAATTCTCTATAGAGTTAATTTAGTATCACTCCTTATGAAAGTCAAATGCCCCTTTTACAAACTCCTACTACCTAATGGTCTAGCTTAAGCACTGGGTCATAAATGGAGTATAAATGACCCAAAAAGCAGATCAGGGAAACTAAACCTACTTGACATGATAAACTCAGGAGACGAAGAGTTTCAGTATGATTTTAGAGACTTAGACATAAAACTCTACCCTAATGATTATATAAACCCGACTTATTTATATACCCTTGTCAGAACTCAAGAATCTATAGATCATGTTATCTCTCGATTAGAAAAACTTGAAATTATTAGTGAAAACCCTACGAAATATTGGGAAAGAGATAAGGTCTATTGTAAGTTAAACGTCATCAATCCAGACTTAACTATTAAAGCCCAAGATCTTAAATATACAAATTGAGAAAGAGGAGAATGCTCTATGCATATTACCCAATCACTAGCCCTAAAAGTCATACAAAGATCTGACTCTAGACATCGCAGTCTAGCTTTTATTGTAAACAAAGGAGCAGAACAAAAAACGAGGAGAATCTCGTATGGTCTTCAATTATAAAAGGTTAAATGATAACTGTCATGAAGATGAATATAAAATACCAGACATAGAACAATTATTAAATAAAATCCAGAACTCCAAATGATATTCTAAATTTGATATGAAATTTGAGTTTTGGCAAGTGAAGATGCATCCTGACTCCATCTCTTGGACAACCTTTTCATGTCCCGAAGGTCATTTTGAATGGTTAATAATGCCTTTTGGGTTAAAAGTCGCTCCTCAAATCTTTCAACGAAAAATGGACGATGTTTTTCATAGTGTTACTTTTTTTATTTGTGTTTACATAGACGATGTTTTAGTCTTCTCAAAAACAAAAGAGGAACATTTTGCTCATTTACATATGATATTTACTCTCTTTAAAAAACATGGCTTAATCATTTCGAGAAAAAAAAGCAATTAGCAGTACCATATATTGACTTTTTGGGAAGCACCATAGGACAAGGAAAAATAGTCTTACAAGCCCATATAACCACAAAAATATTGGCTTACCCAGACAAAATGGAAGACATTAAGACCTTGCGTTCTTTCTTAGGATTGTTAACTTATGCCAGACCATACTTAATAGATATTGGCAAAATCAGTGGTTCTTTATATAACAAAACTTCTCAAACAGGTCAACGATATTTTAATCAACAAGACATTAACTTAGTACAACAAATTAAACAATTAGTTCAGAACTTACCTTTATTAACGTTACCCTTAGATTAAGACTACTTAGTAATTGAAACAGACGGATGTGAAACTGGATGGGGAGGAGTTTTATTTCGAAAACTTTCGAAATATGATCCAAAAACTTCTAAAAGCCTTTGCCGCTATGCTTCTGGAAAATATAAAAAAAAGGACACTTAACCTCATTAGATTATGAACTTTTAGCTGTTATTTATTGCCTAGATGCTTTCATGCTTTTTATATGCAGCAAAAAAGAAATTACCATAAGAACAGATTATGAGGCAATAGTACGCTATAATCAACAAACAAAAGGCACTAGAAAAGACTTAGGAGCTAAAAGATGGATTAAATTCCAGGATACCATTATCAATAAAGGACTTAGTATTACCTGGGAACATATTAAAGACCTTAATAATTCATTAGCTGATACTTTATCTCGTTTACTTCACTAATCTTTGGTTTACAGGATGGATAGACAAAGGAAAGTGAGGACTTATGGTCAACAAACCATGAAGTTTGGCAATCATGAACTTCTACAATACTCCCGACAAGAAGATATTTTTCAGTATGAACTTCGTACTTAACTTGATCCAGTCCAACTTTGTTTATTGATAATGTTTGGAATATCCCTACTCCCCCTGGAGTAGCTAACCATAAAATTACAATTATTAATGCACTCTCCAACTACTTCTTAATGACTATACAAAAACCCTTGGGAAGAAATACTCGTGTTATGCTATTCTAACAGGCCCACAGGCTGGACTTTATTCAACTTGGGAGGAAGTAAGAAGTCTACTTCCTGAGTCCAACAAACCTCCTTATAAAGGATACTACTCCATTGCTGAAGCTTATGAGATTTTACGTAGTAAACATAGGCCCAATTTCTTCATTAGCCCACTAGTACATGGACTACCTACTCAAGAAGAAAAAACATATTTATCTGCAGTCTTACAACAACCAGATACGACTACTTCTTCAACTACTCGTCCTCTACCTATAGACTACCAATCACTTGAGATATTACAAGCAAAAAGTCTTAAGAAAGAAGAACGTACTCTGTCAGGTTACAAAAATTTACCTGCAGATATACTTACATATATCAGACTTCTTAGAAATTTTATCTCAACTACTCAACACTTTATGGAATTACATGAAACTCTTACTTGGTTTCATAACCACCCTACTCTAGGCATTACTATTGTTTACAGGGAAGAATATTCATATAAACTTATCTCCTAGCTGGAGAAACATTCATAGAAAAATTTTATTGGCCTAAAGAGCTTGGAGTACAATTTTTCCCTCTTAATTATACTACTCAACATGAAACACTTTGCCAGTTCTATCAAAAGAAAACTAGAAAATGACAAGATAAACAGAAAGTACATCAATCCTCTCCATGACTCTCCAACACCACTCTACCATCCTTAGATTCTGTTGAAGAAGCTAATGTAAACAACAAGATGGAAACATAGACGTATGCAATGACGTCATCTCACCACTTAGCGTAAGCCATGACGACAGCCAGCACTATGAAAAGCAGATGCTCTGACTCAACCTCCACTAAGCAGATGCTCACTTATCCTCCAGCAAGGCTCTCTAGAGCCTTCTCCCCTCTTCTTTCCTTCTCTATATAAACTCCTCTTCTGTAAGCTCAAGGTACCAAGCCCAGAGCAAGAACTCTCTAAGCAATTGTGTAGTTTTCTCTCAAGCTCTCTTTGTAAGTTTGTTATATTTCTGAACGCTTGTATGTTTGTAGTTTGTTTTTGTTATATTTCTGAACGCTTGTATGTTTATCAGTTTGTAGTTTGTTTCTGAATGATTGTATGTTTGATATGCTTCTAAGTTTATAAATTTGCTAAGAATATGAGACTCATAGCTTAAGCTTGATTCTAAGTCTAGAAGGCTCTGGTTTTTTGCTTCTGCTATCAACAATCCTCAGCCCTTATCCCAGTATCTCCGAGAACGGTAACTAGCTAAAGACGAAGACTGTTCTGTTTATCTTATCTTCTGTAAGACTTGTGCTGACAAAAGTAAGGTCACATGCCAAGAGGGCAGACATAAGACCTGAACAATGTCGGGGCAAGAGGAGAACATAAACTATAGAACTGAGGCGTCTTACTAGGTGAGGTTCATTGGTGAGATAGTTTTGGCAAAACTAACCTTCTAGATTTAGATTATTCCACAACAAAAATAAAACAGAAACTGCCTTTTTTAAAAAAAAACACACACAACCAAAAGATTTTGGTATCAGAGCTTATTACGACTTTGGACCCAAGATAGTCTATGAACTTAACCTCTTTAAACTACTTAGATCTTGCTTTACACCCAAGAACAATTATTACAGTAGATCAGAATAAACATAGTTGTTATATAAGATCAAAATCTCTTACTCACTGTATACACTCAGAAAACCCACACTTGAATTCACTTACAGATTTAATAATTAGTATAGGAATCACCGTAGAAAAACAACAACAATTTGTAGAACAAAAGTTAGAAACCTTTTCTTCCTCACTTAGACAAACTCAACAACTGCTTTCTGAACTATTTAGAAACCTAGACTATATCAAACTTAGTCAATCTGAAAATTTCTCGCTGCTTAAAAAGAAAGAGCTTGAAAGACTACTGAGACAAAAAGATGGGCTGTCAAGAACGTAGAGGAGGTAGGATGGGCAGTTGGTCAGATCTTGTATGGATCGTACATGGACGATAGTTGGAGTCGGTGGCTCCCCTAGGGTTCCCTCATCTTGGATCTCTGGGGAAGAGGATCAAGTTGGCCCTTGCGAATAGCTTGATGCACTATCTCCCTTCAACCCTTTGAGCGAAATGTGGCAAAAGGAAAGAAAATCAACAAGGCACCTGAAACAGAAATAAAAGACTTGTTAGGACAGTCTAAAGACATTATAACTACAAATAAACAACAACTATATGAAAAATTAGAAACGATACATAAACTTTTAGAGGAAATCAAATATAAATGAACAAATTGAGATTTGAAAATACTTATTATGAAGAAGCTGTAGAATACTCAAAACAATTCTCAGTAACAAAAGAAGACGGATATTGTCAGCAAGAAGTCACTGGTAAAGGAGATCAACTTTTAATACAACAAAATAATACTTTAATAGCCTTAGTCTCATCATTACATTATCGACTCTCTCTAATAGATAATAAACTGTTAGCTCTAGAAAAACTTATTTTGGGGTCAATTATCTATAGGCAAGCCAATTTCTAAACAAGCACCAACAACACCAAAGTTTTTAACTTATAAAAATGAATCTCACAAAAACTGAATCTGTTACTGGACCTTCTCATACTATTAGAGCAACAGAAACCAACACCACTTCTTGGATAGACTCATTGTTGACTAGAAGAAATAGTATGTCAACCCTTGTTCCATATAGACTAGAAGAAATTATAGATGTTGAAAAAGACTTAACCATCTTTTCAAATGAACAACTAAATACTTTAAACCCAAAAAAATTATATAGTCAAGGATTACTTAATTTTTCTACCTCAGTATATAGACACTATAGACAAGAAGCTCTTCATCTCCCTGATGGAGGAGAAGTGCAGCTAAACTTAATGTCCGAAGATGCAACAAAAAGCCTATATCTTCGTAAACATAATTATATACATTTAGGGTTAATCGTGTTTGGACTTAGAGGTTTAACTAGAGCCAGACTAGGAGGAAAAGTACTGTTAGTATTACATGATACTTGCTTTTCTGATACAGAAAAAGCCATAATAGGTTTAATTGAAGTAGACATGAATAGTAATTTAGGAATCAATTATTTATGTCCCAATTTTAATATGACTATAAGAGACTTTGTCAAACATATTAAAATCCATATACAAGCAAAAGAATATGGACAATTTCAAGGAGACAATTTGCAATTAGACTTGATATTCTTAGGCAAAACCATAAATCATATGCATAATCATTTTAAAATTTCTGTTACTAGTATGATCGAAGCCTTAACAACTAAAGGCATTCACTTTTTAAAACCAAGGGAGTACAACTCGGAATTATTAGCAGGATTAGAATGGATACAATTGAAAAATCCTGATATAACATTACAACCTACATCGTCTTTAATGTATAAAGATAGAAATGATAATCTATTTGTACGTTTTTCTGGATATCAACCCACTTCTACAGAGTTAGAAGAACAAAATTATGTACAAACTTATGATACTTTACAGTTAATGAATATAACTCAATCAGAATTAAGAACCACTCTTTTCCAATTAGGAAAGAAACATTTAGCTTGAACAGGACATACAACGAAACCACAACAGGCTTATCATATGATGCTTAAATCAAAATTTTTTTTGATGATTTAGAAGAATATGTATATCTGCCAGCCGAAATAGCTCAATTCTTTACTGATCCTGAAGTTCAGGACTTAGAAAAGTTTGCCAAACTTAATTAGCAACTCCCAAACAACTGGACATTATATTTCGATGACTTACGCAACATAATTGCACAAAAAGAAGAAGAAGACATACAAATTCAAGCTTCTTCTCTTCTTCTTATCCCTTTTCCCTCACAAAATTATATGAATCCAGCAGAATCATCTGTCACTTCTAATACAAAACCCTATAAAGTCCGTTTACGAGAAAGTGCGATGAGAACTATGGATTATGGACAAGGTCATCCACCTAGGACTAGGATTCCTCCTTATACTAATAATAATCCGTTAGTAAGGACTATAGGAAGAAGGAGACCTCCAGAAATGACTTTCTTTGGAAAAGACTCGGTATTACTAAATATTACTGAATGCGATCCCCAATTATATGATACTTATTTAGAACAATGGATAGTCTCTGTTAAAAGAGATTACCAAGCAAAACATGAATTAGACATAGAAACTGGAGAAGTTATGATACGTGTTGGTGAAAATTACCTAGGAGACGTAGCAAGAGCAGCATGGGAAGATTTTAAACTTAACTTTTCAGAAGAAGTTGCTAGAATAGCAGCTCAAGGAAATAATATTTTGAATTTTTGTTACGCTATTCATAGATTACTTACAGCCAGGGATGCCAATACTGGTTTAGATATTAGACAAAAGGAAGCTATGAGAGATTTAGAACAACTACAATTATTTAACTGGAACTATATCAACCCCTTTTGTAACGACTTTTTAGCTCTTACTGCAGTATCAAGAAATTACTGTAATTCAACTTTAGGAAAAAGATTATTTAGTAAATTACCTGGTGACTTAGGTAAAGAAATACATAAAGCTTGGACGGATCTACACGTTCCCCCTGCTTATGATAATATAGGAGTTAGAATCCAACATATTCTAACTATTTTAAAAGAAAATTGTACTTATATCCATATTCAAAAACAATTTAAAAGTCAACAATATGGATTTTGCAGCCAAATATATACACCACAACAATACGGAACAAACAAACCAACAAATACCCCTTACAGCAAAAGAATAGGACCCCCAGTAAAACAAAAACCAAAATACAAACCCAAGAAAACTTATTATGTTCGCAAAAGCAAAGAAAAGAAGTCTTACTTAAATAAAGATAAACATGTCAGAAAATTTAAACCAAAGAAAACTTATGCCAATACCATTACCTGCTTTGCCTGTAACGAACCAGGACATTTATCATCGGCATGTCCTAATAGGAAAAACCTATATAGTAGGGAAGCCACAATCATAGGATGTACTAATCTTGATTTAATAGAAATACACTCAGATGTGTTAGACACTTCTTCAATATATTCCATAGTATCAATAGAAGACTTTGAAGAAGTCAGTTCCTCCACTGATTATACTTTAGTAAATTCCTTTTCGCAACCTTCTTTATTTCCCTACTCACCTGATTTCTCGGGCCCTCAAGACAATTATGAATTATGTACTAGAACAACTCCAAGCGTTTGAATTAATGTTTCATACCATAATTCCTCAAACTATGGCAGATTTAAGAGTAGACCAAAAACTTTGTCTACATAATTGGACTTTGAAAGAAGGAGCAGATAATATACCTTGTTTTATCTGTGGCTATTATCCTTCAGTCCTTCAAAGAGGGACTTGTAAACTATGTAGAAATTTGTGTTTGCAATCCATTTTTGACATTTCTATACCAACAACCCATACCATTCGAGGTAGCACACGAAACACCTTATTAGAAATCCGAGTGGCAGTATTGGAAACCAGACTTATGCTCTGTTTACTTGGGAGAGCGGAAAGTAAAACTAAGGAAAAGTTTTCGCAGTGGAAATCTTTTCATTGTTTACTTCATTAAAATTTAAAGAGGGAAGAGAAATATAATCCATCCGCAGATAGTTTTGGAGCCAAAATCGATCATCTCAAAATCGGACGGAAAGCAACGGATGGATAAAAAATGACGTATGTACCCCTTTTCATTTACAAAATTACATCATAAACTAAAAAAATAACGCATGTACCCTTTTTAACTCATAAAATTACACCATATACCAAAAAAATGACGCATGCACCCTTTTGCATTAATAAAATTACACCGCATGTACCCACCTTCCTCAATCATGGTAAACAAGCATGCAAAGGAAAAGATTTCTTTTCCTTTCCATTCTCTTTCCATGCCCCTAAGTTTGTTTAATCCATCCATCATCCACTCTTCTAGGTAAACATAGCATTAATGTCTTAGAAACTTAATTAACCCAATTTCGAGAACAAGTAGCCTTTGCTGATAAAGGTAAAGCAATACAGGCACTATGGTAAATACTCTCTAGAAGTTGTAAAGCAATACAGGTACTATGGTAAATATAGGTATTATGTGTTCACAGGATGTGCGACATAAGGTGAGCGGCGTACCAATATTCTCTCTCTCTATATATATATATATGGATTTAATATGGTGCTCACCTCCCTATATATGTGTGATTCATGCGCAACTCTCAGTACATCTGGGCGCCCAACATTGGCTGACCCTCTCAACCGAGCACGGGAGGTGGGCATGATATATATGTTCTTTTAATGAAAATTTGTTTAAAAGAATTATGTTGCCTAGTCTCTTTCGGTGATAGCTAAATATCCTAATTAACTAAACCACTATATATATATATATATATATATATATATATATATATATATATATATATATATATATATATATATATATATATATATTGGTTAATTATAATCAATAGTTTTATTTTAAAATATCAAAAGAAAGGTAGGAAAGTAAATATTATTTTTCAATAATAATTTGTTTATATTAATGTAATTTAAAAGTAAGAGGGAAAGAGTAAAAAATAATTCTGACAATTGGAATTTATACTAAAAATCTTGATTATCGGTGGCAACAGGCAATTCACTCGCTCTCAACGCCCCCACCAACCAGTGTTAAGTTGATGGATGGGGGATTTAATAGTTTTTTTTATCAATATGATTTGGTGTTTATTATTCTCTAAATTTTATAAATAAGGAACTCATTTTATCATTTTCATGTCATCTTCTCTACTCTTAAATTTCAATTTCGAAATCTCAATCATTTTCGACTTCAAATTTCAAATTATAATAAATTAAGGAGGTTCATCTTCTCTTTTTTGGATGGGTAAGAAAATCCAAATGAAGATCACAATATTTAATTTAGTGATAATAAGCCTAAACAAATTTAGATACCCGAAATATAAAAAAGTATTAATAATGATGCTTCTAAAAGTCAAGATACTCCTTTAAAATGGTAAGATACACAGATAACTTAAATAAATGTAAGCCATTTTTATATATATGTTTTATAAATTTATAATATATATATTTTAAAATAATAATAATCTTGAACTGTGAACCATTCTGAATCATAAATTATAACCATCTTAGACATTTATAGTTAAAATTCAATCTATCAAAAACTATTAAACCAATAATTTCAAATTTTCGAACCATCACTTCCGAACCCTAATCGAGTCTAATTCTGACAAACAAGTTAATCATCTATTTACTTCTCTCACCCTCTTTATTTTATTTTATTTATCCCTTGATGTGAACAACTAAAAAGATAAATAACATTCAGCTATATTAATTCATCTTTGTATTTTTTGTAAATCGCCCTGAGCTGAATTTCTTATCAGTCTCATTGGAACACGAAAAAATGGGTGGTACCGTTCTAATGGATAACAAAAACTTGTACCGAAGGACACCTCCGTGATATTCTTTTTTTTTTTTAAGAAATGTTTCCTAAATCTTAATAGAGAAACAATAAATTTAATTATTATTTTCAATTGAGTGATTGATCATGAGATTAACTAAAGATGATGAATGGAAGCTTAATTTTGGTTGTTAAAGGCAGAATTTGCAGCTTGTGGCTAACTTTTTTATAAAAAGATGTTTTATGAATATTTTTAATTAAAAAAAAATTGGGCTCTTTATTGGTAGGTGGCAAGGAAATATCATTTGTTAGGCCACAGAAGTTGAACACCAACCCGAGGGATGGAAGCATGGTCGTTTAAGGTTAGACGACCAACTATAACAGAGATTCTCCGAGGAATTCGTTATGACTTTCCTTTGCTAAATGAGGTGAAGATGGATATCGTGTTGGATTTTGATAATCCAAGAAGGTGTTAGATTTTATCCTCCCCTATCACTCCCCCAAGAAATACATCTTTCTAGATTCTAAACGTCAATGAAACATTTCTACTCTACAGGAGTCTTCTGAGAACGAACAAAGAGACGAAAACACAAATGAACCACATTAAGAGTCGAGTAACTTGTAATCCACACACAACACACATGGAGGTCTCATTCTCAAGATCAAGGGGACCTAACTCACTAGATTCGCATCGAGAAAGTACCTGATATGCGCCATTGCTTCAAACTGATCTGATACCCTTTCAAATTTCACTAATTCATAGTTTGTTGAAAGTAAAATACTCTTGTTTGAGCTGATCTCTTAGCACTCTTCTCAGCAATTTGTTCGATGGAGTCCGAGGAAACTCTGGAACAACTTTTACAAAGCTTACCTGCCCAGTTTGGAGTCAGAAACGGACTGTTTGTTAGAGCCTTAACTTGATGCAAACATTTAGTTGTAAATTATTACCGATCAAATTTCTTCGTTATCATGAAAAAGGGAAAAAAAAACTTAACATGATGGTCGTCTTGTTCAGTACTTTTTTTTTCCTAGGGTAAAAGCCTAAACAACTAAAAGACAGTAATGGAAGATTTTATCTCTAGGCAATGGGATACCTTGAACAAAGGATTGAGGTAGTTACGGATGGCTTTCTGGAATTCAGCCTTGAGAAAGTCTGGATGACAATTTGCCGACCCATTTTTAAGAACTGCCAACACAACCAGCTGTTCAGGTCCTCCAGTCCTGGATCGAATGCTCACTGCTGCCGTCTCAAACACATTTTCATCAGCTCTGTTGCATACGCGTTCTATCTCCACTGAGCTTGTCTAATCACAAGTGTTCAAACAAACATATTCATGACTCAAAATATCTAGTGTAGGTGTAGGTGAAGGTGAAGTTTGTAGAATAAGTTGGGACATTGTGTTTACCTTAATGCCCCCAAGATTCATTGTATCATCGGCTCTGCCAAGCACAATGTAATAATTACCCACGGTTCTTTGGATTATATCCCCATGTCGTCGGAGTGTCTGAATCCAAATGTTTTATTAGAGAGAAAAGCAATAATATAATCTAATTTTCATTCCTTCAGTCAAGGTACAGGGAAATAATTAACTTTCAAGTTTCGACTAGGCACTTAATGCATGGATGATGGTGAATCTAGATAAACGATTACAAACATGGAAATTTTGCATGTAACTGTAAGCGTATAAGACAATGGATGTAATTACTCAACTACACAACCTAACAATGACAACATGATCAAAGTGCCATGACAATATGAGTTTATTATCAAGGTATCATCTAAATATGAGTGTTTTTATACTTGTCACGAACAAATAAAAAAAGAGGAGACTAGAAGAGAAAAATAAGTGGAGCAAGCAACAACAATTGCCAGAGGTGAACAACGGAGGAAAGTTGAGAAGATGAAATATTGTCAAATAATAAATATACTAGAAAGGAGGTAAAAGATTGAAAAAATCAAGTAAAATCCTATTCTAGTTGACTGGATCAAATCTACACTGATATATTAAGAAACCCCAAACAAATTCTTAAAACATCCTAAAAGTACAAAATTACCAAACAACAGAGAAAAATAATATGCAAATGATGTCATAGATAGCGGTGTCAAAATGCGCGTACAAGGTTAGTCATAGCTTATAAGGTTGTTTCCGAGTTGTCATATTCGACCAAGCATGTCATGAGTAGTCACTGCTCTTGTCAGAGATTTCTTCATGGTGCCGATGGATGACTTGCAAGTGGTGCTAAGTTGGGAGTTCTTCGACTAAGTGCTCACATTTCCTCTACTAGTGGCTAACTCCCTCAACATACTTGTAGAAAATAAGTTGTATGTGCGTGGTTCCAACAGAGCTTGCCACCAAGGTACAATATAAGGCACTATCAACCATACAATTCGAAGGAGAGCTAGAGACAGCTTGCCACTATCTGGGAGTTGAATGACAGAAGATCTTGTCAATTTTTAGGAGCCAATTCTAGAGGTCATACAAGTAGTGATCAAAGCAGCCAAGGATGTAATGCTACAGGAGCTTCCAAAGAAGCTTCCACCAAGGAGTTGGTAGATCACCAAATTAAACTGGAATCCTGTAGTTAAGCCACTGGCATGTCACCTTCTCAATTAGCTATGTTGTGGAAAGAACTCCAAGACCGACTAGATTCAAGCTATATTCATCCCTTGAAAGTTCCCTTTGGTGCCTCAGTATTATTTCAGAAGGGTGTATCTCTCCGTATGTGCATTACTATTGAGCTCTTAAATAGATCATCATCAAGAACAAGTACCCAGCCACTTGAGAGCTAAACATTTTGACGATTAGGGAATACTCATAATTCTCCAGACTAAATGTTAGCATTTGGAAAATTTGGAGGGCTTAAAGGCAAGAAGGCTGATTTAAGGGTGTCAAGCAAATAACTCAAATGCAGGGGGGATATTTGTAAAAGACCAACCCTTTAATTTATCACATTTCCTCTTCCCTGCGGCAGATCCCGATTTTCCCTTTCCGCTTCTTCCTCCTTTCCTTCTCCCTCTTCGATCGCCCTCTTCCTCGATTCTCTCTCGCGTCCTCGCATCAACTCCTCACCCGAAAGCCAGGAGCGCAAGCCGACGCTGCCGATCTAAACGCCGAAGCCACTCGATCGTCCCTCTCTTTTCCCTCTCCACTCGCGCCTTTCCCTCTTGGTTGATGGTCTTCGGAGCGACCGCCCGACGCCACGGATCGATTCATCGCCGATCACGCTTTGAGCTACTGACGGACTTTACTCCTCATTTCCTTCCTCATTTACTTGCTGAGCCAGTCGGCCTCGATTATTTAGGTATTGGTTGTTTCCTAGGTTTTGTAGTTGTGTGGTTGCTGAGATCGGGTTTGAATCGATCACGACGTTCTTCCAACTTTTGATTCATGGTTTTGTTGGCGTTGAACTATGATATTGGATCTGTTCATGGATTTGCTCTAATCTGTTCGGTTTCTTGCGGTTCTTTGATCGAATTGTAGCCTATGCTGTGGGCTTGATTAGTAAATGGTTTTGTTTTTGATATGAATTGATCTGAGGATTTTGGATCGTTTTGGGTGGGTTTTCTTTGGAGCAGAACAAGAAGGTAAGAGTTATTAGACTGTTCGATCAGTGATATGGTTCTGATCGGAAGTTCTGTGTTTGTTTCGGAATTGGTTGTGATCTTCTCATCGAATTGAGGTTTTGGCTGGAATTACTGCTTATGATTGTTATAGCTGATCTAATTAGGTTTTTGTTTTGGGTTGCTGATGAATGGCTTACCTGTGTTGGATTGTGGCAGTGTACGAGGAAGTATGGAATGGTTAGTCTGTGATGTTTGTATCTTGGTCGATTGATTGTGTTTTCCTGATCTACTGTGGATTTGTTGAGCTGCGATCTTGTTGATTTATCCGAGTTAGGGATGTTTCCATTCATGGGGTTGGTTGCAGTTCGTATGATGCATAGGATGGGTTTGCATCCTAGGAAACGGGTCAGCTGGGTGAGTGTTTGGATCTGTGTTGGAATGGTGTGGTTGTTGGGTTTTGATCGGTTTCTGTTTTGATGTTCTAGTTCTTGAGTTGCCATGTGTGGATCTTGATTGGAGCCTGGTTTCGGTTAGGAGTTCTTGTTGTTAGGTTGAGTTTCGAATGGTTGTGTTGGCTTTGAGTTGATTGCTGTGAGTGTGGTTCAGTTGGTGTTCTTGGATGGCACAGATGCTAGTGTGTTATAGATTGGGTTAGGAAATTGTTCTTAGATTTCTTTGTGTTGATTCGGTTGGTGTTATTTGGTTCAATGGATTAGATTTGGTTGATTGAGTTAGGTTTAGGTTAGACCTAATCTGAGCCCAAGCGTGGTGGGTTGGGTTAGGTTATTTAATAAAAATTGTATAATTAGTTAAGTTGTATTTGTTTGGATGTAGGACATTGATTGGGTTCCACTTGTTTCGGATATTATTTTTGGAAGGGAGTTTCCTACGTGCATGGACTTCGTCGTATTGAGGCGAGTACCTCAGACTTATCTTCTGGATAGTCATAGTTTATATGCTTGATATGCTTTGTTTAGCGATATGGTAATAGATTGTTATATATCTCTTCTATTTGTTTTTGCTTAGATTGTTTATGTTAGACTTGGCATGTGATACTTATATCTTTAGGACTTAAGTTATGGTGCATTATCTATGATCTTTGCATATCATGTTGATATAGGTGGACTAGATAGTGGATGTTGTTTGACCAGTGTCATGCTTCATCGTGCACTGTGCATCACTGTCGATCAGGGGCCCCTTGTGGGTGAATCAGATCGACAGTCATACTAACCTACCCATACGACCACTCATGGGTTAGTGGTTGACGGAGTATGGGTAGTGTGCTCTGTGCTGCTCCGCTCATGCACTCATGGGTTAGTGAATCGGAGTGTGGTAGCAGGTAAGGGTCCCTCCTTGAGTTGTTCTTATACAAGGAGATGAGAGAGAGAGGTCTCTCCCCCATATATACACATGGGATAGGTGTTAACACTCAGGTAGATATATCTCCCAAAGATGACTTGGGGTAGGGGTGTTACTTCGGTAGTGGGGTAACATTCAGGTAGAGATATCCCCCGGATAGATCATGGGGTAGGAGTGTTACGTCGACAGCATACCGTGTACTTGATCGCTCAGGAGCAGTGATGACAGAGTACGGACGACAGTCATAGCTCTACGTCGGAGGTAGCCTCCGCTCAGCTTCCTCCCGTACATATGTGACGATGTCTGACCTACGACAGAGGTAACCATGTCATTGCACCATGTGCATACGCATAAATTGCATTTGCCTGTGCTTGTTATACTTGGATGCTGCATATGATTGACATGCACATGCAGGAGACCTTTATGACCTGGTTTTGGCGACCCCGCCACATTGTATGGTGTTTTCTATTCTTCCTTTCAGTTGTACTTATCACTGCACGTGTTATTTCGATAGTCTGTTACTACTATTGCTAGCTTAGACTATCTTGCATATCTGATGAGATATCCGTTGAGTACTATGGATTCACCCTGTTAGCTCCTTGTTTTTATTTCAGAATGATCGACTGGAGTGTCCGGCAGCCTGTCCTAGCTCGCGCATTCTCGAGACGATTCTCGAGGTTGTCCTTATATTTTGATGGGGGTACATGTTGGTACCCTCTTTTTGTTTATTTTGTCTTTTCGTTTCCGCTGTTGTATTCGTGTTTTGTTGGGTTATCTTGCATGACAGTATAGTTATATTTTTATGTGTCATGGAGGCCTTTATTTTATTTTGTTTTATTGTAAGTTGTATCGGTACGTAGTTTTCGTCGTCGTTTTCGTTTTTGTTTGTTTCAGACGGTTGTTCCAGCCCTATAGGCTGTGGTACAATCGGCTGAGGTAGTCGTAGATGCTAAGTTTTCGAATTGTCTGCCGAGTCGAGGGAGTGGCAGTCCGGTCAATATCGGATGGGCAGCTCCTCGTGGCGTGACACTAAACTTCAGTTAGGAGACTATTAAGGGAGTGTTTGTGAGAGTTTTTGTTTATTTAAAAGTGA
This sequence comes from Boesenbergia rotunda, assembly GCA_024364735.1. Lineage (NCBI taxonomy): Eukaryota > Viridiplantae > Streptophyta > Magnoliopsida > Zingiberales > Zingiberaceae > Boesenbergia > Boesenbergia rotunda. The sequence goes on from JAGFNQ010001257.1 coordinate 532,408, forward strand.
TTCTTATAGAGATTATTTTGAAGTTAGTGAGAAATTGAAGCATGGAGTGTTTGGAAATAGAAGTCAAGAGCCGATACAAGGTATAGTTTGAGTGTTTGATGAATAATTACTTTCAAACTTAATTTTTAATGAAATGACAATAATATCCTTAAATTATATAAATTAATATTTTTAATTATCTAAATATAATTTGATACACCATTAATAATAATGTGTTTATATAATTATTATTATATTTTAAATATTATATCAAAATTAATTTTTTATAACATGAATGTTTAAAAAATATATAAAATTAATAAAAATATAAATATAAAAAATGAAAAAAATTTATATAAATACACAAAAAATATGTATAAATTTTTTTGGAAATATAAAATTATATAACAATATAAAATATTATTTAAAAAATAAAGACTTATAATAAAATATGATTGAAAAAGTTATAAACATCAAAAGTAAATATCAACTTTTAATTTTAGGGAATAAACAAAATAGCATAAGCAAGAAAAAATATCAAATTTTTGCTTCTAATTTTTGAGTAAAAGTTATAGGAGTCGAAGCTGAATTTGACATTTACAAGCATTCAAAAGTACTTCCATGCAGTTAGAATCTAAGAAGCACTTAGTAGAAGTTCTATCAAATAATCCTTAAGTTCAGGTTGTAGGAGGGTATAAACCCAAGACAACATGTGTAATAAAGTATGCCTTTGAATTCTTAGTGATGTATTTTGGATTTATAAATATACCAACTACTTTTTGCACCCTTATGAATAATCTCTCCCACTTGTATCTCGATCGCTTCGTGGTAATCTACATAGATCACATTTTAGTGTGTAGCCAACTCTTGAAGATCGCATGCAACACCAAATGTAATTTTTTCAAGTGCTATGGGAGAATGAGTTGTATGTCAAGAAAGGCTCACGGTCAATTAAGGCAAGGTATAGGTCATTCAAGATTGGGAGCCACCCACCAAGGATAAAGGTAAGATTATGCCTTGGGTTGGTAAACCATTATCAACCTTTCATTAATGTATTTTCTACTAGATTTGCACTCTTAATGGATCTCCTAAAGAAGGATCACTTGTGGTAATAGACAAAAAGGTGTCACCAACCTTGAGTTGACAAAAAAATATCATAGAGGAATCAATGTCGGTATTGTCTGGCTATACTAAATCATTTGAGGTAGACAGATGTCTCAAAATTCGATATTGATGGCTTATTGTGTTCCTTCGATTGAGAAAATTTATAAGGTAGATTTTTAAATTTATATATATTTTTGTTTTAGGCTAGGATGTCTAGTTGAGGATGACAAAATAAAATATTAATTGATAGTAGTGGGGGTTTTGTGTAGGAATGGGGATTATATCCAACGATTTTATCCATTAATTTTGAATTTTAGATAATTTTTAGAGTTTCATGTTACCATCATTATTAAATATTTAACTTGAGTTTTCTAAATTATTTTCATATAAGTTCAAGCGGAGCACGTTGATACACTCAGAGCTTTTGTGGTATATAGAGGTGTTGCTGTGTGGGTAAAATCAATCCTTTGATTTTTCTATATATTTTGTACATGAATAAATAGATAAAATGAATTACATATATGCTTCTACAACTGTTTTCGAAAAAAAATAATTAAAATAGTGAAATGAATTTTAAAACAAAGTAAGCTATTGGGGGTTAAATAAATCAATATTTTTTTTATATTCATATGTGGGTTTTATATGGGGATAGTATTGAAAGGGATTATTTTAAAAATTAAAATGGGTATCCTAAATACCTCTTCAATTGATACCTATCTTAAAGCTGCTTTGCTTTTTATGATTTCTGTTAAATTAAATGTTGATGCCAAATCCTTTTAAGTTGTATACCTCATATCCAAAGATCACATATATACAAACACGACTCATTTTAAAAGTTGATTTAGGTCAGTTGCTTAGACTAACCAATAAGATGTGAATGTAGAGAAGAATAATTGTAGTGTAAAGATTTAAAGAGAAACAATAATAAATTTAAATGGCGAAAAGAAATAGTAAAAATTAAAAACTGTCAGTCTATCCTTAAACCAAAGTAGATAACCAACCACGGGCGAATGTGGTTGATGGGGATTTCTCACGGTCAATATTAATATACACAAAGGCACTATATTGTTGTATATCATGATGAAGATTTCAGCTCATACATTCAATCTGTGTCAAATGTCATTATTAATTACACTCTGTGAACATCAACTCCACTGATTCATTTCTTAGTGAATTTATTGGCGATTGACTTATCATGCTAGATTTGTAACTAGTGATTAAAACTTTGGACATTTAGTGTATCAATTTTCGGTCCAACTGTGCACTAATTATTCCGGGGAACGTGATTTACCTCCCTCGTGATGGCCTTGGGACGGGTGCGGCGGGGGCGTTGGGGCGAGCGATTTCGCCTTTTGTCTAGATTTGTAACTAGTGACTAAATGATGATAATTAAAATTATATTAACTTGTTATTAAAAAAAGAAGAAAGATGATAATTCAAAGAAATAAAAGAGATTCTAAATATTGATAAGTAATGGAAATAAAGAAATAATAGTTGATTATATATATATATATATATATATATATATATATATATATATATATATATATATATATATATATATATATATATATATATATATATATATGAGAATTGAAAGTAGTAAGATTAATTTATCAAGATTAAATTCACACTCATCTTTGTGCTTACCAAGTTAGAAAATATATGCTTACTTGTGAGAGTAAAGTTGGTTTCTATTGATTTCGGGTTGGTCTTATATTATTGTATTTATTGAACATTGTTTATTATATTTGTAAAAAAATGAATAAAGTTTTTGAAATTTCTGATTAACCTGAGTTAGTAAATGTTGCATAGCTCTCAATTCCCTTTTATACTATTGTCATCAAATGATGTACTTCCTGGTAAGTGGGAATGACACCTCTAGAGCGAGATATGTAGAGTTCAAGGAAGGTTACATGCATAGTTTGCAAAATCGCGATTCTGGATCGTAGGATCGTACGATCCTACGATCCTACGCCACAAATCGATCCAGAATCGCGCAGAATCGTTTTTCATAGCAGGATCGGTAGGATCGGACAGAATCGTATAGGATCGGACAGAATCGGAGCAGAATCGGAGCAGGATCGGTGAAAGCTTCAAGAGGTCATAATTTTTGACTCGGATTGAACCAGGTGACCTATAATATATCAAATTGAAACTCGTTTAAAGATCTACAGGTTAGTTTTAAGATTGAATCCCAAAAAATATTATTTAAAGTCTTTTCAGAAGCTAAGAAGATTATTAGTCTTTTTTATTATTTTTTTTATCTTTTACAGAGTTAGTGTTAGGGTTTTAAGATTATTTAAACATCTATTTAATTATTTTTAATTAGTTTTTGATTAATAATATTATGTTATATCTTTTTCCTAAGAGTTTTAAGATTATTTAAACATCTATTTAATTATTTTTAGTTAGTTTTTGATTAATAATATTATGTTATATCTTTTTTCTAAAATGATACGTTTTTAAATGTCTATTATCTAATAGGTTGACAATTAAATTGGATCATCTTGTTATCAATAGAATATTCTTGAAGTTGAACGTGATTATTATCATTATAGTGTTAATAAAAATTGTATATTATCATTATAGTGTTAATAAAGATTGTATATTCTTTCATTTTAAGGGTTTTTGTTAGGATCGTACGATTTTACGATCCGATCCTGACCGATCCGATCCTGACCCCAAATCGATGCTGCGTAGGATCGCGATTCTACAAATATTGGTTACATGTAGTGGTAAAACCCTTACCCTAACAATTGTCCTTGAAATAGCGTATAAAGGGTTGGAAGAAGATATAAAGGCCTTCCTACACATTAAACGTGTGGGTAAGATATCTTACCAAGTCTAAGTTAAAGGGTTGGAAGAAGATATAAAGGCCTTCCTAAACATTAAACGTGTGGGTAAGATATCTTACCAAGTCTAAGTTCCACTAAAGATCAAGATTTATCCTATCTTGCATCAAGCCTTATCACAAGAAGGATGACCCAAGCATAAAGAAATCCAATCATACATCAACAACCGTTGTCACCTCTTTCAATAACTGTTGTCGCCTCCTTTGATAAAGATGTGGAGTACAGTATTGCTAAAAAGATTATTCGAAGGAGAGAAGTGTTGGTTATCATGTGAATGGAAAAGGAGGTGATGGGATTTTAATTTCATATTGGAATTTTCTAGTGAGTAAAAAGTGAAGTGGAGAATAAAGAGACTACCTTGTGAGTGGGACTTTAGTCCCACATTGAGAGTTTTAAGGTAAAATGGTTGGTTTATATTGTTTCACAAGCATGTTTGCTGTGAACAAATGCTAGGGGAGATGTCCTCTCTCATGCGTGAGTGCGCAGGGGGATGCAAATTCAGAGCCCGGATTTGTACTGAACTAGATGAACTCGTGTTCATGCACCACCTGCGTGCGTCGAATGTCCGACCGGTCGGGGTAAAATTTGTTCAAGCAGACGTTTTGCTAAATTGTTTTTGCTCAAATGTAACTGATGCATTAACTTTTGATTAATGCAAAATCAATAACCCTCAGACGTTCGGATCTGGCCGGTTAATTGGCAGTAATTGACGATTAATTCGACATTGAATACTGCAGGGGTCTGAGACAAACAGACAGAGAAAGAAATTCTCTTTCACTCCACCTCGTTCCCGACCTCTTTTGGTAGCGTTCGGGTACATCCTCAGTTCGCCACGAGCAACGAGTGCTCCGTTGTGCCCGTGGTTCAGCTGTTGAATCCTGATAGACAGACGCCCATCTGAGACTCGAAGCACCGCCGGAGGAGGACAAATCTGTTTCAAGAAAATTGGGCTGCGCAGGCCACAATAAGTTCCTGGTTGGTATGGAGACGCCCGACTATTGCTCGGAAACTCGGGAGCTCGGCTCGGGAGCTCGGGAGATACTGCTCAAGAGCTCGGCTCGGGGGCTCGTGAGACACTGCTCGGGTCGGGAGACTTGGTCGGGAGCTCGGGGTCGAGAGCTCGGGAGACTTTGGTCGAGAGCTCGGGACACCTGGTCTGGAGCTCGGGAATTCAGCTCGGGAAACTGCAGTGTGGGAAAAGCAGCTCGGGCCACTCAACAGATAAGTTGAAATTATTGTATGTAATTTCAATTTATTGTAAACTCTTAGGAAAAGAATACATTTCCTCCTACAAGAAGTTCCAAACTACATCATTTGCTTGATAAAGTCGAAGAATCTACAACACATTAAGGCAATTTAGGAATTTAGAGGATGCCTTGTGGCAATTCACTAGGCCCATCAAGCATTAGAAGGAAGAGGAGCCAAAGACATTGCAAACTTAGGTGGGGGAGAATGTTAAAACCCACCAATTTTAAGTACAAAAAAAGTCCTTGATCCACCCTTGCTCACTCTTCTAGGTGCTTGATCATGGGCAGGGTTCAAACCGGACTCGGCCCGAAATCGGGTCAATAGGCCAGTTATGTCTTAGACAAGTGAACCGACGATTGGTTCACTAGTATTTATTTAAAAACCTTAATTTTTAAAATTATTTTAGATTTTTTCAATGAGATATTTTCATTTAATAAAGGGTAGTCCCCGCCAATGCGATGTCTAGAGAAGGGTCTATTGTACGCAACTTT
>JAGFNQ010001257.1:543529-571402 GCA_024364735.1 Boesenbergia rotunda
TAATAGAACGGTCATTTTACGTGAGGGAGACATAAGGCATATACGTTAACAGAGTATTCCTGCACCTGTCGTGATTCAATCTTTATCTATTGGTGATATCGACCTTAACATGTCAGGATTCAATCTTTATCTATTGGTGATTTCGACATTTACCTATTAAATACTAATTCTGCTCATCCATGGGGGCAATATATTATAATTAAGCAATTGATATGCAACTTGATTGATAAATCAAATTAATATCAATATGGTGGCAAAAAATAATTGGTCATTCTTAACATCTTTTCAATCCATTTCAAAATTAACATAAAAAAACTAAAATAATGTAACTAACACGTAGAAAAGACAGACATATTAATTTTATCAAATTTTAAATTTTAAATTTCATGATGATAATATATCAATCCATCTCATCTCATGGGTACGTCAATTAATATCAATCAGGCATTATCAATTGATCAATAAAAAATTCATAATTGTTATATCGATTTGATTTATTTTGGTAAAATTCCATCCAATCAGTTTGTTTTTAAAAAAATTGATTTAGATTTTATTCAGTTCGATCGGTTTTGTTTTTGAACATGTTGCTCACACCTAATTCCAAATATGGTTGCGACATAAATTTTTAGGAAACAAGTTTTGGTTCTACAAAAATGATATTTATAAATGGCCAGTCATGATGGTATCCCCCACCAAATTCCTTTTAAAAAAAAGATTTGTAGCAAGGGCATCTTTCTAAGCAGCAGATCTCTCAGCCTCTCTCTTGAGGAGCTTTAGGTGTGGAAATATATGATCCAAATGGCATCCGTAATGAAGCGAAAAAATGGATTCAACTTGTTCAACACTGCTTAATGCACCAGCAAAATCATCCGAGCAGAGTTGAACGGAGGCCAACTTCACCAGCTCGTGTCCCATGACGATGTGATTCGCATGGTAAAGCTTCTCGAGGATCTGAAAAAGTGTACACAAGGTTCATATTTTCTGGAAATATAGATCCGCATCACTTTGAATTGTATGTTACATTACAGCAAACATAGAACGTTTTCTATGAGACATGTTTAAGTAGCGATCAAATTATGAGCTTGTCGAACTGAAACAGCTACAACTAAATCTAGTATTTCACAACACTAACTAGATTACTATGGTTACTTCAAGCTCATACGGGAACTGAAACATCAAGAATCTTGAGAAATTGTCTATCTTGCCGAGTGATGCAGAGTCACAGAGTGTATCCAAGTTAATCATATATTTAAGGATAAAAATAATACCTTAATGGAAGCGATACAGTGTTCTTCTGCCAGTTTGAATTCTCCGATTCTAACAAATGCCTCTGCAGCATTATCCTCAGCCTGCATCGCAGTGCAAATTCTTTCGATCAGCACAAAGTTAATCCTAATACCGTTGGTTTAGTGGATTTACTCATTCTGATGTTTCTGTTAGTAATTTGAAATTTCTTTCCCGTTAATATGTCAAAAAAATTCAGTGACCGCGCAATTAAGAGATTTTGCTAAGATAGATTCTTGAATTGAGCAGCTAGGAAAATTTACTGAGTACAATAAAAAGGAAGAAAGAAAATGTTAGAGGGAAGAACAAACCTCAGCAACAATCTTACTATATGGATGCCTTACTGATCTGAGCTGACCAAGAGAATTCAGCATATCTGGAACAAAAGCGTCAGGAGCTTCATCTGAATCCAAAGAATCCTTTAACCTGAGAATATGAGGATTTCAGATTTTCTAAGATGCGTGCCCATATAAAAATTAAAGAGGGAGGCTACTTGGCATACCTCTGAATTTTCGCTGCATAGCTTTTAGATGCTGCAGATAAATCCTTCAAATTTTGATAGGAACCGCAACTCAAACACTGGCCAACAGCAATGTGACTCTTGGCTCCTCTTTCACGAAGCAACATTCTTGCAACACTATATAGTTCTTTTTCATGGCTCGGCAACTGACAAATTGAAAAGGCTTCAAAACCATATTTGACCAATTCAACCAAATTTATAGGCTAGAGTATAGTAGGAGATTCGACGTACAGATAAAGAAATCTTAAAACTGCGAAGTTCGTTAGAAACTTGCAAGGACTTGTCCTCGAGCAGTTTGTCATAAGCAGCTTCTAGGACTGCACCAAGACAATGAGGTTGAATGCATCTGAATGCATTGATAACAAGATCTGAAAGGCTCGCTGTGGAGCAACTAACGCAATTGCATTGGAAGGAGTACTGCTCCTCGAGCAACTTCTGCCTATCTTGAAGATCCAACTGTCCCACCTGTAGAAAATAGTTAGTAGCGAAGTTTTTACTCGGTATCAATTTGCTAGCAAAATAAATTACAACTGAAAATCAACTGAGATGGAAATGTGAATATTTCTCAAGAGGAAAAATATATATATAAAAAGTACCTGAGGACCATAAGACAACTCGAGTGGACTCCATGCTGATACAAGTTCTATAGAACGTACAAAGAGTGTACGGGAAATAAAATAAGCATGAGAATTAGGCTTGCACGAGTGGTTAAAGAAGCTGCCCCTTGTATATATAGCTTGTGCTACTCTAACCTGCCAAATGAATAGTTTCTCATGTACGAGAAGAGGAACATTCAATAACATTGCAAACAGCCAAAGCCAAACACACAGGCATCGAGTGGCTGACAAATATACTACATAAGATAAAACATCGACCAATACTTTCTGATGTTTGCTTCTCGTTAGCAGGAATAACATCCTAGATAAAGATTACAGACAAACACAGCTGCTCAATCAATGGGCTAAGGCCACTTGAAGTGAATGCTTAACTGATATTGCTGCCCCCAGGGCTTGGCACAGATGGTAAGCACATGATATTGTATCCAAATCGAGCAGGGTTCGATCCCCAGGTTTCAACACCTGCAAAGTTCCCTCCATGTGCTTAACACCTGTGCTCCTGTTGAACCTCCCTATGTAGGGCCCTTAGTAAGGGGGGCTGCTAGTGGTGATTCCACATTTTTTTAACTGATAATGCTTGCATTGATTGTCTTAAGAAACAATCCAAATTTTTAGAGAACTATGAGATATCAGTATCAATTAGGCACATATATGCTTACCACGTAACACAGGTGATGCAAATAAAAACTAAACACAATAAAATAAGCAGATGTATTAAACAGAACAGTCACAATCAATGTGGATATCAGTAACCTAAAAAACATATTCTATAAGAATAATTTACTGATGGTCATAATCTGTTCGGCCATGACCAACTCCTCAAAGATGCTTCCACACGATCACTGAATTTCCATCAACAGGCACACTTACCTGATAGTATTACCAGTGGAGCAAAGTAGACACCATTAGATAACTTAAAACATTTCAGAGCTGAAATACATGTAGAATAGGCGTTTGATGATATAATTGAAATGAGTTTACTAGAGCAATCATATGTCAATATGGCACGAGGTTTGCCAATAAGCAGAACAGTATATATGAGAGGAAAAAAACACATTGTGATTGAACATTGAAGCATAAATTGAACAGAGGAACAGAAGGCTCACAAGTTAGCTCATAACCAAGAAATAAGGGACAAATAATAGCAAGGATATTTAATCTGCAAACCTGTTCAGTACTTTGAGTAATATAAGTTTTGGAGGTTGAAGCATTTGTAAACACCCCTAAAGCCTCATCTCGACATAACAATCTCATATGGACAACCGCCATTGAATTGACTTTAACCTGGGATATCACCAGAACCAACTGCACCAATGAAAAGAAGTTTCAAAAAGGTATGAATGGCTTCAATCCAATAAGCAAGATCAAGTGTTGTATAAGTTAGAATAATGAACTGTTCATTATACACGGGTAAAAGTAAGCAAGAAACATACTGCTCAAATTGCATATCAGCATCACAGCACGATGTTATAGTCTCCAAAAATTAAAGGATTAGGATACTTATAAATTTTCCCAATTAATGTCATCCTTTTTTAAAATGATTTAAATTCTGGTTCATGTATTCTTTTTCCCAATATAGTAGACAATTATACATAGAAACACCACATTGAATGTCTCAAGATGTTAATCTGTGTTCCTCTATATTCAGGAATCCTGCTTAGCTCAAATGGCATACTGATTGTCAAATTAGCACTCCTTCAAGAATGCATCATTCACATTTTTACTAAAAAAGGATATTTGTTTACACTTACAAATTAAATCAAATAGTTGTTATATATAAAACAAGTAGAATAGTAAGATAAAACAAAGACCCGGTTCTGGCACTGAGAATGTGATCAGAAATAATCTTTATTTAGCAATTGATTAGCAAATCCAATTTAACAAACCAGATATTTCAAAAGACCAATCACCAGAAAATATTAATCAAAATCCAGGACTATGAATAAGTTACATTTTATATCACCTGGGCAACTGAAGCCACACTGAATGGGAAATCTGAATTATAGAAATGATGCAAACAGTGCAACAAGACAACTGCATAGACATGCGACTCCAACTTAGTAATTAGAGAATTTTGAGCATAATGGTGGACAAAATCCTACAGAAACAAATATAATATAGGAATTAGACATGATGACAACTATCTCTAAGATAGTAATAGGAGAAGGAAAAAAAAAACAGTGCTAATATAAACACTCACCAAATAATCTAAGGGACTAGAGCTCCTCCCAAAAGACTTCCATTTTTCAACAGAAATTGCAATTATTCGGGCAGCTAAAACTATGTCAGGTGGCAATACAGCAGACCAGTGCAGACCACCACATTCATGACGATGTTCTGGAATGTGATTATTGGACATATTGTCTCCGATACTTGTGGCATTACTTGAAAATCTATTCATAGATTTCTCAAGATCTACACACACATTTTTCTTTGGAGACTGATTGTCAGTTTTACTTGATGATTGTTCCCCAACAGCTTGTTCTAAACAACCATTAGAGCAGTACACTGGTATGGTACAAGAAGGGCAGAACAAGAGATCAGTTGGTACTTCTTCGAAGCAAAAGTGGCAGCAAGTTTCACGGTAAGCCTTCAGCAAAATCTGTATATCAAGACAGTATTCAGTGAAGATGCAATAGTACTTCATCATCAGAATTTTTCTATGGGTTAGTGCTAAGGCAACTAAGGACCATTGCATATTACTTTAATCAAGGAATATGAACATGGAAATTTGAATAATCAATAAAATAAGATAACCAATGATTGTCAGATGAAAACGCCAAGATCCTACCGCAGCAAGAGGTTGTTCATGATGAACTAAGGAAGCTGGAGGAATGTCATTTTCAAATATTAGTCCTCTTCCTTTATCTGGTGTAGATACACATTGAAGTGATAGAGATTGTAACTGAGCTGCCACAAAGCCAATATTGTATCACTCCTTGAAAAATAAAAATGAAAATTAGATTCCTAAAAACTAACATATCAACAAAGTAATATTGAATACTTGGCTCAAGCAAGCAACGCTACATTGTTTTTGTCATGACGTCGATATTGCCAGTGTAGTTAATCATTGGTTAAATTTTGCACTGCCATGATCTGATCTCAAATAAGCACAATACTCATACAATAAAATAAAGTTGAAACCACAATGAATATGATATGCTTACTCGAGGAGTCTACATTCTCATTTTCCCCACCATTGTTTGCCATAGCAATCACAGTTGACTTATCAGATTCTTTTAACACAATACCCAGCTCGCCTTTAATTTGGTTCTTCCTAGACAAGTTCTCTTCCAAACTGGCAGCAACTTCTAGGTCATGTTTGGCATGTTCATAATATTTTAAAGAAGCATTTGCCTTCCCTCTTCTGTACCATGCCTGCTAACACAGAACAAGTGAAAAGGGTGAACAAGGAAAGGATGGAAACAGAAAAGTAAGGGCCGCCTATGTTCCACAAGGCCATCAGTGCAATAGTAAAAATAAATAATTGCATGCTGATGCAAATGAAAGATATGGATCTACGGAAAGACAGCATTCAGCTATTTGATAATGTTGCCACTGTATCTGCAATAACATATTCATCTCAGCTGGACATTGTAGTATGTAACCATGCCACGGATCACAAGGAAACAACTGTGACATAACTTATCTATCAGACTCTTTGTATATCTTGATTCCTTATTGCAGTGAAATTGTTGTACTGACACTAAACCCATCAATGCACACATGCGCTGTCAGAAATGACAGCATATGCAATAGATGAAAATATACATGTATATGCCCGACAATAATACAATACAAAAAGTAACAACTTATTGAAGGAACAAACATTTGCAATTTATTTTAGATGAACCTTTCCCTATTGCACATAATCCTTTGAAAAAGTAAAATTTCCTCCAAAAGAAATAGAATAAAAGCATGTTCAACTCCCAACCTTGACATAAGTAGGGAAAATCGTAATGGCTCGGTTGCAGTCTCGAATGCACTCATTTAGAAGGCCTAGATTCTGCATGGAAAAAAAAATCAAGAGATATAAGAAATTATCAGATATGAGACAGGATATTAAAACCAGTCATAGCTCATAAGATATGAATGTCTGCAAAATGTATGGCTATTTCATCACGATCGTCTATACAACATGGAGCCTGATAGTGGATGTAGATTTGAACCAATCTATCAACAAAATTTAGCAATATTATAAAGGAAACTTTTCCAAGGTTCATTCTTCAGGTAAATAAACCTAACCTTGAGATTTTTATAGGAAAGTTTCATAAAGTGCTTCAGTTGGAAGGATTTCGGACAATATTGTTATGAATATATATTATTTTCATATGAACCAAGCATTTCATCACACTTCAAATTCAATTGGTGAGAAGTATTGATAGGGTGGTACTGTGATTCTTCGAGGGGATCCTATTCAGCAAGTCAAATGTTAAAAAAATGCCCAAGGATCAGTTATTTTCCCATCTTATAAGATGTATAACAAGGTCTAAGACATGATAGAATGACCATAGAAGAAAGTGCAGACCAATTTGATATAACGAACTTTTTAAGAACTATAGCAGAGAAAGTGAAGCTTGACAGACAAATAAATTAAAAACAAGGCACGGTTAGTTTTAGATATTACTCCACACAACTAAAAATTGATTACTACAGCTTTATTTAGTTAACATAATCAACTTGCTTCAATTGAAATGGAGAAAAAAAAATGAACTTACATGCATAGCAGAAGCCCTGTTTACATATAAAGTGGCAACCAAACTTGCTTCCATCTCAGAGGATCTTGCAGGGGCATGACGCAATGCCTTTTTCCCAAATATAATAAAAGTATTAATAGGAAAAATCAGGGGAAAAAACACCAATATCATCAAATAAGATTATTTTTTATAATCAAAACATACTCCGTGGAGTTTGAATTATAAAGTAACATATCCAATAGTTTTAGTTACTGTCCTCCTATGGCTGAAACGTTGAACAGCGCACTAATTCAGCAATAAGAGGGAAGGAAGAGGGTGCCAACTAGCTCACTGAATTGGTAAGGGCCTTTGAAAAATTTTGCATAGTTCTTAGGTTTAAAATCTGTTTTCGCCCAAATGTTAGTGCTCGAGGGCTATCATAACTATTCTAAAAATTAATAAAAAGGAATGAAGATACGCATACACATTCTAACAAAGAAAAATGACGTTATTAATCATGTATAAGAAAAGAATCAAGGAAAATGAGCAGACCTGCGAGTAAAAGCTCAAAGCTTTAGCGTATTGTCCCTTGGTAAAACACTCATTTCCTTTCTGCTTCGAATCCAAAGCATCTTCCTTGTTCTTCCGACAGAGTGCTAGCTCAGGATCTGTCAACTCCCTAATAACCTAAACCAAGGAATTAACAGAAATAAATTCCACAAATTTCAAGAAATAGACGAGGATGCTGAAATTACTTGCTGAAATTGAGGCGAAGAGCGTAAGAAGTCAAGAATCAGAGAAGAAGAGATCGTCAAATTCTCCGGCGTGCTCTCTCCGATCATCCGCTTCAAATCATCCGGGATTAGGGATTTCAGCCTCTCCATTCCTGCTATGGAGATCAAACGATACGAATGCACATTGCGAAAACCCTAAACCACCACGCGAAAAGCTCGAGATTTGACTGAAGCAAATAAATAAAAGATAAGAAAATGCTCAAAAACAGCCCACTAAATTGCGTTAATTGTTTTACTATTAAAAGGAAATTCTTATAAAAAAAATATTGAGGGGTGCTAAGTGTATATTTGACAATGATAATGATAATAAATTTTGATTAAAAAATTTATAGATTTATTAATAATTTAGTGGGGGTCAGATTATGAAATCAAGAATATCATATTCATATTTTGATTTCGATTCATGTATCAAACATCATAAATGAACATGAAATATATTTCATTCTAATTTTCACCTTTTAAACCCGCTTATTAAACGTCCTTGAATATTAAAATGTCAACTGCTCTACCTTGTAGCTTTTTAAAAAAGTATTATAAAATTATTTATTAAATATTAAAATAAATAATTTTGAACAACAATCGTATGAAAATATTTTCACATAATAATTTTATTTAGAATTATAGTAAATTAAAAGAACAGAATTTTATATTAAAAAATAAAAATAGTAGCTGTTGATAATATTATTTGAAAAGTGGTGTTCTTTTAATAATAATAATTTTTTATTATCACTCAAAAAAATCCAGGGGCAAAAATAAAAAAGGACGCACACAGTCCAAAAAAATGAAATCGACGTGTCTTTGGGAAAAAAATATATAAATTATATTTAAATCTCTAATTACATCTTAAACTTTATCTTCAATCTCAATATCAAAAAAAAATTATTTTCCACTCTCTATATATAAAATTTCATTTGATTCAGCTCCCTAAAATATATTGATTTATCTAATTATCCCCACTTCATTTAATTCAGCTCCCTAATATATATTAATTTATCTAATTATCCCTACTATTTTAAGATATAAAAAGTCTAAAATGAAATATAATTTCTCCTAAATTTAGTATCATATAATTAGAATATAGTATAGTTTCTATCAAATTAAGTAACATCATTTTTTTCGAGCTGCCCGCAATTGATTTGAGTTACTCCAATCGATTGAAATAATTGATTAGGGAGCTTCGATCAATTAGGAATTGATCAGTTGTATTCATCAAAAGAGAACATCACACTTATTGTTTATAAATAAAAAAGTTCAAAAATAATTATAATTATTTGTAAATTCAGTATATTTAAATTAGAATTTAATATATTTTCTATAAAATTAAGCATAATTTTTTTCACTGACCAATTAATTAGCGGTTCATACAAATTAATTAGTTAAGATGAATTCATTAGTCAATACTTAATTTGATAAAAAAAAATATATTAGATTTTAATTAAATGATGTTGAATTTATGAATAATTATATTTTATTTCAGACTTTTTATATATAAATAAATTAAATATACTTTAATAAATTTGTAGTTGAAACATATAAAATTTAACAATGTAGGGAATGAAAATAAAATTTTTCTAATACAGAGATGAAGAGAGATGAAGAGGAAGATGAGTTTATACATGGAGAGTTTAAGACAATTCTCAAAAAAAAAAAATCAAATGGCGTCGTATATATAATTTTATCCCAAAAATTTCTTTATCCAATGATGCAGTAGATATAATTTCATTCCAAAAATATCCTATATTCAGTATTGATGTAGAAGCTATAATATAAGGGTAAATTGAATTAATCGATTAAATCAACCCAACTTAAAATTCATTTCGGTTAATCCGAAAGTTTGGTATTTTTTAAAATATCAATTTTTATCGGTTCGGTTTCAATTTTAAAAATCGAAATTCAGTTAGACCAATTAAACTGATATTTTGAATTGAACCGAATCAAATTGGAACTAAACTAAATCGAAATCAAATCAAATTGATATTATGAGTTAAAACGAATCAAATTGAAATAAACCAAATCGATATTATGAATTTAACTGAATCAATTGGAATCAAACCAAATAAAATCGGAACCAAATCAAATCGAACCGAAAAATTTGATTATTTCGATCGAAAACTGAATTAACCAATGTTTTATCGGTTTGGTCGGTTCGGTTTTTTGGAAAGTTTAGTTCGGTTTGATTGGTTTAAAAAAAAATCGTCCGGTTCGGTTTTGAGTTTAATCGGTTCAGTCGATTTGGTTTGAACCGAATTGCACAAGCCCACTATACTTGATCCTGTCGACAAGCGAAGACCGGTTCTCGCTCGGATGACTCGGTCTAACCAAGACGACCCGGTCTGCTGTAACTTGGGGGGTCGGACTCGGGCTCGAATGAGGACAAGGCTCAAGTCACTTGGCTCGGACCAAAATGGGGCTTATAAGATGGCGGTGATGGTTGCAAATGACAGCAATCCCCTCTTTGGAGTCCAAAGGGGGGTTTATGTAGGGGGAGGAAAGCTCTCAGCCATGTCAGAGATGTCCTGTCTCATTTAAGGATGAGTCAGTTGTCAGATTGAGCCAATGGCAACCTTAGCTGCTCTGTGAGACTGTCATCGCCATCTGTCAGTCTGTCTAGGTTGTCCCTTCTGACCCTCATTAATGTTGGCGGCTCTGTCAGGTCATGATCATGTCGGAAGTCTGCCCTAACTGACAGTCCATGTTGGTCGAGTAAGCCTGGGTCTGGAGCCTACACTCATGGAGTAAGCTCAGGATGCTCGGCTGGGGGTTCCTCGACCTCGGGTGACCAACCCCGAGTGTCCGACCTCGAGTGACCGACCCCGAGTGTCCGGCCTCGAGTGACCGACCCCTAGTGTCCGGCCTCGAGTGACCGACCACGAGTGGCCTACCTCGAGTGACCGCCCCCGAGTGTCCGGCCTCGGGTGACCGACCCCGAGTGTCCGACCCCGAGTGTTCGGCCTCGGGTGACCGACCTCGAGTGTTCGGCCTCGAGTGACCGACCCCGAGTGTCCGACCTCGAGTGATCGACCTCGAGTGCACGACCTCGAGTGGCCGACCCCGAGTGTCCAGCCTTGGATGACCGACCCCGAGTGGCCGACCTCGAGTGTCCGGCCTCGAGTGACCGACCCCGAGTGTCCGACCTCGAGTGACCGACCTCGAGTGTCCGACCCCGAGTGTCCGGCCTCGGATGACTGACCCCGAATGGCCGACCTCGAGTGACCGACCCCGAGTGTCCGGACTCGGATGATCGACCTCGGGTGCCCGACCCCGAGTGTTTGAACCGGAGCCGAGGCCTTGTCTACTTCGGCCTTTGTTCTCATGGTCAACCTCCAGGTCAGGACCGTTAGCCCAAGAACGAATCGGCTTGACCTCCCCTAGTTTGGGCCACGCTAGATTGAACCCGATCGGGCCCCCGATCCTTCTAGAAAAACCATCCGCTCGGATCACAAGACTCCCCTTCAAGTCTAGTCGAAGGAGGCGCTCAGTCCGACTGACTAGGCTCCCGGCCCGGTCGGTCGAACTCCTTCTTGCTTTCCCACACGTCCCATCACACTCCTAATCTTATTCCTTAAATGCTAGATCCTCCATCAAGTCTCCATTAATGTGAGACCACATGTCACTTCCCGACTGGAGGCCTCTGACACCGAGGCGTCATCGGCATGGCTCGTGCGGCGTACAAACGAGGCGTCGAGTCCTGGGGAATGACAAGGATCTGACGGCTGGGCCTTGAGCCCGCCATTCTCTTCTCCTTCATCCGACGGTCCCTATTGTCTGGCCAGCAGTATAAATAGCTTCACTTCTTATTTCACCCCTTTTTTACCTCGACCTCTGCGTTCCTTCCTGCTTTTGTCCGATCTCCACCGCCTGACCTCCTTTTCTCCGACGATCAGTGTTTCCGGTGAACCTCGTCCTTAGGTACTCCTTTTCTCTGCCGAGTCTTTGTTTCGCGTTTCCCGACCTTACCTTAATGACCGAGTCCTCCGTTCCGTCCGAGCCGTGGTATGTAACCACTCGCTCATCACTAAACTTAGGTCAATTAGAGACCTTGCACATAGACTACCAGATACCTGAAGACCATTTGCTGGCTCTTCCTGACCGCCAGGGTCGACCTCACGGACCTCCCCTAAACTATTTCACTGTCTTCTTCGACCAACTGCTGGCTGGCTTACGTTTTCCCATTCATCCATTCTTCCGTAAGGTCTGCCGGTATTTCCAGGTGTCTTTATCGCAATTGGCCCCTAACTCGATTAGGATCCTGTACGGCACAGTGATCCTTTTCACCGCTCACGGAGTCCCTTTGATGCCCCGAGCTTTTAATTATTTCTATTACCTTAAGAAACAAGAGCCTGAGAACTTTTATTTCCAAGCCCGTATTAAGTCGGCCTTTCTGGAGAAAGTCCCTTCGTCCAACAAAGGTTGGAAATTCCACTTCTTCTACATTAGGCCGACCCCAACCCCGAACTGGCCCACCGAGTGGGTAGAAGATCTCCCTAACCAACCACAACTGCCCAAGAATCTCCGCTCGGATCCGGGCTACCAATTTGCCTTCTCAAAGCTCGAGGGAGTTCGCTACCACGCTGGCAAACTACTGATCGAGGGCATGCTGTACCTCTTTCGGCTGAGTCAAATCCCGACAGAGTTGCCCGGCACTCTAGGTAAGTCTCTATTTGGTTTACCGGCTAGTTAATGCTAACTAAAATTCTCTCCCTATTGCAGCTGAAACCATGTATAGAGCTCGGATCAGCGATATAATGGCTCGGGAGGATGAAGCCATGGAGGCTCTGGCCGCCAAGCTAGCGGCTGATCGGGCGATACCTCCGGTAAGTGCTGCTCCAGCTTCAGAACGACTTGGAGTCGGGGGCGACGATTCGGAGGAAAACCTCCCGGCTGGGGGTTCAGACGTGACTCCTCAAGTCGTGGGCGCGGGGTCAGTAGGGCCAACGGAAGAGGAGGAGATGGAGCAGGCGACCTCCGAGGTGTTGGTCAGGAAACACCGGTGGCTAATCATTTCCCCGGGAACGTCTCCAACCTCCACACTGGCTTGTCACCCCGACCGAGCCTCGCCCGGCACTCGGGGGCACTGGCTGCTGTCTAGGCTCCGCCTCGGCCCGATGCTCGGGGCTCGACCCCGACTACACCTCGCCCGGGAACCTTGTCTCCCTCCTCAGCGGTACCCCGGTCAGGTGCCTCAACCACGGGTACCGCGCCATCCCATCGGGTGCCTTTGACGAGTGTTGCAAACGCCAACGCTGTAGAGGCTCTCTTGTCGATGCGTTCGCCCCCCCCCCCCTGTCTGCGTTGGATATCCAAGTCCCCTCGGCCACTACGCTGACCCCGATAGTTCAGCGTCAACCACTTAACTTGCACGGCCAGCTGGTCTCCAGCTGGGATCAGGGTCAGGCTACGACCTCCGCAATGAATCCCATGAGTCTAGCCGATAGCTTCTTCTTGGACTCGACTCAGGTATACCCTTCTTCTGCCTGGCTATTTATGTTCACCCTTACGATATTCACATCAACACGCAGCATTGGGCGGCGAGCCGCACGATCAGCCAGGCGTTAGTTACCAACATCAGGGAGCGTCGCGCGGCCGAGTGCAGAGTGAAGGAGCTAGAGGATAAGCTAGCCCACTACGCCATTCCCCTGGGTGATGAGGGTCGGGATCAATTACTCTCGGAAATAACTGCGCTGAGAATCCTGTTATTAGATTTGGAAGCTCAATCAGAGGAAGAACAACAAACTATGGCTCAAGCCGCATTAGAAGTGGAACGGCTGTCCCACCGAGTGGCACAGCTGGAGGGCGAGAAGAAGGTCCTTGAGACTCGTTACACCCGGGCTCGCTCGGACCTAGACAAGAAAGTCGCCGATGCTACGGGTTTCCATAGGCAACTGAAGGAGTCAGCTATAGCTCACAATCAAACTCAATTGGCCTTGAAGAACAAGGAAATCGAGCTGGTGGCCCAGCAGGAGACCTTCCACACACTGGAGGCTCAACTGGTGAACACAGAGAAACAGCTGGCGATTCGGGATACCGCCATCCAAGGTAAGGACTCGGAAATTGCTCGGCTTAAAAAGGAGCTAGAGGACTACCAGTCGGGCGAGTTGGCACGGATTGAAGCAGCCCGACTGGCCTACATTCAATCGGATCCCTTCCTCGACCAAGTGGCGGAGTGCACCGGCGGCATGATCCTGTATGGCGTGAAGGGCGTCATTCAACAGCTGACTGAGGCCGGTCATCTTCCTGCAGACCTTCCTCCCAATGTCGTGAAGCCGACGCGGATTGATGCATCAATACCCGAGGATGCCTTCCCCCCCTACTTAAATTAGGTTTAGATTTTTCCTTGCCCTATCACTGCTCGCCCTCAAGGCCTTAAGATTTTTGGTGTTAATGTTATTTTGCCTGACTCGGCCTTTAAGGCCCAATTTTGTGACGGCTCCGGGCCTTATTATAATTATGTTGACTTTTCATGCTTTTACTCTTCCTGTCTCATTATCGTGTTCATTCGTCTATAGTGCGCGAAATTTTTACTAAGTGTTATTCGCTCAGCGTGTCCGGCTTGTTCGTCGAATATCGACACTCTAAGTAATGTAGTGAATTTTTGCTAAGTGTTGATTGTTCAGGCCACTTGGGTTATTATTTGCTCAGTCTCATCTACATCCATACTTGATTATTTCGTTCGGTTGCACTGGCACCCGGATTTGGCGACGCTATTCGGTCAGGTCGGTACACAGACTCAGCTATGTCGCTCGGTCGGGTTGGCACCCTGACTCGGCTATGTTGCTCGGTCGGGTCGGTATCCTGACTCGACTATGTTGCTCGGTCGGGTTGGCACCCTGACTCGGCTATGTTGCTCGGACGGGTCGGTACCCTGACTCGGCTATGTTGCTCGGTCGGGTCGGTACCCCGACCTCGAGCGGCCGACCCCGAGTGTCCGGCCTCGGATGACTGACCCCGAGTGGCCGACCTCGAGTGACTGACCCCGAGTGTCCGGCCTCGGGTGACCGACCTCGGGTGCCCGACCCCGAGTGTTTGAACCAGAGCCGAGGCCTCATCTACTTCGGCCTTTGTTCTCCTGATCAACCTCCAGGTCAGGACCGTGAGCCCAAGAACGAATCGGCTTGACCTCCCCTGGTTTGGGTCACGCTAGATTGAACCCGATCGGGTCCCCAATCCTTCTAGAAAAACCATCTGCCCGGATCAATACTGTATATAAACTAATAACTAACTACTATCCTTAATGAATAACAAACCTGAGAATATTGATTGTCATAATGAGTCTTTATCTGCACTTCTTTGATTTAATCTGACGGTTGGTGAAAAATTTTCGTACGACTGGGTAAGTCGCTCCAGTTTTGATGTTACCTAATTGGGAAAATTTTCATAAACTCCCCATCTTCAAATTCATCTTTGCATACAATCCCCACTCAAGATTTTCTTTGCATGAAGTCTCTGATGGGATTGACAAGATAGTTTGGTGAGTATTATTTGAAAAAAGTTGAGTATAAAAGTTAGAAATTTGAGTATGTAAGGTTGAATCCACCACGTCAAGAAACTGTATACTCAATTTTCACTCTTTTATACTTAAGTTTCATTCTTTTATACTCAATTTTCACTGATATATACTCAATTTTTACTCTTTTATACTCAATCCATTAGGGAGTGAATGTAAAGAAAATCTCAAATGGGGAGTGCATGCAAAGATCAAATGGGCATTGGGGAGATTTCTACAATTTACCGTACCTAATTTAGTTAATTATTTTTTTTAATAACTAGCTAATACATATTATAGTTGCTAGTTACTAGTTTTTATACAGTCGATTGATCAGATCATACTCATTTCGAATGTAATAGGTGTGATGAAATTCTTCTAATTTATTTTGTTTATTGAAATATTATTTTAATCAAGTTGTTACTCTCAATAAGCAAAATTATTGAAAGTTAATCACGCTGAAGCTAGTAACCAACTTTTAAAATTATAGTAGCTAATAGTAAATTATATATGTTATAACGGCTAGCTAATTATTAGCTTCTACATAGTCAATTGTCATCAAATAATCCTCGGCAATTTACCAAAGAGCATATCCAACTATTCGTAATTACCGAATAGTGTACCATGGTTTCTATTATACCAAAGGACGCATCCCATATAGTGAAGTTACTTTTATACCCCTCCCGCCATATAATGGCTTTATGAAACTCATTTTTGAGACAGCCGAACCACTTTATCAATAAAATATTAATTTGTGGTTCGGATGGGTAGCAGTGGAATTTATCTCAGCCAATATATATATGTGAAATGATTTGCACAACTCGAATGATCACAAAGGTACGTATATATTGCTTCCTTGCACAACTCGATTCATCACCAAAGCACCTGAGGAAAATAGGTTGTCGAAGGAGAAAAAGGAAGCAACAAAATAGGTTGTCGAAGGAGAAAAAGGAAGCAACAGATTGGTAACTAAGAGAAATAGAAATGTATGTATGATTGTCATCTTTGATATGGTATCAGATATAGTTTTAATGAAGATAAACTCTTTCTACTATTTTTATGTTTGGAGGAGGTTTAGGGTGATATGCATTACATGATATCAGGCCCTGGGAGTGCATGATGTCATTAGGTTTCGGGCAAGAGGAGAGGCTGAAAAATTTAGTTTGAGGCCCTCGGAAATAATTTGTTTCAAGCCCTCGGAGGGACTGAAATAAAATAAATTCAGGCCCTCCCAGGGCTGGCCTGAATTTATTTTATTTCAGGGCCAGGGAGGTGCTGAAATCAAATGATTTCAAGCCCGCCCTGGGCCTGAAATGTAATGATTCAGGCCCGGAGTGGGCCTGAAATCAAATGATTTCAGGCCCTGCTTGGGCCTGAAATAATTTAATTTCAGGCCCGACCTGGGCCTGAAATAAAATTATTTCAGGCCCTGGTAGGGCCTGAAATCAAATCCCTGGGCCTGAAATCAAATGATTTCAGGCCCTCAGGGCTCCTAGGGCCTTTATTATCAATTTCAAAGTTTGATAAAGTTAATTGTAATTTTTTTTCAGGGATGATAATGTTGTTGACGAAATTCTCTCTGAGATATGGAATACTCTTGATGATAACGTGGGTACGGGGAAAGAATTAGAAATAGCTAGTAATAATATTCCATTATCTTCCTAGTATGGTGATAATAGCATTACAAGGAATTTGGTAATTGATCTAAATGAAGAAGCAAATAATATAGAAGATGAGGGTTTGAATTCTTCTACAAGAGTAGTTGAAATCTTTCAGCCAACATGGAGTGGGGAGGAAGAATTTGAAATCTGGAATGCAGAAGAATTTGTACCCAGTACAAGTGTACTAGAATTCCAAGCTGATGATATGCAGATTGAGCAATATGAATTCCCTCCAGATCAGTACAATGACTTAGAGGAGGAGTTTCCATTAGCTGAAGATCCATATATTTTGAATTCTCGATTGCTTGCTGGGCCAATTCGAGAGCTAGAGGCAAGAGATGAGCATGAATTTTTTGTGGGGCAGATATTTCCATCTAGTGAAGAATTCAAGAATGCACTTGTTAAACATGCGATGGTTAAGCATATGAGATATAACCCAGTGGACACCCGGAAAAACAGAGTTAAAGCAGTGTGTTTTAACCAACCATGTACATGGAGAGTAGTTGGAAGGGGGGAAGTAGAGTTCACTGTTACAAAATATATAAAGGAACACCAATGTCGAAGTGTTAGGGAAAGTGTTGATCATCATACATGCTCTTCATCATTTGTTGCTTCTTTTGTTGAAGAGCAATTTCTTCATAATGAACAATACAAACCAAGTATGATTATTTCAGATATTAAAGCTAGATTTGGAGTGACGATATCATACAGAAAAGCATACATAGCTAGGGAGAAAGCATTGAAAAAGGTTGTTGGAGATTATGATGATGCATACAGAGATCTCCCACAATATCTGCGTGAGTTAAGAGCTAGAGATCCTGAAACTTATGTGGCACTATGCACGAATGGTGACAATCAATTCCAGAGGTGTTTTTGGGCTTTTGGTGCTTGCCGAAGGGTGTTCAGGTCTTATTTGCGTAGACTTATCGGAATTGATGCGACACACCTAAGAGAAAAGTATCCAGGAGTATTGTTGATTGCAACGGCGATTGATGGTAATGACAATGTTCTCCCAGTTGCCTTTGCAATAGCTGAAGTAGAATGTGGGTCTGCTTGGGAGTGGTTTTTGGAGCATACAAAGAGATTCTTTGCTGTTGATGATCACTCACTGACCATAGTATCAGATAGACATCGGGGCATTATATCAGCAGTCAGAAAAGTATTCACAAACGTGCATCATGCTTTTTGTTGCCACCACATGTCTTGTAATATGGTAACTGATACTGGAAGTAGAGCTGGTGTAGGTTTGTTTTGGGCAGCAGCACGAGCCAACACAACACTCCAATATGATATGATAATGCAGACAATGCTTGAAAAACATCCAGATGCTCATAAGTGGCTTCAGAATGCACACTTTACTGGGAGAAGGTACAGAATGCTTACCACAAATTGTGTGGAGAGCTTGAATGCTTTGTTTAAGTCTACACGTGAGCTTCCCATAAATAGGTTAATTGATAATACAAGAAGAAAGGTAGCTCAATGGTTCTATAACCGTAGAGAGGAAGTCTCCAAATGGCATGTTGCTTTGACACCTCATGCTACAAAAGAAATGGAATCAAGGAGAGAGAAAGCTAGAGCTTATAAGGTTCACCCTTACTCTCAATCAGAAATGGAGGTAGAAACATGGGGCACTTCATACATTGTTGATTTGGAAAAAAAGTTTTGTCATTGTGGGGAGTTTCAAATTTCAGGACTCCCTTGCTCACATGCTATAGCTGTAATAATTTACAGGAACATCAATACACTCCGATATTGTGAGCATTATTTTTATTCTGAAACTTGGAAGTGGGTTTACATGGATCGTATTTACCCTTGTAGAAGCAAGCAGTTTTGGCCTAGTGGAGTAAACAACATTACAGTTCGATGTCCCCGTAGCCTTGTGCAGCCTGGTAGACGAAAGAAGACACGGATTGAGTCAAGACACAATGGCAAGGTGAAACTTAAATGCAGCCGGTGCAAACAACTTGGCCATAATAAAAGGACATGTAGAATGCCGCCAGCCCCAAGGTCTTGAGTTAATTGATTTATGTATTGCAGAGTATTATCACTGATGGAAGTGTTTATTTTGTAAGGAGGATAACTGAATGTATAGTATTCTTAAAAAAACTAGTTGTTAATGTTGTGACTTATAGAAGTATTTCAATATTATGATGCATTTTACCTTGTGTCCAATCAATATAAGCAGAATATATCAGAATTGAAGTCGTATGATTTGTAAACCCAAAATAATGTTATTTCAGGAACTTGAAGTCCTGAAGTCCTATGTTTTCTGAATATCTGTTGTTTAACCGGATTTGATTTTTTCTTTATTGAATCATTGTTGTGTGCCAACTGATACTGTATCAACACAGTTTTAGATAATCATTAGGACTATGTTTGGAGACGAAAAATAGCATATTGTAGCTAAAATAACAATAATTAGGTAAAGTCTGACAACTGATAATGAGGTTTGAAAAATCCAAATATGATAGGTCCATCATACAAACCTCCTGATGTGCCAAATTCTGATAATATGAGGTCTTCTTGTGAATGGAATTAAATAGTGATATGCAATGTGTATTTAGGTACTCTCCTTCTTGTTTATCTTTTAAAAATGTGGTCACAACATGTTCATTTATTAAAAATATTGGCGTATAAATATTTAATCATACTGTAAATAATTTTTTTGCAACTAGAGGCGTGGACCCCTAGCTTGGGCCTGAATCAGGCCCAGTGTGGGCCTGAAATAAATAAATTCAGGCCCACGCTGGGCCTGAAATAATATCGTTTCAGGCCCAGCTAGGGCCTGATATAATATCATTTCAAGCCCATTGTGGGCCTGAAATAATAGGATTTCAGGCCCACGGTGGGCTGAAATAATGTCATTTCAGGCTCACCTTGGGCCTGAAATCAAAATAGGTCCCTAAAAAATTGCTGATATTATCGACAACAATTACAGATTAAAGATTAGAGATTACACAAAATTAAGGATCGAAAGAAATGCTCCATTGATTTCAATATCAATTACATACATTACACTTACATATATGGATTGTAGAAAAAAAAATTACAGATTTTGTTTTCAGAACTTGTCTCTCATTATTTTGCTTAAAGGATTGTAGCAACAAACCTCTTGCTGTGCCAAATTCTCTAAATATGAGGTAATGATGTGGATGAAATTTAATTTTGTTATGCAATGTCTATGTAGGTACTCTCCTTTTTGTTTAATATTAAAAATAATTTCACAACATGTATATTTATATAAAATATTAATCTAATATTGATTAATTTGAAAAATAAAATGAGATTATTGTGTCAGACCCTGCGTGGGCCTGAACATATCTCATTTCAGGCCCACGCTGGGCCTGAAATTGAGTTATTTCAGGCCCAGAGTGGGCCTGAATGAGATTATTTCAGGCCCACTCTGGGCCTGAAATGATATTATTTCAGGCCCAGCTTGAGCCTGAAACATTCTAATTTCAGGCCCACTCTGGGCCTGAAATAATTCTATTTCAGGCCCGGCTTGGGCCTGAAATAATAGCTTTCAGGCCCTGCGTGGGCCTGAAATATTCTCATTTCAGGACCTCGCTGGGCCTGAATAATCTCATTTCAGGCCCAACGTGGGCTGTGATTTAAAATTAGGGTAGTGTACCAGTAAGGTTCAATATTACTTATAGTATGGACAAGAGGACAGATTATAGATTAGAGATTACACAATAACAAGGATCATTTTGTTTTAGGCCCTCAGTCGGTTTCCTAAAATGCTTTTGTTTCAGGCACACTGTGGTCCTGAATTCAATTTATTATAGCAAAAGCAAGGTTCAATATTACTGATGGGTTCGACAACAATTACAGATTACAGATCATATATGAGACAAAAACAATGATCCGAAGCAAAGTTTCATTGATTTTAAAAGGAGTACATGGATGGTATAATTACAAATATACAATGTTTGTGATCACAATAACATATGCATTGTATCCACAAAAAAACTATTTACAGATTTAGCTTCCACCACTTGTCTCTCATAATTTTATAGCCCACCTCAAATCGATAATTTTTCATTTGCTTTTGTGTAAATTGTGTAGATCTTTGAAAAACTAGACTTTCTGCATACCGCATCATGAAAAATGCACAATCCAACCTGAAAAACCAATATTAACATTGTTGTCATATTATGAATCCAACCATGAAATGCATTGTTAATTTTGACAAAAATAAAGATCCTCTTACGATCTGGTTTGTGTGGGTCCTTGTACAACAATTTTATTAAACTCTGTCCCACATAAGTTAGGCAATCCCTTATTCCATGTCTTGTAATAAGACCAGGTCATATTTTTGAAAAACGTCACCTAGACACAAATGACATTAGTAATAATTATATTGGTATGAAACTTCTTTTTGAGATATATCTATGAATTAGAAAACTTACAGTTTTTTCAAATTGGGCAGTGTACACTTCTGTGGTGCCGAGAGAATTATAATGATGGATATTACCTTCCACGAGGTCAATAACCATTAGATGCCAATGATCATCTGCATTATTTAGAGGACAGATGATATATCTAATTGGCTTATCCGTATCAGTAGCAATAGTTTGTTCAAAAGCCTGAGCATGCATTGCGTCAAAAAGTTCCTATGGTTATTAAAAAGGAAGTCTCAGTAGAGTAAATCATAGAAAAAAAACAAAAAAAAGAACTATTTGACTTACATCAAACCCCACCCCACATAATATGGAGGGGTGGTATGGTGAGTTACACGATTTTGCTTCATTTCCAAGAATAGTCCAGTATGTATTGATGCAATCCCCCGTGGTGTAGTCATTCCAATCAAATATTGTCAAAAAAGATATCATATCTAATGTAAAGGTCTCATTCGATCATACTGGTTTCAACTCATACCTACATGCAAATAAGATAAGCAACTTATAGGTCTAATTCTGAATGATTAAATTTTATTAATGAATGTCAATAATCATCAATGTTTTACAATAATTTTCCAAACGCAATAGCAACTAACTCACTTTAATTTACTAAGCTTTAATAATGTTTCAGCAATCTCTACATCTTTAGTCTTCTTAAAAAATGCCTTGGAATTCTTCAAGATTTTGCTTTTGACCTTTTGAAATTCTTTAGCTTTAGCTGTGTGATGATCAGATAATTTTGTTTGGGTCGAGGTCTCAGATTTTGTTGTTTGCGTAGTAGTATCTGAGATTGATGGGGCAGGAGCCTCCTCCTCTTCATCATCATCTTCATCTTCGTCGTCATCCTCATCCTCACCCTGAACAACTTGTTTGCCCTTGCCTTTGGCCTGGTAGTCTTCTCTGACCTGACTTATTTTCCTTTTTTTCCCAAGTGGCTCACCTTCAGCTGACCCTTTGCTTTGCAAGTCTTCAAATAATTTCTTTATTTTTTGGTTACACTGAACTATGATACTCTCTCTTACAGCTAGCTTTTTATCATTTTGTTCCTCTTGTACTTTAAGCTGCGAATATAATTTACTAATCAATTTATCCTTCTCAAAAATCATGTCATTTCTTACTTGCAGTTGGGACTCCTTCTCTGCAATTATTGTTTCTTTCTGATCAATCATTTGATCCTTGGCACTGATGGCTGTTGCCGTCTCACTTGTGACTTCCTCCAAACTTTTAAGTGCTATATTTAATTATTGCTGTAGGCTCTCAATTTCTTCTTGTTTTTGTATACATATATCGCAGGCTTCTGTTTGTAAGGCCTGTTGCCTTCCTTGTGCTGCCTGACTTCCTTCTGGTGCCTCCTGTAAAACCTCACATTCTACCTCAAGTGGTTGAGTTGGAGGAGAGTAGTCAGGTACCAAATAATGTTCTATATCAAATGGACTTAAATCAATCCTAATTAAATCTGTGGCCACACGGTCTATCATCCTCTTGATAGTCTCAACGTGGGCTTTAGGCCAGGTCCAGCGAAGTATTCTTGGCAATTTATGTGGATGTTCAGGAGCAGCAATACTAATATGTTCAGTCATCCAAACCTGCAATATCATTATAATCAGTAAATAATATCCATCATCAAATTATTTCAGCAGGTAGTGTACTTTCACTACTAGAAAAAATGCATTTAACAACAGTGAATCACTGTTGTCGTAGGCCATTTACCACTGTTGTTAAAGGCCATGTTGTTAAAGGGGGGGTCTACGACAACAGTGAATCACTGTTGTCGTATATCATATTCGACAACAGTTTGACTTCCACTGTTGTCGTATGTCACATTTCACAACAGTTTTTCACTGTTGTAATTTATTATATTCGACAACGGTTTATCACCGTTGTCGTATGACTTATTCACTGTTGTCTTTTATTATATTCGACAACGGTTTTATCACTGTGTTGTCGTATGCCACCGTTTATCTACAACAACAGTTTAGCTTAAAAAAAATCTGTTGTGCGTTTGCACTGTTCCACAACAGTTTCATACCAATTTGACAACAAAGATATTTCCATTATATTTTCAATTAAAAGGCAATAATTTAACCTCGAAACAAAAACTATATATATCAAACATCATCAACATATTTACAATAAAGATCCACCATAAGCTTTCTACAGACGAAATCACAAAAGTATCTTCTGTCCAAAAACCTTTCTACAGACGAAACCACTAAAGTATCTTCTGACCCAAATTACAAGAGTTTAAATTATATATAATTCTGACCCAACATGATCACGAACAGGTCCCTGCAGCTGGAAGGTCAGATTAATGGTCTTCAAACATGATCACGAACAAGTCCCTGCAGCTGAAAAAAGAGAACAAACACTCTAATTAGTTATTCTATTAAATGCATATGTCCAATAAAAAATGATCCATAAAGATATGTATCAACAAACAACAAAAATAACAAACTAACAAATAAACAAACAAAAAAGATATCAACACTTACAATTATAAGGAAACTGTTAGCTTGGTTTATCTAGACAGGGATTCCATTGAGACGATCCCAATGCTAGATGGAGAGAGAGGAAAAAAACACAGAAAAAAAAGTTGGTTATCAAGTTTTGTTTCTCTATTTAGTAAATTTATTATATAGATATCCATAAAGAAGGATGAGCAGATGAATAGAATAATCACCCTATAGATCCTAAATTTAAGTATTCAAAAAATATAAGAAAATGAAATGGCTTTTAGAGATCAGGCCTGCCCTCAAGGAGTCATTCAGGGGTTATAATTATAATGTCTGAAAATTGTAAAAGACATGCATAAAAAGGATTCAGGAACATGGGAATTTTCTAGAATCAGTTTAGCATAGACTACCTTTTCAACATGAGTTAGTTCAGGTGAAAGATTCTGAGCAACTACTCGCATAAGCACATCCTTTGAGCTGCAACAAAATTAATTAAGCAAAATTATGAAACAAGTATTATCAGACAAACAGAATTAAACAAATAATAATAATGGAGAAGTGACATTAGTTGAGAAAATAAAAATCAAGGTCAAAAGATCACAATGAGCAGCATACGTTAGAACTCCATGAAGACTACTTCCTGTTGTTACAATCACAGAGTTAACTCGGAAGTCACGCATCTTTTTTGTCGCAACAGAGATAGGATCTGAGGGAGACACTGTCGCAACTCTGCAGACAGGTTTCAGAAAGGTCCATAACAATAATAATTGCATTGGTACAAGGAAAAAAAAAATCTAAGCTAAAGGCTACAGACGTACTTTGAATGCTCTGCCACAAAAGTTGCAAGTGTTGGCTTAAACATTCTTTCTCGGAGAGTTTCAATGAAAGCGTAGGGTGCTGCATCAAGGAAAAAGGATGAATCATGAATAATTCAATAAAGTAGATATAGCAATTATATAATCAAAGTTATCTCAAGAATAAACAAAGTCCTTTTCATGGTTCAACAGTAGAACTCAACATTGAATAAAGTTGTCAAAAAGCAGAAACAGTCTCATAAAATAGCCACCTAAAATCGAACATGCACTCCACATGTCTCCGATGAACCGTTGGGCAATACTTTTATAAATAATAAAGAATATCATTGGCATAATTATCAAACCGACTTAGTCCCCCCACCTATTTGGAAACTAATAATGTGACAACTTATTAAAGTAATAATATACTGTATCATAAAGAAGCTTATAAAATTAATTACAATTTTTTTCATTCACCATTCAGCTGCACATTCATTAGGCTTAACAAGTGTTGTGTGTGTTAATATTGTTAATTACATCCTTAACATAATTAATGACAATGTGGGCCATGTTTAAGATTTTTAATCCATGCATTATTTTGCTCTCAATTCAAGTCAATAAGAGCCGTTGAATACAATAGCAAAACAAACACTTATCAAACAAGAATTTCAAATTTAGATGTCATTAGAACACAAACATCATTTCATCCTTATTTTGGTTAACACATGTGGGCATATACCTTCATCTCCTTTTCAGATCAGGTATTTCTCATGGCTCTGTGTCACTTGTCATGTATGCGACTAAAAACATAATGACTCAAATCAATCTAATGAGAACACTAGATAAAGTCCATATATCTTAAGGACAATGTGTGTTGTACAGTACTAAAAGGAAGGACTTTATTCTCAGAGCTATCTGACAGTTTCATTCATAGCCTACTATCATTCTAAACAGTAAAATTTGTAAAAAGGGATATGAATCAAAATGACACCAGTATTAACATGGTACACATTTGTAGTTGTTCATTCCAAACAGTGAAACTGAAAAAGGAATATGAAAAAAAATGGTTCCTCAACTTATCTACTTAAAGTTTATTTCTTCTTCCCTGAAGATTTTCAATCCTCAACTTTTATGATGAATGGAAGTGTTGAGGAGCAATTGAGTATATCCACAAACATGCTGCAAATAGCAACACTAGATGACCTAATCTACTCATGCCTTGTTCGTTAAGATACAATAAATCCTCTAACCTGACAAGCTATTTTCCCATTGGCGTTCAACTCCCTCAACTGCAGCTGCAATAGCACTACCTTGTTCAGCAGCTTTTTCCATTTTTGATATAGCATCATACAAGCATCTTGTAATATCCAGCATGGCAATAACTTCGTCATTCTCTACTACAAGAAGGTGCCTAAATTTCCCTACAAAAGACCAAGCAAATGAAAAGTGAGTTAACCCACAAAGAATAAGAAATTTTGAACCTAGAAACAATACAGTGTTTAAAAAAATATGAGAGGAACAACAAATTTTATTACAATATGATATAGTCCTGAAACATCAAAGCTTCTGCTAGGAAAGTACCCCTTCTCTGGTCTAAAGCATATCATCAACTGGAAATATGTACTATTTACCATGCAAAATAGAGTAAACAACTCTTCCATAACTTCAAATTTCCTAGCTCTGTAAGTTACTGAAAACTTGTTACCAAAGGCAATGTTTATTAAAAGTAAAGTTATGTTACTTTCACTGAAGCATGATTTATGCATGTTAATCAAAATGCAAAGATCATAGTATTGTGCAAAATCTAGGTTAATCTTAAATATTGATGAGACATATGTCTTTACAATTCCTTGCATAAATATGGCTTGGAGATTTTAGCAAAGAAAGAAATCATATTAAACAAAAAAAGCTAAATGGAAAACAATACCATTTACAGCATCAGGCACTGTATAATCCACCACAATAAGGTCAGGATTCTCCTGAATGATAGAAGACAGAAGACTTTCTCTTTCAGATGGACCATGTATCTGAATCTCGGTAGAGCCAACTATTATATTTCTACAAACTATTGTTAATGCGATAGGATTCAAAACTGTTGTTAACAAACTAGTGTAGAGGAAACTCCTTTCTGGATCTAGTAATATGATATAGCTTCAATCTGATATAGCTTCAAAATTAAATGCTATACTTACACATCTCCGCAAGAGCTGCTAAGAAGACACGTCTCCGCAAGAACTCCTTTCTGGATCTAGTAACAAACTAGTGTAGAGGAAACTCCTTTAGTGATTATTTATCAAACTATCACTAAGTAACAACAACTTCTTTGCTTCAGGCAACACCAAAGGAAAGTAATACAATATATTGCTGAGAGCTGCTAAGAAGCTATCATGAAACCTATATAGCTAACATATTTAGATTCTATTGCTAATAAAGGATGTAAAAGAAGAAACATACCCTTTTCCTAAAGGTTCGAGCCTGTAGCTACTTCCAGATCTCAACCATCTTTTGCTCTTCCCAAGTGGAGGTAGAGCAAGGGAGACGATGGGTTCTCCAAGTGGAGAATCGAAGAGAGGGCAAAGAAGAGAATGAAGGAGAAGTAGAAGGAAATAAGAGATGACCATTAGGACAACTTGAAAAAGATACCTAGGGCTGAATCCAGTGATCCCGCCATTGACCGTGAGGGGCGACGATGAAACATTTGAGCGAAATGAAGATGGAGCGGCGATGAAACCTTGTGCGGCGATTTCTTGCACGAACTTCTTGTGCGGCGATTTCGTGTGCGAAGGGTGACATCGGGCGAGAGTGAAAGGAGGAAGGGAGAGGGGTCGACAAGGGTGGGGTTCGGGCGGAGAAGCTAGGGCACGGCAAAAATAAGAGACTGAGGATTTAATAGTTCGTTATTTTTTTTGCAGTTGGATATCCACCGTTGATTTTGTTTATTGCTTGAACAGCACAACAATACAACAACAACAGTTTAATATAACTGTTGTCTATTGTCATAATAGACAACAGTTTATCACATCAGTTGTTGTAAATCCCGCCTATAGACAACAGTTATTTTATAACTGTTGTCGTTGAGTATACATACGACAACATTTTATTATTACTGTTGTCTTTTTACGTATACAGACCAACAACAACAACGGTTAATACTAAAACTGTTGTTAAATTGACATAAGACAACACTT
>JAGFNQ010001257.1:584552-634369 GCA_024364735.1 Boesenbergia rotunda
TCAGCATCCACGTACCTTTCATGTCTTAATGCTAAAGAAGTGTATTCACGACCCTTCAAGTGATTCAGCCTTAGTCAGTATAGATCCAAGAAGATCTTAGCTATGAGAGCAGACCGACACAGATAGTGGACAAAGCAGTTAAAAGATTAAGAAACAAAGAAGTGCCACTAGTGAAGGTCATCTGGCAGAATCAAAAGCATGAGGAGGCTACTTGGGAACGTGAGGACAGCATGAGAGAAAGATATCCAGAATTATTCTAAGTTCGAGGACGAACTTTTTATAAGGTATGGGGGATTGTAACGCCCCAAAATTCCCATTTTTAGTTCTTAAAGTCCTTAGAACTATTTAAAAATGCTTTAGAAATATTCTCGATATTTTTAGGAAATTTTAGAATATTTTTATGGAATTTTCTGAGTCCGTTTAGTATTTTTAAAAAAAGGAAAAACGTTAAAGGGCAGCAGGGGGTTCGAACCCGCGACCACCGGAGGAGCAAGCGCGCGTGACCGGTTGGGCTAGGGTATCAAGCACAACAGAAGATGGAGAGAAATATATTTATAGAGTAGTTACGCTTTTTCATAAAGATAGTATAAATAGATGATTAAAGAGAGGAAATTAGAATTTTGGTTTCTCTTCCTCACCCTAGCCGTGCGACGTCCAAACCCTCACGCCGACCCCTCTTCCTCCTCTCTTGGGCGACCACCAACACCAAGCCCTAGAGGGCCGGCCAAGGCTCTCCTTCCGAGAGATATTCCTATATTCGGATCCCCGCGACGAGAGGAACGCGTAGCGCGAAGAATTCTCCGAGATCTCATTTTCTCCGGAACCTCCGACGCGTTCTTGGTTGTAAGTCCAAGATATCAAGGTAAGTACTGCTCACCTGCAGTAAGAGGCGGTTTTTCCGCATAGAATTTCCCTTAAAAGTTTTTAAAAGAATATTTCCTTCTTGTTATGATTTTTGCATGTGATCTTAGTTCATTATATGCTTATATATATTTTATTGAGTACCCTATATGAGGTTAGGGTCCAGAAAAGCTATGAGAAAAGAAAAGAGAAGATAAAGAAAATAAAAGAAAAGGCCAAGGCCTTAAGAAATCCCCAAAAGTCAAGACTTAGGGATTTTAGCACGCAAGGTGCTCGAGAAAATGCCAAGGCATTTACAGATAAGAAAGAAAAGAAAGAAAAGCTATTTTATTTTCTAAGGCCAGTACCCCGGCGTCCAAGGGCGTCGTTAAGAAATCCAGGTGTCCAATTCCAAGGTCTTGGCCCTGGTAGACCAAGGTCTGCTCTATTAGGATTGGTGGCTCGCTACCCCAACCTTTTAGGGAACGCGCATGAGATGGTACTTACGTCTTCAGTGGATCCAAGTGATTATTATTTTCAAGTATATGCTTTAGCAAAGTTTTCTAAAGTTTAAGAAAGTTTTCAAAGAGTTAAAGAAAGATTTTAAGTTAAAGAATTGCTAAAGTTTCAAGTTAAGCCAAGAAAAGTGAGTTAAGATTTATAAATGCTTGAGTATGCATGTTTTCGAGTTATACATGTTCTTAGTGTTTCTTTCAAGCATATAAGTATCTCATGTGATTTCATATTGTTCAAGAAGCATGTTTGCACATTTCGAGATTTTGTGAGCTAGATAGTACTTACTAAGCTTTTTGCTTACTAGTTGCATTTCCTCTTACTGCAGATAAAGGTAAAGGCAAGCCAATTCTGAAGGAAGGCGACGAGGCGGTGCTGAGTAAAGTGTGTGTGGTGGCTGATTTTGGAGAGATCCTTGAGACGAGACAATTTAGTTATTTGAATTACAATGTTTTAGTTTATTCAAATTCCAAGTTATTGCTTTATGGAGTTTAGCGAACGTTTAAGCTTTGGATAGTTTTACATGCTCAATTTCTTAGAGTAAAGATTCCATGTCATTTCATTTAGCATACATATCCTTATGATTGCATTGGATGAGTAGAAGTGTGAGTAGTTTAGAATATTGATACTTTGTTGGAGTTATTGATGCATGTGCCAAGATAGTGCTAGTTTCCCTTTTGAATTAAGTTTTATTGCCCAATTATGCTTAGAAAGTTGCTTTCTCATTTCATAATGCCTTAGTGATGTTTTAGAATTTTGTGTGATGAGTTTCAATGGTTAGAAGTTAAGTTTGGTACAATCTTTAGCCTAAAGTTTATATAGATTTTCATAACTTGCTAAATCCCGCAAAAGTCCTAATTTCAAGTTTATGGATTCGTTTTGATTGGCTAATTGTTTAGAAAACTAGTATGGAGCATAGAAATGGTGTCATGATTTTGTATGGCTCGAAAGTATAGGTTTGGTGGAGTTTTGAAACAAGGCCTCGAATCTGAAATTCAGATTTTCAGGCGTGCCAGTCGACTGGTTCAGTATCAGTCGACTGGCCTATCGAACAGTAGCTTCTGTTTGATGCATCAGTCGACTGCCAAGAGGCCAGTCGACTGGTGCCGCGCCCAGGAACTTTCTGTGGCCGATACCAGTCGACTGGTCAGATAGCAGTCGACTGGTACCATTGCAGAAAAGCCCTATAGATGTAAAGAAGTATGCCATTGTATCATGCATGACTATTAGAGTTAGTATATCATAGATAGATTTAAATTGAGAAGAAAAAAAAAAGATTTCCGCATTCTTAGTCGTGCATTAGAGTCAAGAAGTAAAGAAAGTAACGATCCGTCTAAGGCAGAGAAGGCGGGTCGCTACAGAATGACTAGGGCGAATAAACCCCTTATCGAGTAACTCCTGTAATTGTTCTTGAAGCTCTTTCAATTCGGCCGGCGCCATTCGGTATGGTGCCTTGGAGATCGGGTTAGTACCAGGAATCAATTCGATCTCAAATTCCACTTCTCTATCAGGAGCTAATCCTGGTAATTCATCCGGAAATTGTTGGGACCGGGTGTATGTTGACAAGGATACGGGTTCGTAAATTTTAAAATATTTACGTGCAGCAGAAGAATTAGCATAAATAATTTCTCAAATTATTTTTAATCACGTATCTAGCATGCGACCTTATGATGTGTGGACATGATCATAAATTAAAATTTTGCGAAAAGTAAACTAATTTACTTCGTACCTCTCGTAACTCGAAGTAGGGGACGAGATCCAACCGTAGCGTCTCTTGGAAGCACTGCCTCTATTCGCGTCCACGCCGAGTTCTCTTCGGGATGACTTCGCAAAGTCACGAGTTTTGTGCCGACGAGAACTACTAGATTCTCTAAAGACACAACTAGAAGATCAAGAGAGAAGAAAGGAAACTAACCACCAAGAAACGGAATCTAAATTCTGGGAAGGAAGGAGTTGCGATCCGCTTCTTCTTCTTCTTCTTTGGCTCCTCCTTGGTGGATGTTGCTCACGCCAACCCTAGGTTGTGTGATGATGGTGCGCCGACCCTAGGAGAGGTGGACGCCGGCCCTAGGAGGAGTTAGGGGTGCCGGCCCTAGGAGGAGGAGAGGGGGAGAGAATAAGAGAGAGAGGGAGAGAATTACTAGATCTCTTGATTACTCAATTAGCAATTCAAGGCTTGCCTTTGGTTCCTTTATATAGTAGCCTCTCCCTTGCCAAGTCTCCCTCTTAACGAAATTTTTCATAAGAAATTTATCCTATAAATTTTCTTATGAATTATTCCGTTTAAGCCAAGTTTTATTATAACTAACTTTATAATAAAACAAATACATCTCTCCTTTTATTATAGAATAAATTTTATAAGAAATTTATAAATTTTCTTATTATGGAAAAATCAATTCATAATTGATTTTATAAAATTAAAATAAACCATTCCATGGATCATTTTAATTTCCATAAAAAATAATAAATTTCTATAAACTTCTTTATATAAATTTTTTTATACAAATTTATTTATCCATAATTTATAAAATAAATCGCGCTAGATTTATTTTATTAATTAAACCAAATTAATTGGTTTCTCCCCTTTGTTGTGGCCGGCCAAACCAAAGAGGGTTGGCACCCTCTTTGGCCGGCCAAACCAAGCCGATCCCATCGTGAATTAAACTCATTTACTTCGCCCAATAAGTCTTCAAAAGACTTAGCCATTTTAAGCTTCCATTGCGCCTCTGATTAACTCAGATTCGACTTATTTCTCTTGATCGGAAAATCTAATTTTCAACTCGTTTTAAATCCCTCGGATTACTCGTAGTACGTGTGACTAAATAGGCTTTCGATTTATGTTGGCCGTCTATAATCAACCAATTATAGAACGATCATGAGTAGCACCTAGTAGTACATCATGACCCCCAATTAATCGAAAGATCAACGGTTGACCTCAGAAGTAATTCTGAAACCCTTCAGCAGCTCTAATAAATCGTGCCTTATTCCCTTCACCATCTTATACCCACTTGGTTCAGGACATGGTCTGTGTGTGTCAGTCCCCACTAGGCTGACTACGTCACACCTAGCCCAAGTAGTGTCTTTCTCGTCCTTTGGATTTCTAATTACTCTCATGTATTTAAGAGACTCATACCCTAAACATGACATGCTCTGGCAAGAGGCTTTGAGTAACAATCCGACGATAGGCCTGGGTATACATCTCCTCGCAAGGAGTGGTGAATCCTTTGTAGGCTGTTCAAACATCTTCGGGCACTTCGGCTTATACCCAACCATCCTAGGTCCACACCTCCTTGGAGATGCTTGCTTAAGATGTTAAAGTATAAGTCTCCATGACCAAGATGACTTGAACACCGCAAGTCAAAGGAACATCGCACTTAAGCTGCGGTAAGAACTTCACTGACCTGTCTATGTATAGACTACCATGTGAAGTTTTACAGTCAGTCACTCCAATGAACTAGTTCCTTTAACTAGCATCCATGTTTATCTCCGGACATCCCAATGTCACCAGCCAGTGAGAATCAGCAGATTAGATAATAACCCATGCTAGTCTCTACAGAATTGATAGTGTCCGTTTTTATCAATTCATCGACTAGGGATATTTTCAATACTTCACAATTGCGCATGTAGAGATAATCACTAGTTGTGATCCCATCACAAATTCTCTTATGCTGTGAATTGTATTGCGGACATTCAGTAGATGAGTTTAAGATCACAATCAAATACACAAATATGTATACTCAAATAGTGAATTTTCATTTATTAAAATAAATGTTTACAATCATAAGGCGATTGCCTTAGGACACTTCTCTCATATCACTAACAGAAATACCTCGGGGAAATCACATACTACCCTAACTGTAGCGACCCGCCTTCTCTACCTTAGACGGACCGTTACTTGTCTACTTCTTGACTCTAATGCACGACTAAGAATGCGGAACTTTCTTACTTTTTTTTTTGTATTTAAATCTATCTAAGAATGATATTCTAACTTTAATAGTCATACATTTAAACTCATCACACAAGGCTCTATAATATTGCTAAAGCACTGTGGAATATGCATGCAACTTTTCTAAGCATATTTCAAGCCATAAGACTTAATTCGAAACTAACCACATCTTGGCACATGCAATAATATTTCTAGAACTTCATAGAATGTAAATCTTACTTTTCTACCGAATTTACAAGCATTTTAAGTACAATTAGGACCTAGTCCAAAAGGGAATAATAATAAGCTCCAGAATAAGTCTAAAATGCAATGTATCCACATGTTAAACTACTCATGCCCTTGCTCATCTAGTGCATTCACAAAAGTATGCATACTAATTGAAATGACATGGAATCTTCATTCTACAAAATTGAGCATGTAAAACTATCCGAAGCATGAATGTTTAATAAACTCCATAACACAATAACATGGAATTTGGAAATCTTAAACATGCATTTCAAATAAGCTAAACTGTCTCATCCCAAGGATCTCTCCAAGGTCAGCCACCACACACACGTCACTCAGCACCGCCTCGTCGCCTTCCTTCATAATTGCTTGTCTTTACCTTTACCTGCAGTAAGAGGGAAATGCAACTAATAAGCATAAAGCTTAGCAAGTACTATCTAGCTCACAAAAACTCGAAATGTGCAGGCATGCTTTTTAAACAATGTGAAATCACATGAGATACTTTTATGCTTAAAAGAAACACTAAAACATGTATATACTTTTATGCTTAAAAGTAACACTAAAACATGTATATACTTTTAAACATGCATAATCAAGCATTAATAAGTCTTAACTCACTTTTTCTTGGCTTAACTTGAAACTTTAGCAATTCTTTAACTTTACATCTTTCTTTAACTTTTAGGAAAACTTCCTTAAATTTTAGAAAAACTTTGCTAAAGCATATACTTGAAAATAATAACTCACTTGGATCCACTTAAGATGTAAGTACCATCTTATGCGCGTTCTCTAAAAGGTTGGGGTAGTGAGCCACCAATCCTAATAGAGCAGACCTTGGTCTACCAGGGCCAAGACCTTGAAATTGGACACCTGGATTTCTTTAACGACGCCCTTGGACGCCGGGTACTGGCCTTAGAAAATAAAATACTTACTTTTTCTTATCTTGAATGCCTTTGCATTTTAACGAGCACCTTGTGTGCCCAAATCCCTAAGTCTTGACTTTTGGGGATTTCTTAAGGCCTTGGCCTTTTCTTTTCTTTTTCTTTATCTTTCTTTTCTTTTTTTTTCATAGATTTCTTAGACCCTAAACTCACATAGGATACTCTATCAAATATATATAAGCATATAATGAACTAAGATCACATGCAAAAATCTTAAACTAAAAGTAAATATCTCTTTTAAAACTTTTAAGGGAAAATTCTTGCGGAAAACCGCCTCTTACTGCAGGTGAGCAGTACTTACCTCGATATCTTGGACTTACAACCAAGAACGGCGTCGGAGGTTCCGGAGAAACTCGGAGTCTCGGAGATTTCTTCCCGCTCACGCGTTCCTCTCGTCGTGGGGATTCCGAATATTGGAAAATCTCTTGGAGGAGAGCCTTGGCCGGCCACCGGAGGAAAGCCCTAGGCTTGGTGTTTTCGCCCAAGGGAGGAGAGAGGGGCGGCATGAGGGTTTGGGTGAGGAAAATAAAACTTCTCTCCTTAATTATCTATTTATACTTATGGGGGCGAATTTACCTAATTATACCTTATCTATTGTTTCGCTCAATCTATTTCAACAAAACCAACCAGCGCAGCTGGTCCGCCCATTGTCTCTCTGCGCGTAGGTGAAGGGTTTGATTCCCACCTACGTGATTTTCTGTTTATAACTCTTTTTGCCACTTTCGTTTACGGAAAAATTCTATAAAAATATCCATAAATTTGGAATAAATTCTAAGATATTTCTAAAATTAGTTTCGAGAATTTTCGGGCTATCTCTTTTAATAAAATACTAAACGGACTCGGAAAATTCCATAAAAATATTCTAAAAATTCCTAAAAATATCTAGAATATTTCTAAAATATTTTTAACTAATTTCAAGGACTTTAAGGACTTAAAAGGGAAATTTTGGGGCGTTACAATCCCCCATACTTTATGAAAAGTTCGTCCTCGAACTTAGAATAATTCTGGATATCTTTCTCTCATGCTGTCCTCACGTTCCCAAGTAGCCTCCTCATGCTTTTTAATCTTTTAACTGCTTTGTCCACTATCTGTGTCGGTCTGCTCTCATAGCTAAGATCTTCTTGGATCTGCACTGACTGAGGCTGAATCACTTGATTGGGATCGTGAATACGCTTCTTTAGCATGGAGACATGAAACGTACTGTGGATAGCTGACATATCTTCTGGCAAGTCCAGCTCATAGGCTACCTTCCCAACTCTCTTTATAATCTTGTAGGGCCCTATGTAGCGAGGACTCAGCTTGCCCTTTTTGCCAAATCTCATCACTCCCTTCATATGGGCGACCTTGAGAAATACTGAATCTCCAACTTGGAATTCAAGTGGCCTACGGCGTGTGTCAGCATAACTTTTCTGTCGACTCTGGGCAGTCTCAATCCTCTGGCGGATCGTCTGGATAGCCTGAGTGGTCTCATTTATAAGCTCAGTCTGGCTGTCTAGTCCTGACTCCATTTCTTTCTTCTCACCAGCTTCTTGCCAACATATGGGTGATCTGTATTTCCTGCCATATAATGCTTCATAAGGTGCCATTTTGATAGTGGCCTGATAGCTATTGTTGTAGGCAAACTCAGCTAAGCACAGAAATTTGCACCAACTACCTTTAAAGTCCAACGCACAAGCCCTGAGCATGTCTTCTAAAATCTGATTTACTCTCTCTGTTTGTTCATCTGTCTGGGGATGGAAAGCTGTGCTGAACTGAAGTCTGGTGCCTAGGGCGTCCTGAACACACCT
This sequence comes from Boesenbergia rotunda, assembly GCA_024364735.1. Lineage (NCBI taxonomy): Eukaryota > Viridiplantae > Streptophyta > Magnoliopsida > Zingiberales > Zingiberaceae > Boesenbergia > Boesenbergia rotunda. Next base: position 592,802 of record JAGFNQ010001257.1, read on the forward strand.
CCAAAAATGGGAGATGAACCGCCCATCTCTGTCTGAAACGATCGACTTCGGAACTCCGTGAAGCCTGATTACTTCTTTCACGTACAGCTGTGCTAACTGCTCTACCGAATGCGATAACTTGATGGCTAGGAAGTGGGCAGACTTGGTCAATCTATCCACTATCACCCAAATTGCATCGTGTCCATGGGTGGTTCTTGGAAGACTTGTGATAAAGTCCATGGATATTTCTTCCCACTTCCACTCTGGAATGGGAAGTGGCTGTAGAACTCCTCCTGGTCTCTGGTGTTCTGCTTTGACCCTTTGGCGGGTCAAGCAGGTACTGATATATCTGGCCACGTCTCGCTTGAGTCCAGACCACCAGAACCTCTTCTTTAAATCTTGGTACATCTTGGTAGAACCAGGATGCATAGAGTACGGGGTACTGTGGGCTTCTTCTAAAATATTCTTTCTTAGTTCCTCATCATTGGGGACGCAAAGGCGGTCTCCAAGATAGAGGATGCCACTATCTGATACTCGAAACTCTGAATTTTCTGCCTCTTGGATCTCCTGCTTGATCTTCTGGATCTCTGGGTCTTGACCTTGCTTTCTTTGTATCTCCACAAGCAGGGTTGACTCTAGAGTCAATGCAGAAAGTTGCCCAATTATTACTTCGACTCCAAAATCCTTTATTTCTTTCTGAAGTGGTAGAGACAGTGATGATAGGGACATCAGTGCTGCACAGGATTTTCTGCTCAGTGCATCTGCCACTTTATTAGCTTTACCTGGGTGGTAGAGGATTTCACAGTCATAATCTTTGACCAACTCTAGCCACCTGCGCTGCCTCATATTCAGATCCTTCTGAGTGAAGAAGTACTTCAAACTCTGATGGTCTGTGAAGATTCTGCACTGCACTCCATACAGGTAGTGTCTCCAGAGCTTCAGTGCGAAAACCACAGCTGCTAGCTCCAGGTCATGAGTAGGGTAATTCTTCTCATAGTCCTTGAGCTGTCTGGAGGCATATGCTATTACTTTACCATCTTACATGAGGACAGCTCCAAGGCCCATCTTGGATGCATCACTGTATATGTCAAAGGCCTTGTCACTCTCTGGAACAGTCAGGATGGGAGCACTAGTCAATCTTTTCTTCAGTTCTAGGAAGCTGTGCTCGCATTTATCTGACCACTCAATCTTCTGATTCTTTCTTGTCAGGGCTGTGAGTGGAGAGGCTATTCTGGAAAAGTCCTCCACAAATTTTTTGTAATATCCTGCCAAGCCTAAGAAGCTTCTGATTTCACTGGCATTCTTGGGTCTACACCAGTTGCTGACTGCTTCTATCTTGGCTGGATCAACTTGAATGCCTTCTTTGGATACAATGTGACCTAGGAAGGCCACCTAATCTAGCCAAAACTCACACTTTGAGAATTTTGCATAGAGCTTCTCCTGCTGAAGGATCTGCAGCACTATCCTCAAGTGTGTAGCATGGTCGTCTGGAGTCTGTGAGTATATGAGAATATCATCAATAAATACAATGACAAATTTATCGAGATACTCCCTGAAGATGTGGTTCATCAGCTCCATGAAGACTGCTGGAGCATTGGTTACTCCAAAAGGCATCACTACAAATTCGTAGTGGCCGTATCTTGTCCTGAAGGTCGTCCTGGGGATGTCACTTTCTTTAACCTTTAGCTGATGATACCCAGAACGCAGATCTATCTTCGAGAACACTGTAGCCCCTTTGAGTTGATCAAACAAATCATCTATTCTAGGAAGGGGGTACTTGTTCTTGATGGTTACCTTGTTCAGCGCTCTGTAGTCTATGCACAGACGCATAGACCCATCCTTCTTCTTGACGAAAAGTACAGGGGCTCCCCAGGGTGAATGACTCGGGCGAATGAAGCCCTTGTCTAGTAGCTCCTGGAGTTGCTCTTATAATTCCTTCAACTCTGCTGGAGACATACGATATGGGGCCTTCGAGACCGGACCGGTACCTGGTACTAGCTCGATCTCGAATTCCACTTCCCTGTTGGGAGGTAGTCCAGGTAGTTCTTCTGGAAATACTTCTGGATATTCGCAGACTACCCGTACATCCCCCTGCTTGCGCTCTTCCTTTGGTTCTATGTCCACTATGCGTGCATGAAAACCAGCACACCCTTGTTCTAGCATCTGGTGGGCTGCCAAGGCTGAGAGGAATTTCTGAGTCTTCCTCCTTGGGGCTCCTTGAAATTCAAACGGTGGTTCTCCTTCTGGACTGAAAACCACCTTCCTCCGGCGACAGTCCACTGAAGCGTTGTACTTACTGAGGAAATCCATGCCCAGTATGATGTCGAAGTCTTGCATCGCAAGGACTATTAGATCGACATATAGCTCTCCCTGTAACTTACTAGCAAAAGGTACTGATACGAAAGAATGGGTCGCCCCAGTGTCAAACAGTGTAGTAGCTAAATGCTGAAAAATAACTATTTGACCTGTTACCACCGTGGAGGCGCTGGCAGCTTCTTCCTTCGTGAGGGAAAAGACTCTGGCATTGGTTGAAACTGGTGCTGCTTCCAACCTTCCCTGACTGATCTGAGGTCCCTCCAGTATAGTAGGCATGTAATGTAACTGAGGCTTGCCTCCATACTGTACGGACTGCTGAGGAAGTACCTTAAACTTGTTTGGGCAGTCTTTGGATCTGTGTCCCTCTTGTCCACATGAGTAGCATCCAGTTACACCCAAAAGGCATGCTCCTGGATGGGTCCTCCCACACTTAGAACAAGGTGGATACCTAGCTTGCTTGTTCTCTGGGTTTCCTTTTTGGCTGCCAGGCCACTGCTTCCTTTTGTGGTTCTTGTTCTTCCAGTTCTGGTTATTTGGCTGAGGCTTCTGGCCTCCTGTTGTCTTGTTCTCAATCAGGACTGGCTTCTGCTGTGTTTGTTGTGCCTTGATGCTATTCAGATAGTGCTCTGAGATTAGAGCACTACTGACCAACTCCTCGCTGGTCTGGGGTCGGTGCGTCCCGCTGTTCACGTTGAGTGCTATCTCAGGGTTCAGCATGCGGAGCATCAGTCTGACTCGCTCCTTCTCTGTGCTGACTAGCTCTGGGCAGAGGCGAGCTAGTCTGTTGAACTTTGCGACTGCTTCTCCCACTGGTAGGTTACCTTGTCTGAACTCCATGAAGTCCTTGTAGTGCTTGTTGGTAACCCGCATGTGGAAGAACTCCTCATAGAACTCTTGCTCGAAATCTGTCCAGCTCATCTGGTTGACTATCCTCTTACTCTTGACCCGCTCCCACCACATACGAGCATCTCCAGTTAGGCAGAAGGAGGCACATTTGACCTTCTCGACTTCTGGCCAGTCAAGAAGCTCCATTGTGCTCTCTAAAGTCTTGAACCAAGCCTGGGCATCCCAGGGCTCAGTCGTGCCTGAGAAGCTTTCAGGTTTCAGCCTCTGCCACTGGACGAGGTATGATTCTTGTCTTCGATTCACGGCAGGGGTCTCCTGTGGGACTGGTGGAACTTCAGCCACCACTGGAGTTCCCACTCCTGCTGTGGGTGGTGTAGGGGGCACTGGGTGCTGATTTGCCATCAGTGTGGTGATGGTCTTCTGTTGCTTTGTAATCTGAGCTTGCATTTGAGCAATGACTGCCATCAGGTTTGGCTGTTCTGTGCCAGGCTCATTGTTATCTTGAACTGGAGTTCTGTCCCTTGCATTAGGAGCTCGGCCTCTTCTTGCCATCTACTAATGCATAAGGGAACAAGAAATCACCACTACATCTCTAGGTATAACCTTGTCTTCTTACTTAGTAACCTAATATCCATTCTAGGGATTAAACATGATTCCGTGATACTAAGGTATTAAACATGCTTCCTTGTTCTATGCACATATGAGTAAGTACTTAAGCATTTCTCTATACTGCAATTAAGTAAAGGAGCAATAGAAAAACTGAAACTTAAAGCTTTCTTACTTGAAGACGGCGAGGTTGATGCTGATGTGTGTGTGATGCTGGAGAATGGGAACTGCTCTGATACCAACTGTAGCGACCCGCCTTCTCTACCTTAGACGGACCGTTACTTGTCTACTTCTTGACTCTAATGCACGACTAAGAATGCGGAACTTTCTTACTTTTTTTTTGTATTTAAATCTATCTAAGAATGATATTCTAAGTTTAATAGTCATGCATTTAAACTCATCACACAAGGCTCTATAATATTGCTAAAGCACTATGGAATATGCATGCAACTTTTCTAAGCATATTTCAAGCCATAAGACTTAATTCGAAACTAACCACATCTTGGCACATGCAATAATATTTCTAGAACTTCATAGAATGTAAATCTTACTTTTCTACCGAATTTACAAGCATTTTAAGTACAATTAGGACCTAGTCCAAAAGGGAATAATAATAAGCTCCAGAATAAGTCTAAAATGCAATGTATCCACATGTTAAACTACTCATGCCCTTGCTCATCTAGTGCATTCACAAAAGTATGCATACTAATTGAAATGACATGGAATCTTCATTCTACAAAATTGAGCATGTAAAACTATCCGAAGCATGAATGTTTAATAAACTCCATAACACAATAACTTGGAATTTGGAAATCTTAAACATGCATTTCAAATAAGCTAAACTGTCTCATCCCAAGGATCTCTCCAAGGTCAGCCACCACACACACGTCACTCAGCACCGCCTCGTCGCCTTCCTTCAGAATTGCTTGTCTTTACCTTTACCTGCAGTAAGAGAGAAATGCAACTAATAAGCATAAAGCTTAGCAAGTACTATCTAGCTCACAAAAACTTGAAATGTGCAGGCATGCTTTTTAAACAATGTGAAATCACATGAGATACTTTTATGCTTAAAAGAAACACTAAAACATGTATATACTTTTATGCTTAAAAGTAACACTAAAACATGTATATACTTTTAAACATGCATAATCAAGCATTAATAAGTCTTAACTCACTTTTTCTTGGCTTAACTTGAAACTTTAGCAATTCTTTAACTTTACATCTTTCTTTAACTTTTAGGAAAACTTCCTTAAATTTTAGAAAAACTTTGCTAAAGCATATACTTGAAAATAATAACTCACTTGGATCCACTTAAGACGTAAGTACCATCTTATGCGCGTTCTCTAAAAGGTTGGGGTAGTGAGCCACCAATCCTAATAGAGCAGACCTTGGTCTACCAGGGCCAAGACCTTGGAATTGGACACCTGGATTTCTTTAACGATGCCCTTGGACGCCGGGTACTGGCCTTAGAAAATAAAATACTTACTTTTTCTTATCTTGAATGCCTTTGCATTTTAACGAGCACCTTGTGTGCCCAAATCCCTAAGTCTTGACTTTTGGGGATTTCTTAAGGCCTTGGCCTTTTCTTTTCTTTTTCTTTATCTTTCTTTTCTTTTTTTTTTCATAGATTTCTTAGACCCTAAACTCACATAGGATACTCTATCAAATATATATAAGCATATAATGAACTAAGATCACATGCAAAAATCTTAAACTAAAAGTAAATATCTCTTTTAAAACTTTTAAGGGAAAATTCTTGCGGAAAACCGCCTCTTACTGCAGGTGAGCAGTACTTACCTCGATATCTTGGACTTACAACCAAGAACGGCGTCGGAGGTTCCGGAGAAACTCGGAGTCTCGGAGATTTCTTCGCGCTCACGCGTTCCTCTCGTCGTGGGGATTCCGAATATCGGAAAATCTCTTGGAGGAGAGCCTTGGCCGGCCACCGGAGGAAAGCCCTAGGCTTGGTGTTTTCGCCCAAGGGAGGAGAGAGGGGCGGCGTGAGGGTTTGGGTGAGGAAAATAAAACTTCTCTCCTTAATTATCTATTTATACTTATGGGGGCGAATTTACCTAATTATACCTTATCTATTGTTTCGCTCAATCTATTTCAACAAAACCAACCAGCGCAGCTGGTCCGCCCATTGTCTCTCTGCGCGTAGGTGAAGGGTTTGATTCCCACCTACGCGATTTTCTGTTTATAACTCTTTTTGCCACTTTCGTTTACGGAAAAATTCTATAAAAATATCATAAATTTGGAATAAATTCTAAGATATTTCTAAAATTAGTTTCGAGAATTTTCGGGCTATCTCTTTTAATAAAATACTAAACGGACTCGGAAAATTCCATAAAAATATTCTAAAAATTCCTAAAAATATCTAGAATATTTCTAAAATATTTTTAACTAATTTCAAGGACTTTAAGGACTTAAAAGGGAAATTTTGGGGTGTTACACTAACATCTTCTAGCTTCTGGTCCCTTGTTTGACTTACGTCTACCACATGGGCTAGAAACCCCGTGTATCCCTTGTCTAACATCTTTTGTGCCTTGAGAATCGATAAGAATTTCCCGGTTCTTTTCCTTCGCTCTCCGATAAATTCAAATATAGAATCTGCCTCAGGTTGGAAGACCACCTTTCGTTTACGGCACTTGACAGAAGCACCATATTTACTCAAGAAATCCATTCCCATCATAACATCATAATCTTGCATGCTGAGTACTATCAGATCGCAGTAGAGTTCTCTTCCCGCGATTCCGACTGGCACAGCACGTAGTACGTGTGTGGATGTCATTATTTCTCTCGAAGACAGGGTCGTCAAAAACTTACAGTCTAAAACTTGTGGAAATATATCTATCTTCTTAGTGTAAGACGTAGAGATGAACGAGTGCGTTGCCCCAGTATCAAATAGTGCAGTAGCATACTGACTGTAAATAAATATCTGACCTATGACAACCGTCGAAGCATTTACGGCATCCTCCTTAGTAATAGAGAAAACCCTGGCATTCGCCATAGTTGGTGGGGCCTCCAATCTCTCTTGACTCGTCAGATTACCTTCCATCTCAGCTTGCATATAATGTAGTTTCGCCGGTGGACCATGATACTGAACAAGCTGTTGAGGAGGTGTCTGGTTCTTGGTAGGACAGTGAGAAGCCATGTGCCCTTCCACCCCGCAATTGAAACACCGGTTCGTACCTTTGCGACATTCCCCGGGATGCATTTTCCCGCATGTAACACACAGGGGAAACCTGGACTGTTTATTTGCTAGGCCCCCTGGGGAGTTGTTCCCTGGCTGCCGTTTACCACTCTGGTTCCCCTTCCAGTTAGCGCTGGTGCTCTGAGGTTTCTGACCTCCTGAGTGGTAATGAAAGGAAAGAACATTAGGGATAATGAAAAATGAAGAATCGAGAATCCCGGGGTGAACTTGATTCTTACTTTCATTTAATGCCTTCCTTTGCTGATTGATGTTGTTCAGGTAATGCTCGGTGAGTAGGGCACTACTAAACAACTCCTCAGCAGTCTGCGGTCTGTTAACTCCGCCAGCCATGTTCAGGGCTATTTCGGGTCGTAACATCTTTAACATAAGTCGGACCCTTTCCTTCTCAGTGCGGACCAATTCGGGACATAGACGAGCCAATCGATTAAACTTCTTCATGGCTTCATTGACTGAGAGATTGCCCTGTCAGAATTCCGTGAACTCGTCATAGTGTTTATTGGTGACACACATATTAAAGAATTCTTCGAAGAATTCTGATTCGAAATCTGACCACGTCATCTGGTTCACCTGTCTCTTAGCCTTGACCCTTTCCCACCACATTCTGACATCCCCAGAAAGGCAGAATGATGCACACTTGATCTTCTCAGGTTCGGGCCAGTCCAGCAGCTCCATTGTACTATCCATAGTCTTGAACCACGCTTGAGCGTCCCACGGTTCACCGATACCCGAGAAATCACTACTAGAAAAAATGCATTTAACAACAGTGAATCACTGTTGTCGTAGGCCATTTACCACTGTTGTTAAAGGCCATGTTGTTAAAGGGGGGGTCTACGACAACAGTGAATCACTGTTGTCGTATATCATATTCGACAACAGTTTGACTTCCACTGTTGTCGTATGTCACATTTCACAACAGTTTTTCACTGTTGTAATTTATTATATTCGACAACGGTTTATCACCGTTGTCGTATGACTTATTCACTGTTGTCTTTTATTATATTCGACAACGGTTTTATCACTGTGTTGTCGTATGCCACCGTTTATCTACAACAACAGTTTAGCTTAAAAAAAATCTGTTGTGCGTTTGCACTGTTCCACAACAGTTTCATACCAATTTGACAACAAAGATATTTCCATTATATTTTCAATTAAAAGGCAATAATTTAACCTCGAAACAAAAACTATATATATCAAACATCATCAACATATTTACAATAAAGATCCACCATAAGCTTTCTACAGACGAAATCACAAAAGTATCTTCTGTCCAAAACCTTTCTACAGACGAAACCACTAAAGTATCTTCTGACCCAAATTACAAGAGTTCAAATTATATATAATTCTGACCCAACATGATCACGAACAGGTCCCTGCAGCTGGAAGGTCAGATTAATGGTCTTCAAACATGATCACGAACAAGTCCCTGCAGCTGAAAAAAGAGAACAAACACTCTAATTAGTTATTCTATTAAATGCATATGTCCAATAAAAAATGATCCATAAAGATATGTATCAACAAACAACAAAAATAACAAACTAACAAATAAACAAACAAAAAAGATATCAACACTTACAATTATAAGGAAACTGTTAGCTTGGTTTATCTAGACAGGGATTCCATTGAGACGATCCCAATGCTAGATGGAGAGAGAGGAAAAAAACACAGAAAAAAAAGTTGGTTATCAAGTTTTGTTTCTCTATTTAGTAAATTTATTATATAGATATCCATAAAGAAGGATGAGCAGATGAATAGAATAATCACCCTATAGATCCTAAATTTAAGTATTCAAAAATATAAGAAAATGAAATGGCTTTTAGAGATCAGGCCTGCCCTCAAGGAGTCATTCAGGGGTTATAATTATAATGTCTGAAAATTGTAAAAGACATGCATAAAAAGGATTCAGGAACATGGGAATTTTCTAGAATCAGTTTAGCATAGACTACCTTTTCAACATGAGTTAGTTCAGGTGAAAGATTCTGAGCAACTACTCGCATAAGCACATCCTTTGAGCTGCAACAAAATTAATTAAGCAAAATTATGAAACAAGTATTATCAGACAAACAGAATTAAACAAATAATAATAATGGAGAAGTGACATTAGTTGAGAAAATAAAAATCAAGGTCAAAAGATCACAATGAGCAGCATACGTTAGAACTCCATGAAGACTACTTCCTGTTGTTACAATCACAGAGTTAACTCGGAAGTCACACATCTTTTTTGTCGCAACAGAGATAGGATCTGAGGGAGACACTGTCGCAACTCTGCAGACAGGTTTCAGAAAGGTCCATAACAATAATAATTGCATTGGTACAAGGAAAAAAAAAAATCTAAGCTAAAGGCTACAGACGTACTTTGAATGCTCTGCCACAAAAGTTGCAAGTGTTGGCTTAAACATTCTTTCTCGGAGAGTTTCAATGAAAGCGTAGGGTGCTGCATCAAGGAAAAAGGATGAATCATGAATAATTCAATAAAGTAGATATAGCAATTATATAATCAAAGTTATCTCAAGAATAAACAAAGTCCTTTTCATGGTTCAACAGTAGAACTCAACATTGAATAAAGTTGTCAAAAAGCAGAAACAGTCTCATAAAATAGCCACCTAAAATCGAACATGCACTCCACATGTCTCCGATGAACCGTTGGGCAATACTTTTATAAATAATAAAGAATATCATTGGCATAATTATCAAACCGACTTAGTCCCCCCACCTATTTGGAAACTAATAATGTGACAACTTATTAAAGTAATAATATACTGTATCATAAAGAAGCTTATAAAATTAATTACAATTTTTTTCATTCACCATTCAGCTGCACATTCATTAGGCTTAACAAGTGTTGTGTGTGTTAATATTGTTAATTACATCCTTAACATAATTAATGACAATGTGGGCCATGTTTAAGATTTTTAATCCATGCATTATTTTGCTCTCAATTCAAGTCAATAAGAGCCGTTGAATACAATAGCAAAACAAACACTTATCAAACAAGAATTTCAAATTTAGATGTCATTAGAACACAAACATCATTTCATCCTTATTTTGGTTAACACATGTGGGCATATACCTTCATCTCCTTTTCAGATCAGGTATTTCTCATGGCTCTGTGTCACTTGTCATGTATGCGACTAAAAACATAATGACTCAAATCAATCTAATGAGAACACTAGATAAAGTCCATATATCTTAAGGACAATGTGTGTTGTACAGTACTAAAAGGAAGGACTTTATTCTCAGAGCTATCTGACAGTTTCATTCATAGCCTACTATCATTCTAAACAGTAAAATTTGTAAAAAGGGATATGAATCAAAATGACACCAGTATTAACATGGTACACATTTGTAGTTGTTCATTCCAAACAGTGAAACTGAAAAAGGAATATGAAAAAAAATGGTTCCTCAACTTATCTACTTAAAGTTTATTTCTTCTTCCCTGAAGATTTTCAATCCTCAACTTTTATGATGAATGGAAGTGTTGAGGAGCAATTGAGTATATCCACAAACATGCTGCAAATAGCAACACTAGATGACCTAATCTACTCATGCCTTGTTCGTTAAGATACAATAAATCCTCTAACCTGACAAGCTATTTTCCCATTGGCGTTCAACTCCCTCAACTGCAGCTGCAATAGCACTACCTTGTTCAGCAGCTTTTTCCATTTTTGATATAGCATCATACAAGCATCTTGTAATATCCAGCATGGCAATAACTTCGTCATTCTCTACTACAAGAAGGTGCCTAAATTTCCCTACAAAAGACCAAGCAAATGAAAAGTGAGTTAACCCACAAAGAATAAGAAATTTTGAACCTAGAAACAATACAGTGTTTAAAAAAAATATGAGAGGAACAACAAATTTTATTACAATATGATATAGTCCTGAAACATCAAAGCTTCTGCTAGGAAAGTACCCCTTCTCTGGTCTAAAGCATATCATCAACTGGAAATATGTACTATTTACCATGCAAAATAGAGTAAACAACTCTTCCATAACTTCAAATTTCCTAGCTCTGTAAGTTACTGAAAACTTGTTACCAAAGGCAATGTTTATTAAAAGTAAAGTTATGTTACTTTCACTGAAGCATGATTTATGCATGTTAATCAAAATGCAAAGATCATAGTATTGTGCAAAATCTAGGTTAATCTTAAATATTGATGAGACATATGTCTTTACAATTCCTTGCATAAATATGGCTTGGAGATTTTAGCAAAGAAAGAAATCATATTAAACAAAAAAAGCTAAATGGAAAACAATACCATTTACAGCATAGGCACTGTATAATCCACCACAATAAGGTCAGGATTCTCCTGAATGATAGAAGACAGAAGACTTTCTCTTTCAGATGGACCATGTATCTGAATCTCGGTAGAGCCAACTATTATATTTCTACAAACTATTGTTAATGCGATAGGATTCAAAACTGTTGTTAACAAACTAGTGTAGAGGAAACTCCTTTCTGGATCTAGTAATATGATATAGCTTCAATCTGATATAGCTTCAAAATTAAATGCTATACTTACACATCTCCGCAAGAGCTGCTAAGAAGACACGTCTCCGCAAGAACTCCTTTCTGGATCTAGTAACAAACTAGTGTAGAGGAAACTCCTTTAGTGATTATTTATCAAACTATCACTAAGTAACAACAACTTCTTTGCTTCAGGCAACACCAAAGGAAAGTAATACAATATATTGCTGAGAGCTGCTAAGAAGCTATCATGAAACCTATATAGCTAACATATTTAGATTCTATTGCTAATAAAGGATGTAAAAGAAGAAACATACCCTTTTCCTAAAGGTTCGAGCCTGTAGCTACTTCCAGATCTCAACCATCTTTTGCTCTTCCCAAGTGGAGGTAGAGCAAGGGAGACGATGGGTTCTCCAAGTGGAGAATCGAAGAGAGGGCAAAGAAGAGAATGAAGGAGAAGTAGAAGGAAATAAGAGATGACCATTAGGACAACTTGAAAAAGATACCTAGGGCTGAATCCAGTGATCCCGCCATTGACCGTGAGGGGCGACGATGAAACATTTGAGCGAAATGAAGATGGAGCGGCGATGAAACCTTGTGCGGCGATTTCTTGCACGAACTTCTTGTGCGGCGATTTCGTGTGCGAAGGGTGACATCGGGCGAGAGTGAAAGGAGGAAGGGAGAGGGGTCGACAAGGGTGGGGTTCGGGCGGAGAAGCTAGGGCACGGCAAAAATAAGAGACTGAGGATTTAATAGTTCGTTATTTTTTTTGCAGTTGGATATCCACCGTTGATTTTGTTTATTGCTTGAACAGCACAACAATACAACAACAACAGTTTAATATAACTGTTGTCTATTGTCATAATAGACAACAGTTTATCACATCAGTTGTTGTAAATCCCGCCTATAGACAACAGTTATTTTATAACTGTTGTCGTTGAGTATACATACGACAACATTTTATTATTACTGTTGTCTTTTTACGTATACAGACCAACAACAACAACGGTTAATACTAAAACTGTTGTTAAATTGACATAAGACAACACTTTATCAAAAAACCGTTGTCGATTATGTGTTGTTGAATGCAAAAATTCTAGTAGTGAATTTCCAGTTTCAGCCTCAACCACTGGATCAGATATGTCTCTTGCCATGCTACAGTGGTCGAGCCTGACGGAGGAGTTTGGTTAACCGTAGGCGCAACAGGTATAGCGGTCTGGTTCGCCGGAGGGGTAGTAGAATTTTCTTGTTGGTTCATCAGATTATTAATGGTTTGCTGCTGCTCAGTGACTTGATGCTGAAGTTGGGTCACTAACTGCATCAGATCAGGCGAGGGAGTGGTCTCATTAAGTCTGTTACTCTGTCTTCTAGCCATGCTTTCCTTCATAATGGGCAAGTATGGATAATATGAGTTATTTTTATTCCTATCCCCATGCTAAGTTCTAAATTATTTGATCTTCATAAATAAAGCAATAGAAAAATTATCGTTCATATTCACATATCTTACAAGTACTTTCCATCATCTATCATAAGGCACTATTCACACTTGCATATTCCAGAATCATAAAAGGAAATCGGATATGCATGGAAGTACTTACTTGGAAGCTGCAGGAAGAAGGCTTGATGTGTGTGTAGTGAGATGGCAAACGGCTCTGATACTAACCTGTAACGCCCGCCTTTTTCCCCCACCTTACGGTGTGGCGGAAAAGCGGCGTTACACTAAACATACATGTACATATAAAACATCTTAATGCAGCGGAATGTTTTTTTTTCTCTAGACATGCATTTAACCATACAACTAATCCATGAACCATATATATTCCTAAATTATCATTCATGAACATGGTGACGTTGTAACTTTGCATATTACCATCATACATAGTATCATGATACAAACTTTCCATAACTTATCCATAAGCATCATAGGTAGCAAGTAACTTATCCATAACATCATAAGTCTTAAGTCATTCATTAAGCATAACCATTATAAGCATAGCATAGCATCTAAGGAGGCATTTCAAAACCCAAGACATGCGATACATGTAAATAAAAGAATCCTTTGCCATGTCACCGCCACACACACACACATGCTCTTGCCCCTCCTGCTGCTTCCCTTGGTAACCCCTTGCTTGATCTGCGGTATAAGAAACATAAGACTGTAAGCACAGAGGCTTAGTAAGACCCTTTCCTACTCACAAAAATTCATACGTCACATATTCATAAACATGAAACAATGGACATTGCATAATTCCCAACATAAAGCATAGACTTGACACATATCTACTATGGCATAATTCTTGACATCGTCGTATACGTAGACCTACTTATCATGGCATAATTCTTAGCATGAACATAAACATAAATATAAACATAAACATACTTATCATGGCATCATTCTTAGCATGAGCATAAACATAAACATAAACATACTTATCATGGTATAATGCATAACATGAATGAATGAATGAGTCAAATGCATGTATCATAAGGATGCTTAATTTTTTTTTTGAAACCATAGCTATAAATACTTGAACATAATCATAACATCATAGGGGGTCCCCGGCTTGTACTACATACATACATCATATGCGCGCATCCCTAAGTAAATATGAGGTAGCAAATCTCGACCTACTAGGGTAAGGACAGCTACGGTAGTCCTAGAACCGAGGCGTTCTTAAGGTGCCTATCCCTGTTGGACAGCTTCGGTAGTCCCAGAACCGTGGACAGCTTCGGTAGTCCAGAATCGGGGCGTTCTTAAGGTGCCCATCCCTTGGACCCTTACTTCGGTCCGGTACAAGCCCATTCATAAAAAATAAAATACTTCACATGCTTCATCATTCATAGAACATTCTTAGCATAACATAATCTTGTTTCATGAAACTGGACATAAGAATAGAAACAGCTGCGGTAGTTCCAGAACCGTGGACAGCTACGGTAGTCCAGAACTGGGGCGTACTTAAGTTGCCCATCCCTTAGCATGACATAAACATACTTAATATTTCATCATTCATACTTATCATCATGATGCCTTAAAGGCATGAACAATCATCATCATTATCTTCTTCATGAGGTATGTCATGCATACATCATTTTGTCTTAGAGCCATGATTATCATTTTCATTTATCATCTTCTTTCTTAAACATGGCATACTTACATATCATTCATAAAACATGACATACATACATATCATTCCTTAAGCATGGCATACATACATATCATTCATAAAACATGACATACATACATATCATTCCTAAAGCATGGCATACATACATATCATTCATAAAGCATGACATACATACCTAATTAGCATCATAATCCATAAATCATGCATGGTCATGGTACATAGGAAACATGCCTAAATCTTTTCATACATGATACATTTCCCTAGGTTCATGGCATATGATTAAAACATTCATGAATAAAACATAACATATAACCTAAACATACGAAGTCATGATACCTAGTATATGAAGTTAGGGTTTTGGTAACATAAAGATCCTCACATCTTGCTTAACCATATACTTACATCTTAATACCCTATACTCAAGCATCCTTGAGACCTTTTCCCAAACCAAACCCTAAGTTAGGGTCTTGGCCGAAACCCTAAAGGGCAATAAGTCCATGAGAAATTCACAAAGGTCATGGTCAACATTCTATACCATACATACTATGCCATAGAAAACCATTTGATCCCTTATTTGGATTTAACTCCAAGTCCTAGCCCTAAATCATGAGTTGGCCGAAACTCAAAGAGGATCACAAGCCCATGAAAAATTCATAAAATGCCCAATTCACATCTATTACCTTACATATAATACCATGGAAGCCATTTGAACCCTTGCTTGGAGTTAAACCTAACTTCTTGCCCTAAAACCCCTCTTGGCCGAAAGTCACAAGGGCCCTAAACCATGTAAAACATTCACATAAACCCCTATTAACACCTTTTACAACATGAGAAAACATAAGAAACATCATTTGAGTGTTAGATCCAAACCTAACCATAGGAACCTATGGTGGCTGAAAGTTACAAGGGCCCTAACTTTAGTTTTCTCCACATATAGTCCAAACAAATCATTGCATCATGAAAATAACTCGAAAACTATTATACCACTGGTGAGGGAGTCTTACCTTTCTTGATATTGATTATAAACCTTGAATAGAGAAACCAAAAGAATTTTCTTTGACCTTAGACTACCCTTATCCTTTATAGCCTTGTAGAAATCCCTTAGATCTTGAAGAAGAGGTCTCCTTGTGAGACTTTTCCAAAGGGAAACCCTCCTTGTAGGTTTCGGCTAGGAAGAGAAAGAAGATGGGAAGAAGGAGTTTTGGTGGATGAAGAGACAAATGCTTAAGTGCTAAGGTGTCTCTTCCATTCCTCCCTCTTATATACTAGATGAAGGAGGCAAGTGAAGAGACATGATGCTATGACTCTTCACTTCCTTTAGCCTTAACAAAAATCCACTTCATTCTCTCCTAGCACTCCATTGCTAGGTGAATTGGTTAGTACATGCATGGTGGTATCATAGGTCCAAGGTTCAATCCTTGCTGCATCCACTTTATTTTTCTATTTTATTTTATTATATTTTTTTCTATTTTCAAAAATTCCCCTAATACCCACCCATGATCATGCTAATATTCCTAATTATCACCCCTTTATATTTATATTAAATTTCACCTAAAATCCACCAATAACCATGGTCTTAGAAAAGCCTATTAGTACTTAGCTTCTCAATTTAAATAAGAAAATTATGGATAACTAGGCTAAAGTTCATACTAGTATCTCTAGGTTCCTCGAAAAATTATCTAGACATGATCAATATTTTAAAGAAAATATTGAGAAAATTTTTCGGGTCGTTACAAATTTATCCCCAGTCATGTGTCTGGAGCACCCACTATCTAACATCCACTGGTCCAAATCTTTATGTTCCTACACATAAAGTATGTTTGATTTGGATCCAATTATGTAAAGGTAGGGATATATTAAATTGAATTTTACTACCTAGTCTGTCTTACCCACATCTAATGTTATCAAATATGTTGACCTTATGGGTTTTTGTGAGACAGGTTTTCAATATAAGAAAAAAATGTTTAATTTTTGAAAGACAATTAATTTTGAAAATGTTGAATTAATTTCGAAAAAATTGTAGAGTTAAGATTATTAATTTTGAAAAGATGTTGAATCTATGATTTAATTAAAATTTATGTTAGATTCAAATTTATCAAATAGTAAATTGAATTTGAGTTTCGATAATTGGCTTCCAGGTCTTGGCGAGGCACAGAGACCTTCTTTGGCCATAGCCTTATTGGAGCAACAACCCATTCCTTGACAAAGCCTTTTACTAAAAGATCATTTTCAAATTACTTCTTGAAAAATTTTGGTCTAACTAGCATAGGTTTTGGATCGGTAGCTTCGGCTAGTTCCACCTGACTAAATAGACCAAGTAGGGTACGT
This sequence comes from Boesenbergia rotunda, assembly GCA_024364735.1. NCBI lineage: Eukaryota > Viridiplantae > Streptophyta > Magnoliopsida > Zingiberales > Zingiberaceae > Boesenbergia > Boesenbergia rotunda. Next base: position 609,681 of record JAGFNQ010001257.1, read on the forward strand.
CATACCTTACTTGACCTTATTAGAAAGGCTTCCCTATTGTACTATCATCCCACCTCCACTTCATACTATGTTATTCAAATTTTAAGTAAATCTTTTGTCCTTAAACTAACCATCCCTAAATCTAAGCATAATAAGGAAATTGCAAAAATAAACAAGCAACGAGCAAGTAAATAAAAAAATCATCTAATTATAAAGATGGTTTTTATATTGGCTCCCCCTGGACTGAAGCCTTGATAAGGGTTAGGCAAGATGTGAATCTTGTCCTTGAGGATCCAATACTAGTTTGGTCCAGCTTGTTTATTCAAACATAGCTTTGGGACCCATGCTTGGACTCGGGTTCTAGGTTGGTTCAATATGGAATAGTAAGACCATTGTCGCGATTTGGTTCGATAGCCTAGTCCGGATCGATTTAGAACAGACTTCTATTTTCCAAGAATCATGTCAAGATTCTTGGAACCCGAAGTGAATCGTTCTAAGGCAACTCTGAGTTCCTTGACTTGAGTTTTCAAGAAGGAATTCTCTTCCTCAAGCTTTTGAACTTGAGTTGAGTTTCCTTCTTGAACTGGTTCAGTCAAGGAACTCGAGTTGAGTTCCTCCTTCAAGAGTTTGACTTCCTGTCGGAGGGTTTCAACCCGGATGTTGGCTTTTGCCAATTTTCATGACAAGTAAGAAATTAAATCATACAGTTCAGATTCTGGATAACCTCTTACCGTGATTTGTCCGTCCACCGAGATTGAGAGTTTTTTGGTGATGACGTCCTCGTCTTGTTTTGATTTTGTTCCGGAGTCGATGTTTTCCGAGGTAGTCAAAGCGAGGAGATTCGAGTGCGGAGCTTCTTCTTCTTCTTCGGAGGATGACTCGTCCCAGGTGGCTTGAAGAGCCTTCTTCTTTCGAGCCTTCTTGTTCTCCTTTAGGTTGGGGCACTCTGATCGGAAATGTCCTTTCTTGTTGCATTCGTAGCAGGTTATGTTACCTTTGGTCTTCTGGCTCGTCGAGGGTTCAGATGGATCTTCCTTCTTCTAGCTTGACTTCTTCTCGTTCGATTAGTTTTTGAGCTCCTTGTAATAGTCACGAGCTAGCCAGACCAGTTTTGGACGATCCCCTTCCTCATCGTCTGATTCCATGTCTGAGTCGGACTCGGGTAGTGGTTGAGGCTTCTTCTTCTGAGTTCTTCCTTGAGTTTTACCTGCAACAAACGCAATACTTTTCTAGACCAATGCAGTATTAGTTTGTTCATGTAATTCTAACTCAGAAAATAATTCATCTAATTTTATTTAAGAAAGCTTCCTGGAAACCTTGTAGGCATCCACCATAGATGCCTACAGTGTGTTTCTCGAGAATGAGTTTAAGGTATACCTTATTAGGTCACGATTTTCGACCTTGTGACCTATGGTGTGCAGCCCGTTCATCAGCTCCTGGATCCTTGCATGGAGCTATGCTGCAGTTTCGCCGTCGTGCATCTTTATCGTGTAGAGTCTGTTGAGTAACAGATCCCTATTGCTGATCTGCGTATCAGACATGCCTTCATGTAGCTCAATCAGCTTATTCTAGAGTTCCTTCGCACTACTGAAGGGTCCGACACAGTTCAGCTCCTCTTTCGTTAGGCCGCATTGTAGTGTTTGTGTAGCTTTAGCGTCGGCCATGATCTTCTTCTTTAGTGGACCATCCCACTCAGTGTTGTGTTGCACCACGCCTTGTGCATTTTTAGGTATCTCCAGTCCAAACTGGATGATGATCCACATGTCTACCTGAGTTTTCAGGTGGATCTCAATCCTACTCTTCTAGTAGGAGAAATCTTTTTCGCTGAAGAGAGGTGGTCTGGTGGTGTTGTATCCCTCTTCCATGGCCATTTAATTAAACTAAAAAAAATTACAAAAAAAACTCGTTCCAAGACTAAGTCTTGGATTAGTAGTGCGGCAGAAAATAGTAATAAGAAAAAAAATCGAGTGGTATTGCACCAACCTCAATTAACGAGAAAAAATACGAACGGGAAAAAAATTTAAATTAAAAAAATTTGAAAAAAATGCTCAACTAGTGGTTGCACCAGATTTAAGTCACCCTCTCTGATACCACTTGTGGGATTGGTTAGAATCGATAGAGGGGGACTGAGTATTGATTGACAAATTTTCAGAAAACTTAGAGTAATTTGCGCAGTAGAAAAACAAATCAATGCTAACATGTTTATTTTTACTTGGTTCGGAGTCACAGTCGGCTCCTACTCCAAGGCCCACGGTCCTTGACCGTTTACGATGGGCAATTCTATATTGCGTAAAATTATTACAATTTGAAGTTCGAATATAGAATTAAAATATAGCACTTTAATAAAAAGATTATACCGATGACTGGAGAAAATTGAATGTCGGAGCAGCGGGTCGCCGTTGGCGCTTGAGTCATGAGCACGGAGCGTTTGGAGCAGAGTGCTTGAAAGAATTCGTAGAAAGAAGTTGTGTTTGAAGCCATGGGGGTGAACCCCTTTATATACTAGTCGCTAGGGCGCTTGTGTTTAAGGGGGCGCCTGACACGTGGCCCATTCTGCGCGAAACTCAATCCACAGACTTGGCCAGCGCTTATCCCTTCAACTGGGGCGCCTGTATAAACATAGGCGCCTCATATGCTGTTTTGGAGGCTTGCTTCGATTGTGCCTGGAAATAGCCTTGTCTGGGGCGCCTGTATCAACACAGGAGCCTGATCAAACATGCGCCTAACCTCTTCAAGCGCCTGGGAGCAGAAACTTCTATCCTTTTGTTCCTGCAACCAGAGTTAGTTCCAAAACACAAATAACATATAAATGATATAAGTTAAGTATAGTTTAACAACCTGAGTTGTCTTGGTTCTGACTTTGGGCTTCCGAAATGGAACTCTAGGTCGAACCGATGCCTAATGTTCCCTCCTACGGGGAACGCGTCCTCACCTATTCCTTTCAGGAGTGTTTACCTTTTTGCCAACCGGCTCCTCCGGTTGGATTTTTGCCCAATCCCCAGGATCAAGTCTTCATGCCTAATCCACGACCAGGACTTATTGCCTAGCTTCACTCATCAGGTCTTTGGTGCCCAGTCCACGACTATGACTTATTGCCCAGCTTCACACACCAGGTCTTCGGTGCCCAGTCCACGACCAGGACTTATTGCCCAACCTTATGTCAGGACTTAGGTGCCCAGCCTGCGGCCAGGACTTGTTGCCCAATTCTTAGAACCAGGACTTCGTGCCTATTGTACCTAGGACTTTTCCTGCACACTTGAGTAGCATTGTTAGATCACAATAAAACCTTAACTTCTGAACCCTTTGCCATTATCAAAACACAGGTTTGACTTTGGTGCTTCCGACACCAACAATAGTAACCCTTGGTGTTCTTAACGCATGGAAGAAGAAAGGGCAGCACCCTTTCACCTTCTTCTTCTCCTCTTATAAAAGTGCATCCAAGACAAAGAATAGAAGCAAGGTAGATGATCTGTTCATCGTGAGGGCAAGAGGAGAGCAGTTCGTAATAGGTTCGTCCTTGGGATTTGGTTTGTGGAATCGCCGAGAAGCGTTCGTGCCATAACCTTCTTGCCGACGACAATTTTTGTAATTTCTTCCTTCATCGATCATTGTGAGTATGGATATTATTTTTGTATTTCAAGCTATAGATCCAACAGTAGAAACTTATATTGGGTTCCAAAATCTTGCTTATCCTATTGAAATTATTTACATGCTATAATTTAGATTTTTTGCTAGAATTGAATAAATTATTTTTAAAATTTTAATTACATGAAAAATCTTTCAAAAGCATGTCTGATCATGTTTAAATTGCTTAAAATATTTTAATCATGTTATCTACTTGTAGAATTCATTTTGGATTAGAGGAATTTTTACGAATTAATGTTTGAAACTAAAACTTTTAAATTCAAAAATACTTAGAAAATTCTTTTTGATAATTCCAATTTTGAAAATAAGTTTAAAAAATTATCAATTTTTACAATGAAAATTGCTTGTTTGTCACACCCCTTAAAAAGTTTTTTTATGATTCATGATTTTTTCCTCGTTTGTTTATGTGATCAAAGGGTGAGAGTAATGAGGATTAAGTTAAGTGGGAGGTCAATTTAAAATTTAATTATATTATTTCTTATACTTAATTACATATTTTGTTTTATTACTTAAACAATGTTATTTGTTTTTTTTTTGCTGTGTCTACCCTAACTTAACATCGGTTGATGCACATCAAAAAGGGAGAGATTGTAAGTACCTTGAGGTAATTTTTGATATGATCAACCAAGTTAAGTTAGGTCCTAGTTAGTTTAATCCCTGTGTCTACGTGTGCAAGAGCTTAGGAGCACAGGAAGTTGAGCGGAAGATGCAGCAGACGAGAAGGAAGGTACAAGAAGGGAGCCAACGGGCTTCGTGCATCTGAGGGATGTACAGATTGTAAAAGAGTACATCAGTGGATGAAAAGGGCATGTGTGACGTCCGAGGGACAAGAATCCAGGGAGGAAGATCATTCGAGATGAAAGGCCAGAGTCGGGTTCGGGTGAGCCTAACTCTGGTTGGCCAAAAATCACCCAAGCAAACGAAAGGGGAAAAAGTCAACATGACTATTGACTTTGACCAGATGGTCAACTAAGGTGCCTCAATTGCCTTGTGAAGCACCTCAGTTGAGGAAATCAGTTCTGTGCACAAACCGAGCTAAAGTTCCTCAGTTGTAATCTGAGGTGCCTCAAGTCTGAACTGAGGCGTCTCAAGTTTGACTGAAGCGCCATAGATCAAAAAGTTATCAGCATTTACCGTTGCACTGTGGATAAATTCTTATTCAATTGAGGCACCTCAGATCACAACTGGGACACCTTAGGTCCATGTCAGCACAATGGTAACATCAGTTTTTGGGCTATAAATAGCCCCTAATGCTAGGAAGAAACTACAATAACTTGTAATTATTTTACTACTCTTTTTGTGAGTTTTCAAATATTGTAAGAGGCTTCTCCGCCTACGACAATGAAGATTTTTCTACTGCACTGCTATTGCCTTGGATTAACAACCTCCCTAGTTACAATCAAGTAAATCCTATTGTCTAAGTCTCTTACTTGTTTTATTTTTAAATTGTTGATATTGCTTATTGTTATAACTGCTTAAACTAATATGTTATCTTTGCAAAGTGTTAGAAAAGATCTAGGTTTAATTTGCAATGTTATTCACCCCCTTTAACCGATCTGCACGGGACCTAAAAAAGTTGACTATTACTATTAGTTGATCAACTGAGTTTCAAAGTTTTGGATTGCTACTATAATGCTACAAGTTGATTAATAAAATCATCAATCAACTGATATATAACAAAATCCCCTCATATCCCAAATTTACGATTTAGGACTGAAAACACTATAGAAAAAAATATTGTTCACATCAGTGTCGACTAACACTATTCACCAATTGATTGCTCTATGTTGGATCAAGAAACACGATAGAGGGGGGGGAATATCGTGAAAAACTTTCGGACTAAGAAGAGAGAAAGTACGCAGCGGAATTTAAACAAAACACACACACGGAACTCAAGTAGATTTACTTGGTTCGGAGTCGCGGTCGGCTCCTACTCCAAGGCCCACGGTCCTTGACCGTTTACTGCGGGCAATTCTATATGTGCGCAAAGATACAGAGTATAATACAGAAATTTTGCAGTAAGTAAATGACAACGCTTTTTGTTACCGACTCTCGGTGTAGATTATACTTCGGAGCAGAGGGTCGTCGTCGGCGCTAGAATCTCGAGATCGGAGTTTGCCGGAGCAGAGCGATTGAACGAAGAGAGTAGAGGCGTTGGAAAATTGATGTTTGAAGCCTTAGGGGTCGATCCCCTTTTATAGTGCTCCTGGGGGTGCCCTGGATGTCGGGGGCGCCTGACACTTGCCTTCAGATCCGAGAAACCTCATCCGAAGCTCGGTTAGTGCTTATCCCTCTAGAATCGACCTCGGAGTTAACGGGGGCGCCCGGGACACTGGGGGTGCCCTCCTTGACTTGATTTGCTGGCTTCTGGTTACTTTGCTTCGATTGCTTTGATCTTGGGCGCCCAGGACCTCCAGGGTGCCCTGCTTACTGCAGTTTCGAAGCAACTCTTGCTTCCTTGTTTTGCCTTGACCTTGGGGGTGCCCGGGACCTCTAGGGCACCCTGCTCAGCTGTCTGCGCCTCTCCTTTGGGGCGTTCTGAGCTGCAGAAACACATTCCTTCGGTCCTGCATTCAAGGATAGTTCCAAAACAGCAAAGCAAGATTATTAGATAATTTTTTACAGCCGTAGTTGTCTTGGTTCAGACTTTGGGTCTCCCAAATGGAACCCTAGGTCGAACCGACGCCTACTGTTCCCTCGACGGGGAACACGTCCTCACCTACTCCTCTTAGGAGAGTTTACCTTTTGCCAACCGGCTCCTCCGGTTGGACTTTTGCCCGATGCACCTGACCAGGTCTTCGTGCCCACCTTCCGAGCAGGTCTTCGATGCCCAGCTCCTTGCCAGGGCTTCGTGCCCAGTCCTCGACCAGGACATCGTGCCCACCTCCCGAGCAGGTCTTCGGTGCCCAGCTCCTTGCTAGGGCTTCGTGCTTAGTCCTCGACCAGGGCTTCGTGCCTAGTATACCTAGGGATTCTTTCCTGCACACTTAGTCTCCCTTTTTGATTAATGGCAACCCGGTTCAAAAAGTTAAGTTAATCATATAGATAAGTACGTATCAATGTTAATTTCCTCCCCATGGAAGAAATCTCCCCCTGAGTTTCTAAAAAGTTCACGGGGCTTAAAAAATTTCTAAGTCCAAAAAAAAACTTTTTAGTTTTGTAAATACTTAGAAAAAAATTTAAGAAAATGATTTAAGTTAGAAACCACTTTTCAAAAAATTTTGAATTGGACAATTTTCAGGAGAATTTAAATTTTATACTTAGAGAATTTTCAACCAAGCAACGGATTTCAAATAAGTACTTGGAATAGTTTTTTGAAACCAAGAAATTTTGAAAGTCTAAGCACTTAGAAATGTTTTTTAGCAGTTTAAGTACTTAAATACTTAGAGAGCATTTTTCAGAAATATTTTTCAAACACATTTTTTTTGAATTTATTGACATTGAAAAATTTCCAAAAAATTTTCCCAGAATAATTGCTTAAAGAAATTTTTGAAACCAAGAAAAATTTTTCAAACACATTTTTTTTGAATTTATTGACTTAGAAAATTTTCCCAGAATAATTGCTTAAAGAAATTTTTGAAACCAAGAAAAGTTAATTTTCAAAAATGAACTTAAGTATTTAAAGAACCAAAATTAATTTTTTTGAAAAATAGGAGATATATGAATTTACTTTTTTGAAAAAGGAGATAAATATTTTGAAAAAAATTTCAACTCTTCTTTTCTCTCATTTCCAACCTCTCCCCCTTTGCCATATATCAAAAAAACAATATAGCAAAAAGACATGCTGATTAATAGAAGTAAGGTGCTGTACTGAACCAATTTAAAGTATAACTGGACCAAATCAATTTGAATTTTCTTTTTTGGGTCCTGTCTAACCCAATTAGCTACATACTAACTGTTATGAACAGTAGCTTTCGCTAGGGTTAGTCAAGTTATGTGTTCTGTTCAAGTTAGACTTTCTAAGCTTGACACTTAACCTGATTGCTGTTTAATTTGTATTTAGTGCCCCAATTACTGCAGATGCACTGACTTAAAGCATCATGAATTAAGGCAAAGACCTAAGCATCTCAACCCATTCTAGGTTGTCAATCAAAAGTACCCTAAGGTGCTTATGAGATGCTGGCTTCTAGATCTATAGGTGCATGGAGTTCTAGGGTTAGGGCCTAGGCTAAGTTCATTTGCGAAAAAGCCCTAGTTTTGAAAGGGGTAATTTTTCATAAGAAAAACTAAGCCAAAAAATCATTTTAAAAATGCATAAAGAAAATGATTCTTCAAAATTAAGTAAGAACTGATTTTAAAATCAAGTAATAAAGTAGTTAAAAAAAGTAGAGCAAACTTATTCTACCAACCATAACCCTAACTGCCTTCTTAGTGAGCTGAACTCAGACTCAGGTAAGGGTTTGGTGAATATATCAACTAAGTTAGATTTTGAGTCTACATGCTTAAGGACTATCTCACCCTTGGCTACGTGATCTCTTACGAAGTGGTGTTTAACTTCTATGTGTTTAGTTCTGGAGTGTTGGATTGGATTTTTAGTTTGATTAATTGAACTTATATTATCAATGTAGACTTGGGTTTGGGTGTAGTTAAGCTGAAAGTCCTTAAGAGTGTGCATCATCCATAAGAGTTGTGCTACACACTCTCCTAAAGCAACATACTCAGCTTCAGTTGTGGATAGAGTTATACAGTGTTGCTTTCTGCTACACCAACTTACTAGATTATTTCCTAAGAGTTGGCAGCTTCCACTTGTACTCTTTCTATCTAGTTTACAACCCGCACAGTCAGAGTCCGAGTATCCTGATAGGTCAAAAGTTGAGGTCCTAGGATACCAAATCCTTACATTTAGGGTGCCCTTAATGTATCTAAGTATTCTTTTTAGGGTTGCTAAGTGTGTTTTGTTAGCACGGGTTTGGTATCTAGCACACATTCCTACAGCAAAAAGGATATCGGGCCTGCTGGCTCTAAGGTAATGTAGACTACCAATCATACTTCTATAAAGTTTAAGGTCTACTGGTTTACCATCAGGGTCACTATCTATTTTTACATTTGTGGCCATAGGGGTACTTATGCTTTTGGAGTTGTCCATTTTGAATTTCTTTATTAACTCCTTAACATATTTGGTTTGATGGACATAATTTCCATCCCTAGTTTGCTTAATTTGTAACCCTAGAAAGAAGTTGAGCTCACCTACTAAGCTCATTTCGAATTCATTTTCCATTATTTTAACAAATTCTTTTAAGAAATTTGAGTTGGTGGATCCCAAAATTATATCATTAACGTAGATTTGGGCAATAAAAATTTCTTTTTCTAAGGCTTTAATAAATAGGGTTGAGTCAATTTGTCCTTGTTTAAATTCTTTAGAAGTTAGGTAGGTTGACAAACGTTCATATATATCATGCCCTATGTGCTTGTTTTAGTCCATAAAGTGCCTTATTGAGTTTGTAAACATGGTCAGGTTTTTCCAAGTCCTCAAAATTAGGGGGCTGACCTACATAGACTTCTTCCTTGATAAATCCATTTAGAAAAGCTGACTTTACATCCATTTGGTAGAGTTTAAATCCTTTATGGGATGCAAAGGCTAACAACATCTTAATGGACTCAAGTCTAGCTACTGGGGCATATGTTTCGTCATAGTCTAACCCTTTGACTTGACTGAACCCTTTGGCTACTAAGCGGGCTTTATTTCTAACTATTTCTCCTAGATCATTTAGCTTATTCCTAAAAACCCACTTAGTGTCAATAATGGTTTTTCCCTCAGGTTTAGGTACTAGTTCCCAGACTTGGTTCCTTTCAAATTCGGCTAACTCCTCCTGCATTGCAATGATCCAATCAGGATCAGGTAAGGCTTCCTCTGTAGTCTTAGGTTTAATTTTTGAAATCAGTGCAATCTGACTAAGATTACTATAGGAAGACCTAGTTCTGACTCCTAAGGTTGGATTACCCATAATTTGATCAGTTGGGTGACTAAGTCTGGGTTTTTTGGTTTTTCTAGATCTTGGTTCAGCCTCAGGTCCGGCTGGAAGGTTTGGTTGAACTATTTGGGTAGGTTGAATTATTGGTTCAATTGACTCAATAGTTGGTTCAATAGTTAGATCATTTAGGGGTTCAATTAGTGGTTCAATAATTGGTTCATTATCTTCGTGTTCAATATTTGATGGATTTAGATCTGGATTATTAGATTTTGAATTAACTTCCTCATTAAATATTAGATTTGTTTTTTCTTCAATTTTGTTGTTTGTTTGTTGTAACCCCTATAGGCCCTACTTGTTGTTGAATATCCTAAGAAGACCCCTGGGGTTGACTTAGATTAGAATTTACCTAGATAGTCTTTGGTGTTTAGAATATGGACTTTGCACCCAAAGACCCTTAGGTAATGTAGATTTGGAAGTCTATGGTAGTATAATTCAAAGGGTATTTTATTATATCGTTTGTGTTGGATCGATAGAGTCGATAGAGGGGGGTGAATATCGACAAAACTTTTCGAATTTATGGAGAGAGCAATTTGCACAGCGGAAAGAAACAAAACACGCGAACACAGTATTTTTTACTTGGTTCGGAGCCTAGGTCGACTCCTACTCCAAGGCTCACGATCGTTGATCGTTTACTTTGGGCAATTCTATATGAACGCAGAATCAGTTTACACAAATAAATTTACAAGTATAGCACTATAAACTTTTAATAAAAAAATCTCTTCTTTTACCGACGTCCGATTGTAGGTTGACTTTCCGGAGTAGCAGGACGTCGTCGCTCGAGTTGGGCAGTTTCTGGAACAAGGAGTGAGCACAGAAGAGCGTGGAAGCTTTGGTACGAAGTTGTTGTGAAGCTTGGGGTCGGAGGGTGCTATTTATAGCACCTAGGGCGCCCTGGACGTCGGGGGCGCCCTGCCACATGTCAGCTGATCCGCACTTTGCTCGGTCAAGCTTTATCACACCTGAATAGGGATGAGGTTTGACATCTGGGGCGCCCTGGTCGCTGAGGGCGCCTTGGTTGACGCGGTCTTCTCGGTTGGATAGAGTTGATCGACCTCGCTGGCATAGGCGCGAAGTGCCTTGGCACCTGAAGGCGCCCTGGGCGTTCAGGGCGGCCTGGCTGCTGAGGGCGCCCTGGATGCAGAGGGCACCTCGGCCAGTGGTTAGCCGAACTCCTTTTTGCCTTACTTGTTTCTTGTTCACCTTGGAGGCGTCCTAGACACTCAGGGCGCCCTACTCAGCTGCTGCCTCACTCCTTTGAGGCTCTTTGAGCTGCAGACACACGTTCCTTTGGTCCTATGATAAGCACCATTTTATTGATTATTTTAATTGCTAAAATCCATGTTTGACCCATATTTTTATTGCTTAATTATGATTTTACCCTAGGTTTTGAAACTTTATCTTATTTTGGACTTAATTGCAAAATTACATAATTTTTGGATTATTTGGCCACTAATTTTATGATATATTTTTGTAGGCATGAAAGGATCCTGGACCTAGGGCATACTGGGTCAAACTTGAGTCGGATGTGAACCGGATCGAATTATCAAGCCTACGATTAATCCGGGCCGTCCGATTCAAAAGCGGCTAGATCTGAGCCATCCGGGACGATCTGAAGCAATCCGAGCTAGGATTAGGGTTGATCAAGCTCTATGATCAAGATCTGAAGGTTTCATCCCAATCAGAGCTAAATCAACCGTTGGATCAAGCAAGGAGGGCTCTAGAGCGTCCATTCACAGATAGAGTTGATCTGGACCATCCACTGCAAATCTGGAGGATCCGAGCTACCACAAGGCAGATCCTGACCCCAGATCATCATCATAAAAGTTTGGCTCAAATCAGACCAAGATCTACCGTTGGATTTCATCAAAGCAATCTGGACCGTCCACTGTTTCCTATTTAATCAGAAATGAGCCCGCAGCTTTCCTTATCGCGTCTCAGCCGCTACAGTAGGTTTTCTTCATCTTCTTCGTTTTCTAGCAGTTTTTCTTCAATTCAAGGGGCGCGACCACTCAATCTCGACCTTGGATCATCTTCTGGATCATTGGAGCTAGCTTTGGTGGAGAATTCAGCTCAAATTTGCACCGGAAGAGGGCAGTTTGAGGGTTTAGGCAGCTCAGCAATCTAATCACTTGTACTTCTTCCGCAAGCCATTTCCGACCATCTGAGCCGGCTGTAGGGATTCTCAGGTGAACTCAGATGGTCCACGAATCATCATAGCAACCACCATCAAATGAGGCCAAGGAAATTGGATTAAAATTCCAGCTGCGTGCGTTTTGAGCAGAGTGATCGATTGAAGTTGTTTTCCAATGATTTGCTGCGCCTAGGGGTTCGAAGCCAGCTCTTGATTGATGAACAAGAAGATTTCGAGCTTAGGGAGTGATTGAGTTTAGATTTCTTTGGTTAATCTCGTTTTCTTAGCTGTTAATTTTCAGTTCTGCACTGTTCGTTTCTGAATTGGTTTCAGTTTGGTTAAGTTTCATTTATTGCATTGTTTCAGCTGTAATCTAGCTTTACATCTTCAAGTTGAGTAGTTTAGGAACTTACCTAGTGGATAGTTGTGTTTGATTTCAGTTAACTTTAGTTCAAAATTTCTTGCGTGCCAATTTATTGCTGCGTATCAACAATTCTGAATTTCTGCACTTCCATTTCATTTCTGCATTCTCCCCATTTATTACTACGTTTTCGATTCCAGCACCTACAGAGGTTATTGTTCGGGCAACCATTGCACTAGATCTCCACTTGATTAATTTGTTTATGCAATCGGTTGTAGCGTATCAATCCTTGTATCAATTTTAATGCCATAATCTGAATTCCAATTCTGCATCTTCTTATTTCTGCACATCAGCATCGTAGTGTTTCTTTGCATCCATGGTTTGATTCTTCAGAAATATGAATCATATTGGGAATGATCAATCTGCTCTCTGAGTAGTAGTTTAGTTCCTTGCATCCAAAGTTTCTGCAGTCTACATTTAATTTCTGCGTTTCTACATTTCTGAATTGTTCATGTGGTTACTGCACTTTAGTTCCTAGCTCGCATTGTGTATCAAGTAACAAATCTGAATTGGATTAGTGCCAAGATAAATGAAATTCTGGTGTATCATTGCATTGAATTCAGATTACTTGGTTCGATTGTTTTGAATCTGAATTGTACATGAAATCTACACATGTTCTGCCTTAATGTGTCTGATTTGGAGCTGCATCGGGATGCTTAAGTGCTTCCTTCAACTCTTGCAAATCTATCCACTAATAGCCTTGCTTCCTAAGCTCAATTGACCAGTTTCAACTTGGAATTCGCAGTGATCAATTTTCTGCAAAGGCAGCAGAATTGTGAATCAGTTTTCCTTCTTTTGTGTGCCAACTGCTGAAAAATCTGCACTTTGTATCAAGTGCAGATTAGGAAGTGCTTGGTGCCAAGTTTAATGCAGTTTGCAGGGAGCTATTGTGTATCAAGTGCATTCGGACTTATCTGAGCTTCCTTACAATTGGTTGATTCAAAATTTGGTAGCTAGCTTGATTTGTGCCAAGTTTGTTTGTTGCTGAAAATTCCTGCCCTGCTTTATTAATTCTTCTAGCAACCTGTGTTATTAATTCTTCTAGCAACCTGTTTTGCAAATTCGATATCAAATTTGTGTCCAAACTTTTAGCTTGATTCGGTTTCCATTGGCTGAATCATTAAGTGTCAACTCCTTGTGTAGCTCCCTTAATTGAGTGGTTTTTCTTTTCATAGCTTTTCCCTTTCCAAGTGAAACAGAACCCATATTTCATTCGAAACCCAAAAACACAAACGACACATAAATACTAGCACGAATCAAACTATATCAACTAGCCTCGAGAAAAATACGACCTGTGGCCCCTATATTACATATTCATATTCTTGATTGTAAAAGGGTTTCCAGCATTCATTTCATTCAATTTAAATTTGATGAGCCCATACATTTCGTGACAAAATTAATCTAGTATATTTGGGATTATCAAATTTTTGGCGCCGTTGCCGGGGAAGCAACTAGTTGATTTGTTTGAATTTTTGCTTGTATACTTTTTGACATATCATTGGGTTCTATTTTCTGTTGCTTATTCTTTTGTATACGGTTGCTGCTATTTTTCTTGTTTGATTTGTGACAGGGCTGCAAGATCAAAATGGTTTCACCAGAGGACTGTAAAGAGATCACAAGTGCACTGTCAGAGTTAAAATTTTGGTTGAATCAATTGCATCAACAAATAACACCCAACAGTGATTCATCTACTTACCAGCAGCCGTGTCCACAATTTCAGCAATCACATTCGAATTTTCAACAACCCAATCAGATTTTTCAGCCACATTTACAACAATTTCAGCAACCAAACTTTCAGTTTCAGCCACCATTACAACAATTCGAGCAACCACAACAATTTCAACAATTTCAGCCGGATTTTCAGCCAATTCAACCAATTTTCCAGAATTTTCAGAATGGGCAGCCTTTCCAAAATTTTCAGCCCAATCAACCAAATTTTCAGCAAGAGTTTCAGCCCGAGTTTCAGCAATTTCAGCCTTCTAATCCAAATTTCCAGCCTACATTTCAGCAATTCGAACCTCAATTCTAGCCGATCCGACAGCAATTTCAGCCTTATCAACAGGGGCAGCAAGTGTGTCAAACGTTTCAGCAAGATCCACCTCAAAACCAGCCATTTTATCAACCCACACAACCCTTGAATCAAAATTTTCAGCCTTACAACCAAGGGTTTCAAAATCAGAATTTTCAGCCCTTGCCACAGAATTTTCCACACCAAAATCAGAACTTTCAAGGCTACAACTCCCAGCAAAGTTTCCAAGAATATCAGCCCTCTAATCAGTCCTTTAATCAGCCCCAAAATCCATGTTTTCAACAAAATCAGCAAGCTCCACCATTTCAGCAAACTAATTCATCTTTTCAAGGTCAATCAAGGAGCTATGCTAACCAAGGAGGCTATGGGAGTTCTAGTGCAGGAAATGTGCAACAACAAAGGTGGGAGGAGATGGTTCAACAAGTTTTACTATATCATCAACAAGAGAAACAAAGGCAAGCCCAAAAATCAGAACAATCCCCCGGAGTTGGTTTTATATCAGTTCAAGGTGACCCTAGCGCATGGCCAAGTCCTTCTTCAAGTAATCTTGCACATTTGATAGAAGAAGAAGAAGATGACGTACTCATCAAAGTCTGGGCACCTACAGCATGCATCCCTCCGGAGATTCCTACTCAAAATCCAATTCCAAATTTTTCAGCCCCAGAAGAAGAAATTGAAGCTCCACAGGACCATTCTAGACTTTTATTTTCTGATGATAGTATTATTGATGGTCCAAATTTTTCTGACACTGTTGTTGCAGATATTACAGAGGAAACTTGCATAGGAGATGATTCCATAGGTGTAGGGGACTGCACTAAGCCCCAGGGACCACCACAGTTGACTGGCACATTAGAAGATTCAAAGGATGAATCAGAAAGTGTAGGGACTTGCATGGTGGAAGCAAGCACCCAAGGATCACCAGTTTATTGTCCACCAGAGCCTGAGGCTGAAGAGGAGCATGTACTTGACCAGGAGGAAGCCATGGATACATCTACCCTTGTAGAACCTCCAGGTATTCTCCAGCACGCTCAGGTAAGTATTTCTCCTCTTTGTTCAGAAAAATGCAGCGAGGTACCTAGTACTGATTTTATTGATTCTGATGAATTTATTGATATACCTTGTGTAGAAATTGTTTGTGAAAATCCCATAGAGGTACCAAACATTGATTTTATTGATCATCATGCATTACTTGACACATCCCTTGTAAATTTGGAATGCGAAATAATTTTAGAGGCACCCATAATTGATGTTGTTTGCTATGATGAATCACTCAATACATCTTTTGTGGATATGGATAGTGAAAATTTTTTAGAAGTGCCTGAAATGGATGTTATCTATTTTGATGAATCTCTTGCTATATCTTATGCTGAGGTTGAATGTGAAAAACTCATGGAGATATCTGATATTGATTTGATTGGCTATGACCCTTTGCTTGATACATCCTTTGTAGAAGATAATTGTGAAATTTCTATTGATGAGCCTGAAATTGATTCATTTATTTGTGATGAGTTCCTGGATGCAACTTTTGTAGAAAATAATTTTGAAAATCTTATTGAGGCACCAGAATTTGATTTAATTATACATGATGCAGTTTTGGATTTATTTGATGCAGAGACTGAACTTATATCATTTCTTTCTGACCCTGTACACTTGAGAGAGGTATTACATTGTTTTGCAGGGTCCAGAAGACTTCAGGAGTGGGTACTCCAACTGAACAGACTCCAGCCTCCTGGAAGGACTTCTGAAAGACATAAAGAAGGAGGAGATGATTTTGCTTTAATTCGAAGAACTCCATCCCTTGAATGGCTCTTGAACTTGAATCGCCTTAGGCCACCGGAGAAAATTATTGCAAAGTTCAAGTGTGGGGGAGCCCGAATTCACTCAGCTACTCATACCCCTCCACTACCAAGATGGAGGCTCCTTCTGGATAGACTCCGTCCACCAGAATAAAGGGGAGATTTTTCTTTCTTGTATTTTCTTTTATCGCATTTTTCACTTTTATGTTTTCTAGAGTAAATTGAATAAATAGACATTGTAAATACCATGTCTTTTCTTTTAGCACTTTTTCTTGCATGAGTGGAAATAAATGTATCCCTCTAGGTTATCTCCATAGCATTTTAGAGTCTTTTGAAAATAAATTAAATTTGGTTGTTAAAACTTAGGGTTTGAGCTAATGGATGAAATCTTGGATGCTTGAGTACTACTTGCTTTAGATTCTTAATTGAGGACTTGGGATGAATTATTTTGACCTAGTGAGACTTAGCTTGATTTTTGTGATACGCATATGTCATTGTGCTCTAGAACTTGCTTAGGTTCTTTCAAAATCATATTTCAATGATTGGATCATATCTATAGAAGCTAATCACTTTGTTTACCTTTCCATATCCATTTTAGAAGAAAATCATGTTCATTCCATTTTTTCTCTACTTATTTCTTACTCTTACCCTCACTTTTCTTTGGACTTGTTGTTTGATATGTTTCTAATACTATTTTGCCCGAGACGGACAAAGATTCAAGTGTGGGGGAGTGACTAAGGCTTTGGATGCATTTCAACTTGAAAAAACAAAAAAAATTTCATGTGCCAAGTGAGTGAGTTTGGTGCCAAGAATGAATAAGAGAAATGGAAGCCATTGGAGATTTAGATTCTTTACTACACTTTGAAGATTCAAGTGGCAATCAATGGAAAAATCCATGCATTTCAAAAGAAAATTCTGAGACAAAAATTGAGAAGAAGTGGTCAAGAGATTGAATCTAAAAGCAAGGAATTCAAAGAAGAAGAGATTGTTTCGGTATCACTTGATTTCAATGGGCATAGACACAGTTAGTATCCATCTAAATCTGAATTTTTGGGTGTTGAAAATCAGTGATGCAGTGCCAAATTAAGTGAAGCAGTTTTGAAGAAGAAATCTTCAATGAAAAGCAAAAATGGCACACAAGCAAGAGCAAAGTTATGCCATATAGAAAAAAATCAGTAAGCTGAATTTGCAGCTGAATTTGTAGCTGCTAGAGCTGTTCTTTGCCGAGATCAGAAACCTCTTGTAGAGACTGAGTGAAGCTGGAATTAGTTGAATCAATGCAGGAATTTCTGCCAAAAATAGCTTGTGCAGATCAAAGATGGAAACAAGATGAAAGTGCAGCTGAACACAAGCTAAATTCCAGCTGGATACAATCTGAATTGAAGGCTGATGAAGTTGGAATTGAAGCTGAGTTACTTCGACTTTGAGCTGCGGAAAAGATACAAACTGCTGTGCCAAGAAAAATGCAGAAATCTGGGCAAAAGGGGGCAGTTATAATAGAGAAAAATCAGTGAATGTAGCAAGACAGTTTTGTATCAAATCCCAATTGAATCTATGCTTTCTAAATCAGCAATACCTTGCTGCCTTCAAACCGAACTTGCAAAATGATTTTCAGTTGAACAAAACCCTTGGGAGCAGAATTGAAACCGCTGTAAAAAAAATTCAGAAACATAAAAGAAGGCAGATTCAAAAACAAGAAGTGGCAGTCCATTTGAAGCTCACGGCAAAGGGCTGAATTGGAGTTGATTCTGATATGGAGTGGGCACAACATGACTGAACTGAATGAGAACAAAAGAGAAAGTTTGTAGCCGAACCTAAAGGAAGAGAAAAACAAGAGAAAACAGTTTGAGAAATTGAGAAAAGAGAGAAACAAAAACAAGGGTGGCATGAAATTGAAGACTTAGCACCATTGAAATCATTGAAGTTTCTCTCATCCAAATTGAAGATTAGTTCCACCATCATTCTGACCTTGCTAGAGGATAAAAGAAGAAGAGAAGAATCAGAAAAAGAGAAGAAAGAAAGAAAAATGGCACACAAAAGGAAACTTGGCACATTGAGATAAAAAGGGGTTTTCTTCATCCAAATCAAAGGCAATTACTTAAATTTGACTTCACCACACTTTTGATATCATAGAGGACTGTCAAGATGGGGCAAAGCACATTGGAAACATTTTTAAGCAACCAAGTCTCCCACTCCATCAAAATTTTCTATTTTCTTAGTCTTTATTTCATTTCTCACCATTTTCCATGTTTTCATTTGTTTTTTTTGTAGATGTTGATCCTATTCATGATTAATGGTAGAGATTAGATAATAAGCAAGCCTATGGTAGTGCAAGAATCATATGTGTTTGAGTGAGCTCCACTTCCATCATCAAGTCAGAACTTAAGGAGAGAGCCACCAAAATTTTCCTTGAAAGGCTATGAGTTAGATTCATCTCAATGACTCATGATAGATGAAAAGGCTAAGTTGTTGATTTAAGGACAAGATACTAATCCATAGAGCTTAGATTTATGAGAATTGACAACCCTAGGTAATTTCTTTTCATTTGCTTCTAATTATGCTTTAGAAAACCTAAGGGATACATATTTAGTTGTTTCACGAGACGCTCAAAGTTAAGTGTGGGGGAGTTGATAAGCAGCATTTTATTGATTATTTTAATTGCTAAAATCCATGTTTGACCCATGTTTTTATTGCTTAATTATGATTTTACACTAGGTTTTGGAACTTTATCTTATTTTGGACTTAATTGCAAAATTACACAATTTTTGGATTATTTGGCCACTAATTTTATGATATATTTTTGTAGGCATGAAAGGATCCTGGACCTAGGGCATACTGGGTCAAACTTGAGTCGGATGTGAACCGGATCGAATTATCAAGCCTACGATTAATCCGGGCTGTCCGATTCAAAAGCGGCTAGATCTGAGCCATCCGGGACGATCTGAAGCAATCCGAGCTAGGGTTAGGGTTGATCAAGCTCTATGATCAAGATCTGAAAGTTTCATCCCAATCAGAGCTAAATCAACCGTTGGATCAAGCAAGGAGGGCTCTAGAGCGTCCATTCACAGATAGAGTTGATCTGGACCATCCACTGCAAATCTGGAGGATCCGAGCTACCACAAGACAGATCCTGACCCCAGATCATCATCATAAAAGTTTGGCTCAAATCAGACCAAGATCTACCATTGGATTTCATCAAAGCAATCTGGACCGTTCACTGTTTCCTATTTAATCAGAAATGAGCCCGCAGCTTTCCTTGTCGCGTCTCAGCCGCTACAGTAGGTTTTCTTCATCTTCTTCGTTTTCTAGCAGTTTTTCTTCAATTCAAGGGGCGCGACCACTCAATCTCGACCTTGGATCATCTTCTGGATCATTGGAGCTAGCTTTGGTGGAGAATTCAGCTCAAATTTGCACCGGAAGAGGGCTGTTTGAGGGTTTCGACAGCTCAGCAATCTAATCACTTGTACTTCTTCCACAAGCCATTTCCGACCATCTGAGCCGGCTGTAGGGGTTCTTAGGTGAACTCAGATGGTCCACGAATCATCATAGCAACCACCATCAAATGAGGCCAAGGAAATTGGATTGAAATTCCAGCTGCGTGCGTTTTGAGCAGAGTGATCGATTGAAGTTGTTTTCCAATGATTTGCTGCGCCTAGGGGTTCGAAGCCAGCTCTTGATTGACGACCAAGAAGATTTCGAGCTTAGGGAGTGATTGAGTTTAGATTTCTTTGGTTAATCTCGTTTTCTTAGCTGTTAATTTTCAGTTCTGCACTGTTCATTTCTGAATTGGTTTCAGTTTGGTTAAGTTTCATTTATTGCATTGTTTCAGCTGTAATCTAGCTTTACATCTTCAAGTTGAGTAGTTTAGGAACCTACCTAGTGGATAGTTGTGTTTGATTTCAGTTAACTTTAGTTCAAAATTTCTTGCGTGCCAATTTATTGCTGCGTATCAACAATTCTGAATTTCTGCACTTCCATTTCATTTCTGCATTCTCCCCATTTATTACTACGTTTTCGATTCCAGCACCTAAAGAGGTTATTGTTCGGGCAACCATTGCACTAGATCTCCACTTGATTAATTTGTTTATGCAATCGGTTGTAGCGTATCAATCCTTGTATCAATTTTAATGCCATAATCTGAATTCCAATTCTGCATCTTCTTATTTCTGCACATCAGCATCGTAGTGTTTCTTTGCATCCATGGTTTGATTCTTCAGAAATATGAATCATATTGGGAATGATCAATCTGTTCTCTGAGTAGTAGTTTAGTTCCTTGCATCCAAAGTTTCTGCAGTCTACATTTAATTTCTGCGTTTCTACATTTCTGAATTGTTCATGTGGTTACTGCACTTTAGTTCCTAGCTCGCATTGTGTATCAAGTAACAAATCTGAATTGGATTAGTGCCAAGATAAATGAAATTCTGGTGTATCATTGCATTGAATTCAGATTACTTGGTTCGATTGTTTTGAATCTGAATTGTACATGAAATCTGCACATGTTCTGCCTTAATGTGTCAGATTTGGAGCTGCATCGGGATGCTTAAGTGCTTCCTTCAACTCTTGCAAATCTATCCACTAATAGCCTTGCTTCCTAAGCTCAATTGACCAGTTTCAACTTGGAATTCGCAGTGATCAATTTTCTGCAAAGGCAGCAGAATTGTGAATCAGTTTTCCTTCTTTTGTGTGCCAACTGCTGAAAAATCTGCACTTTGTATCAAGTGCAGATTAGGAAGTGCTTGGTGCCAAGTTTAATGCAGTTTGCAGGGAGCTATTGTGTATCAAGTGCATTCGGACTTATCTGAGCTTCCTTACAATTGGTTGATTCAAAATTTGGTAGCTAGCTTGATTTGTGCCAAGTTTGTTTGTTGCTGAAAATTCCTGCCCTGTTTTATTAATTCTTCTAGCAACCTGTGTTATTAATTCTTCTAGCAACCTGTTTTGCAAATTCGATATCAAATTTGTGTCCAAACTTTTAGCTTGATTCGGTTTCCATTGGCTGAATCATTAAGTGTCAACTCCTTGTGTAGCTCCCTTAATTGAGTGGTTTTTCTTTTCATAGCTTTTCCCTTTCCAAGTGAAACAGAACCCATATTTCATTCGAAACCCAAAAACACAAACGACACATAAATACGAGCACGAATCAAACTATATCAACTAGCCTCGAGAAAAATACGACCTGTGGCCCCTATATTACATATTCATATTCTTGATTGTAAAAGGGTTTCCAGCATTCATTTCATTCAATTTAAATTTGATGAGCCCATACATTTCGTGACAAAATTAATCTAGTATATTTGGGATTATCATCCTACATCTAGGGTTAGTCCGAAAACAAAATAAAGCATTAATTTATACAGCCTTAGCTGTCCTGGTTATGACTTTGGTCTCCAAAATGGAGCCCTAGGTCGAACCGACGCCTATTGTTCCCTCGACGGGGAACGCGTCCTCACCTACTCCTCTCGGGAGAATTTACCTGATGCCAACCGTTCCTCTGGTTGCACTTTTGCCCGACGGCCCTTTGTCAGGTCTTGGATGCCGAGCAGCCCTTCGCTCGGTGCCTAGTATTCCTTCGCTAGGGCTTCAATCCCAGGCTATCCTTCGTCTGGCGCCTAGCAGCTCTACGCTAGGTCTTTTGACCCTGGCATTCCTTCGCCAGCGCCTAGCAGTCATTCGCTAGGTCTTTTTACCCTGGCATTCCTTCGCCAGTGCCTAGCAGTCCTTCGCTAGGTCTTTTTACCCTAGCATTCCTTCGCCAGTGCCTAGCAGTCCTTCGCTAGGGCTTTTCCTGCACACTTGAGTAACTTGTTAGAAAACAAGTAAGACTTAACTTTTGACCTATGTTGCCATTATCAAAACACAGGTTTGACTTAGGTGCATTCTGCACCAACAATCTCCCCCTTTTTGATTTATGGCAACCTTAGTTCAAAAAGTTAAGTTTAATCAAAAGCAAGAAATTTATTCCCTCCCCCTGGAGGGAGTCTCCCCCTAGATTTTTCAAAACTTCGTGGGTTTTAAGAACTTTACTTAGTATGAATTTGTATTTTGAAAACATAAGTTTTGATAACTTAAGTTAAACGAATATAGAGGTCATTTTTGAAAATATGAGTCTTGAGTACTTAAGAAAATATTCAATGGTTTCAGGGTTTATAAAATTTAAGTTACTTAGGAAGTTTTGAAAAATTTGAGCTTATAAAAGTTTGAAAAGTTTAAGCTTGAAGTACTTGAAAAATTTTAAGCTTAAAGTACTTATAAGATTTTTGGAAAATTTTAAGCTTAAAGTACTTATAAGATTTTTGAAAAAATTTTAAGCTTAAAGTACTTATAAGATTTTTGAAAAATTTTAAGCTTAAAGTACTTATAAGATTTTTGAAAAAATTTTAAGCTTAAAGTACTTATAAGATTTTTGGAAAATTTTAAGCTTAAAGTACTTATAAGATTTTTGAAAAAATTTTAAGCTTAAAGTACTTATAAGATTTTTGAAAAATTTTAAGCTTAAAGTACTTATAAGATTTTTGAAAAAATTTTAAGCTTAAAGTACTTATAAGATTTTTGAAAAATTTTAAGCTTAAAGTACTTAGTATTTCTAGAAAGGTTTTGAAAAGCTTTGAACAGTAGCTAACTTTTTGACAAATATTTTGAGAAGGAATTTTGAGAAAAAAAAATTTACTTCTTACTTCTCTCCTTTCCTATCTCTCCCCCTTTGCCATATATCAAAAAATAGAGAGATATTAAATTGCAAAAAAAACATGATTTTGCTGTACTGAACCAAGACTTAGACCAAATCAGTTAACTTTTCCTTGTAGGGACCTGTCTAACCGATTTAGCTACTTACTAACTGTTATAAGCAGTAGTTTTCGCTAGGGTTAGTCAAGTTAAGTGTTTCTGTTCAAGTTAGATTTTCTAAACTTGACACTTAACTTGATTGCTGTTTAAGTTGTATTTAGTGCCCCAATTACTGCAGATGCACTGACTTAAAGCATCTTGAATTAAGGCAAAGACCTAAGCATCTCAACCCTTTCTAGGTTATCAATCATAAGTACCCTAAGGTGCTTGTGAGATGCTAGCTTCTAAGTCTATAGGTGCATGCAGTTCTAGAGTTAGGGCCTAGGCTAAGTCCATTTTCGAAAAAGCCCTAGTTTTGAAAAGGGGTGGTTTTGAAATAAAAATAAAACTAAGTCGAAAGTGAAAACTGATTTTGAAATTAAGTAAAGCAGTTTTTCAAAATTCTAATTTTAGAAAACTGATTTTTGAAATCAAGTAGAGAAAAAAAAATTGAGTTACTCTATTCTACAGAGCATAGTCCTAACTGCCTTATAGTCAAGAAACCATAAGATAGTCAATATAGAATAGTCAACATAGTCATATAGTCAAACACAAGTCAACCCTACTGAGTAGTGGCAGTCAAATAGGTACTGGTACAATACTAAGTGAATCTAGAATGAGGGACCGGAAGGACCAGAATGCCATGAATCGAATCGTGCCATCATCTCAGCGAAGTGTGCATCATCCACTTCTCGATCGGCACGACGGGCGTCCATCTGCTCTATATGGTAGGCTTCGACCTCCTCTCGGAGACTCTGAACCTGTGTCTCTAAGTGTGCCACTCTCTGGTAGAGTGTCGGTGGAGAGGGCTCGTCGATGTGTGCTCGGGCTGCTGCCGCCAGATCCCCAATGTCGACCTCAACCTCCTCTTCTGAATCAATCGAGGGAGCTGCTCTCTGACGTCTCCAGGACAGGACCCCGGTACCGGTCACCTCTATACCAGCTAGGGCAAAGTTTCTATAGCCTATTTCATCGTAATCAGTCAAGGCGGCCATCTCTCCCTCGGTAATGTTTCTACCGTGGTGATGTAATATGGACGTGATGATGTGGCAGTAAGGTGTGCGTACCTGCCCTTGTGTGGTAACACTGGAGGCATGTAGGATAGTCTGAAAAATGTGAAGTCCTATATCGATGTCAATCTGGTGAATCATGGCGTACAGAAGAAAGGCGTGGAATGGTCGCATAGTGGTGACATCCCTGGTGGATAAAGGTAGGATGCATCGGACTATGACCCTATATAGAGCGTAGTCCTGTACATCTAGTTCAACAAACTGAAATTGTCTTTGCATGGGTCGCCTAAAGAAATATGAGTGCAGTGTATCTAAGGTGATCTCAGAGTAGGGAGCATCAAAGGGAAGCTCCTTAGGAGGGTAACAAGAGAAGGTGGACTGCGAGAGTCGTAGTCCTAGAAATCGATTGAGTAAAGTTGGTGTGATAGTTAGGGGGATTCCTTGAACAGTGGTGAAGAACATGAGATTATCCTGTCTAATTATGTTATTGTAAAATTCTGCACATAAGGAAGTATTGATCGGGTGAGTGCAGAATACAAGATTGTCGAGTTAGTAGAAGTTTATGGCGTTCATTGCTAATGGACAGGATTGAGTGAAAAATTGTCTGTTCAGGTAACTTGTTTTGATAGGTTTATAGGTGGTGCGAGCGAACTTATTACATAAGTCTAAATTTGGAAACCTAGGGTCAGGACTAGGTTGGGTATCATGTTCTGCCTGATTGGGTCGGCGTCTTCTAAGAGAAAGAATGTACACTTAAAGAAAGTATGCATTTAATGAAAAAAAACTTAAAAAGAAATTAACTTAATTAAAATTTATACCGGGTTGCTCGGGGAGGCATCGTTGAGGATGAGAGCTTGAGAGTGTTGCTAGATCTCTTGGAAGGT
>JAGFNQ010001257.1:635645-703943 GCA_024364735.1 Boesenbergia rotunda
AGTTTGTTAGTGATATGAGAGAAGTGTCCTAAGGCAATCGCCTTATGATTGTAATATTTATTTTAATAAATGAATATTCACTATTTGAGTATACATGTTTGTGTATTTGATTGAGATCTTAACTCATTTACTGAATGTCCGCAATACAATTCACAGCATGAGAGAATTTGTGATGAATTCACAACTAGTGATTATCTCTACATGTGCAATTGTGAAGTATTGAAATTGTCCCTAGTCGATGAATTGATAAATACGGACACTATCAATTCTGTTGAGACTAGCATGGGTTATTCTCTAATCAGCTGATTCTCACTGGCTGGTGACATTGAGATGTCCGGAGATAAACATGAATGCTAGTTAAGGGAACTAGTTCATTGGAGTGACTGGCTGTAAAACTTCATATGGTAGTCTACATATAGATATGTCAGTGAAGTTCTTACTGCAGCTTAAGTGCGATGTTCCTTTGACATGCGGTGTTCAAGTCATCTTGGTCATGGAGACTTATACTTTGACATCTTAAGCAAGCATCTCCAAGGAGGTGTGAACCCAGGATGATTGGGTATAAGCGAAGTGCCGAAGATGTTTGAACAGCCTACAAAGGATTCACCACTCCTTGCGAGGAGATGTATACCCGAGGCCTATCGTGGATTGTTACTCGAAGCCTCTGGCCAGAGCATGACATGTTCAGAGTATGAATCTCTTAAATACATGAGAGTAATTAGAATCCGTAGGACGAGAAAATGTTACTTGGGCTAGGTGTGACGTAGTCAGCCTAGTGGGGACTGACACACATAGACCATGTCCTGAACCAAGTGGGTATAAGATGGTGAAGGGAATGGGGAACGATTCATTATAGCTGCTGAAGGGTTTCAGAATTGTTTCTGAGGTCAACCGTTGATCTTTCGATTAATTGGGGATCATGATGTACTACTAGGTGCACTCATGATCGTTCTATAATAATTGATTAATTATAGACGGCCAACATAAATCGAAAGCCTATTTAGTCACACGCACTAGAGTAATCCGAGGGATTTAAAACGAGTTGAAAATTAGATTTTCCAATCAAGAGAGATTAAGTTTGGTGAGCAAACATAAGTCGAATCTGAATTTTTCAGAGACGCATCGGAAGCGTAAAATGGCTAAGTCTTTTGAAGACTTAATAGATGAATTAAATAAGTTTAATTCATTGGGGCTTGCTTGGATGGGCCGGCCAAAGAGGGTCTCCATCCTCTTTGCTTGGCGCCACAACAAAGGGAGAGAACCAAGTTTTTGGTTCAATTTATAAAATAAACCAAGTGTGGTTTGTTTTATAAAATTATGGATGATATAAATTTTTATATAATAAACCAAGGTTTGGTTTATTTTTCATGGAAATTAAAATGAACCATGGATTGTTTATTTTTATAAAATCAATCATGGATTGATTTACCATGATAAGGAAATTTATTCTATAGGAGAGAAGATTTTTATCATGAATTAAAATATAATTTTAACCATGATATAAAATCAAACTTGGCATGATGGAATAAGTTATTCCATATATGAGAGACTTGATGGTTGAGAGGCCACTATATAAAGGACCCAAGGCAAGGCTTGGTGTGAATCATAGAGATGAAGGCATAGGCTCTCTCCCTCTCTTTCTCTCCTTCTCTTCTCCCCTTCTTGTCCGTGCGCCAACCCAGCCCCAAGAAGGAGCACCAGCCGACCATCCTTTTGTGGTTAGTCTTCCGACTTTTCTCTTGGTTTTTCTCGTCGCGTTCTCAGAGAATCTAGTAGTTCTCGAGAACACGAAACTCGTGGCTTTGCGAAGTCATCTCGAAGATACTCGGCGTGGACGCGAATAAAGGCGGAGCATCCAAGAGACGCTTACGGTTGGATCTCGTCCCTCTTTCGAGTTACACGAGCTAATACGTAAATTAGTTTACGTTTCTGTAAAATTTTAAATATATGATCATGTCTACACAAGATAAAATTGCATACTTAGATGTGTGGTTAAATAATTTGAAAAATTATTTATGCTAAACCTTCCGCTGCACGTAATTAATTTTAAAATTACGAACCCACATCCATGTCAACATGCACCCGGTCCCAACAGTGGTATCAGAGCCGAGGTTTGTGTTCGACATAATCATATAATTGTTTTGCGGAAAGCTTTATCATGATCTCAATTTTGGAAAATTTTCAATTATGGAAACTTTCCAATTATGGTAAATTTTCGATTCAGGAATTTCAAAGTTTAGAAATCCTCATGAAATTTTGCAAACTTTTGAAATATCTTTGTTTCTGAAATTTTATGATAATTGTGAAAACTTTCCGTTTTTGGAAACTTACCAATTTTGGAAATTTCCTATTTTGAAAATTTTCTAATTTTGGAAAAACGTAAGTTTTCTTTGTACCAGAAACTTACAATTATTCTGAAAACCTTTTATTTTTGAAACTTTCCATTTATGGAAAGCTCGGAATTTTAGGCACTTTCTTTCAAGAAAGTCTAGACAAATTATGGGAATATTAATTGACATTTAAATTTATAATTGGAAATTAAATTATTTACAAAATTCTTTATTTTGGATTGAGCCTCGGGAGCCATCCAATTTAAAGTTAGTTGTTATAATTAAATTTCCTAAATTGAATTTAATGTCAAATGTTTAATTTGGATTGAGCCTCGGGGAGTCATCCAAATTAAGTTATTGATATTAATTTACCATAAATAAAATATGTGATCAAATCTTGGAAATTTTTGAGGTGATTCTCAAACGATAATTTCCTTATTTGATTTATGAGGTGATGCTCTTATATATTATAGTCTCCAAAATTAATTAGGAAAATTATTTCCTATAGAGTATATTTCCTTAAATAAGATTTTCATGAAAATAATATGTGGTTGAATTAAGGGAATCTGTCTCTTAATTTAATAAGATTTGATTTAGAGAAATCAAAGTCTTAAATATATTATTTCCGAAATTGATTATGATAATTCAGGAAATTGTTTCCCAAAATAATTCCTTGAATAAATTATGAAATTAGAATTAGGAAATCCGGTTCCTAATTCAATTAATGAGACATGATAAATTAAGTCACATACATACTTTATTGAGGAAATCGTTAGAACATGACATAATTATATGTCATGAATGTGCATAAAAGAAAAGGATGAGACCCAAACCCCCTTACAAAATATTAAGTCCAACACCTTCCGTTAATATGGTTAGAACCGGAGTTTTGTTTCTCGTTTGGGTTGATGGACACATCCATGCTCGACTTGAACCTCAACATGTTCAAACCATGGAATTAGTTTATGATTAATATAGTTGGAGTCAGAGGTCAATCCTTAGTTTTGGTTGTTGGACACATCCAAGCCAGACTTAAAGGTTGAATGAGCTTCAACCATATTAAAACTATTTCTTGATTAATGAGTCAGCCTTAAGCTTGGAGCATCGATTTGTTGTGCCACAGCCAAGGTCGATGTAAAGAGAGGTGCAGTTGGGTGCTATGTATATTGTTGCATACTTGTTAATGAGTTAACAACCAAATGATTTATACAAACATTCAATTAGTTGATAGCATAATGTGATAGTTACATATGTATAATATGTAATCGGTATAATTACCTACCTTCATAGCTATAAATAACTTGATGAACTCTAGCCATGGTTGTTCTTATCTATGGTTGGATATCAACCTTTTTGGAGATGCTCCTACGATCTCCCGAATTGATAAAAAGGGTTATTCAATTCGAAAAATAAATAAGATTTAATTAATGTATATTGATGCATTCTTTATCATTCTCATCACATAACCTCAATTTGTATTTCTAGGATAATCACCTGATCGTGTCTTCTCTGAATTTGCGTTCCATTTTGGACACCAATAAGCTGACTGGGCCAAACTTCATGGACTGGCTTCGAAACCTGAGGATAGTCCTCAAGGCAGAAAAGCTTGCTTATGTCCTTGAAGAACAACTTCCCAACCATCCTCCTGATGATGCAACTCCAGACCAGTTAGTGGCCTATCAGAAACATGTGGCCGATTCTGAACTTGCGAGTTGCATCATTCTGGCCGCTAGGGTACATGAGCTACAAAAGCAGCATGAGCATATGGATGCTCATACTATCGTCTTCCATCTTCATGAGCTGTTTGACGAGCAGGCGAGATCCGAAAGGTTTGAGGTCTCCAGACTCCTCTTCACCTCTAAGATGCAGGAAGGCACTTCTGTTTCACAGTTTGTGTTGAAGATGTTGGGGGTACATTGAGCGACTAGGCACACTCGGATTTGCAATGGATCACTAACTAAGTATTGACTTAATTCTGCATTGTTTGCCCAAGAGTTACTCATAGTTTGTGATGAACTATCGGATGAACAAACTAGAGACTACCATTCCTGAGTTGCTTAACCTGCTGAAGACTGTAGAGCCTTCTGTAAAGCAGGATCAGAAGAGGGTACTGTTAGTTGGTTCCTCAAAGAAAGGCTCTAAGAGGAAGCCCAATGAACAAAATAAGGGAAGGAAGAAAAAGGCCAAAAAGATTGAAAAGGCACCAAAAGGCACTTGCCATCACTGCGGCAAGGAGGGCCACTGGCAAAGAAACTGCAAGGTTTATCTTGAGTCCCTGAAGAAGAAGGCATTCGATGCCCCATCCTCTTCAGGTATCTTCGTTATTGAATCACTACTAGAAAAAATGCATTTAACAACAGTGAATCACTGTTGTCGTAGGCCATTTACCACTGTTGTTAAAGGCCATGTTGTTAAAGGGGGGGTCTACGACAACAGTGAATCACTGTTGTCGTATATCATATTCGACAACAGTTTGACTTCCACTGTTGTCGTATGTCACATTTCACAACAGTTTTTCACTGTTGTAATTTATTATATTCGACAACGGTTTATCACCGTTGTCGTATGACTTATTCACCGTTGTCTTTTATTATATTCGACAACGGTTTTATCACTGTGTTGTCGTATGCCACCGTTTATCTACAACAACAGTTTAGCTTAAAAAAAATCTGTTGTGCGTTTGCACTGTTCCACAACAGTTTCATACCAATTTGACAACAAAGATATTTCTATTATATTTTCAATTAAAAGGCAATAATTTAACCTCGAAACAAAAACTATATATATCAAACATCATCAACATATTTACAATAAAGATCCACCATAAGCTTTCTACAGACGAAATCACAAAAGTATCTTCTGTCCAAAAACCTTTCTACAGACGAAACCACTAAAGTATCTTCTGACCCAAATTACAAGAGTTCAAATTATATATAATTCTGACCCAACATGATCACGAACAGGTCCCTGCAGCTGGAAGGTCAGATTAATGGTCTTCAAACATGATCACGAACAAGTCCCTGCAGCTGGAAAAAAGAGAACAAACACTCTAATTAGTTATTCTATTAAATGCATATGTCCAATAAAAAATGATCCATAAAGATATGTATCAACAAACAACAAAAATAACAAACTAACAAATAAACAAACAAAAAAGATATCAACACTTACAATTATAAGGAAACTGTTAGCTTGGTTTATCTAGACAGGGATTCCATTGAGACGATCCCAATGCTAGATGGAGAGAGAGGAAAAAAACACAGAAAAAAAAGTTGGTTATCAAGTTTTGTTTCTCTATTTAGTAAATTTATTATATAGATATCCATAAAGAAGGATGAGCAGATGAATAGAATAATCACCCTATAGATCCTAAATTTAAGTATTCAAAAAATATAAGAAAATGAAATGGCTTTTAGAGATCAGGCCTGCCCTCAAGGAGTCATTCAGGGGTTATAATTATAATGTCTGAAAATTGTAAAAGACATGCATAAAAAGGATTCAGGAACATGGGAATTTTCTAGAATCAGTTTAGCATAGACTACCTTTTCAACATGAGTTAGTTCAGGTGAAAGATTCTGAGCAACTACTCGCATAAGCACATCCTTTGAGCTGCAACAAAATTAATTAAGCAAAATTATGAAACAAGTATTATCAGACAAACAGAATTAAACAAATAATAATAATGGAGAAGTGACATTAGTTGAGAAAATAAAAATCAAGGTCAAAAGATCACAATGAGCAGCATACGTTAGAACTCCATGAAGACTACTTCCTGTTGTTACAATCACAGAGTTAACTCGGAAGTCACGCATCTTTTTTGTCGCAACAGAGATAGGATCTGAGGGAGACACTGTCGCAACTCTGCAGACAGGTTTCAGAAAGGTCCATAACAATAATAATTGCATTGGTACAAGGAAAAAAAAAATCTAAGCTAAAGGCTACAGACGTACTTTGAATGCTCTGCCACAAAAGTTGCAAGTGTTGGCTTAAACATTCTTTCTCGGAGAGTTTCAATGAAAGCGTAGGGTGCTGCATCAAGGAAAAAGGATGAATCATGAATAATTCAATAAAGTAGATATAGCAATTATATAATCAAAGTTATCTCAAGAATAAACAAAGTCCTTTTCATGGTTCAACAGTAGAACTCAACATTGAATAAAGTTGTCAAAAAGCAGAAACAGTCTCATAAAATAGCCACCTAAAATCGAACATGCACTCCACATGTCTCCGATGAACCGTTGGGCAATACTTTTATAAATAATAAAGAATATCATTGGCATAATTATCAAACCGACTTAGTCCCCCCACCTATTTGGAAACTAATAATGTGACAACTTATTAAAGTAATAATATACTGTATCATAAAGAAGCTTATAAAATTAATTACAATTTTTTTCATTCACCATTCAGCTGCACATTCATTAGGCTTAACAAGTGTTGTGTGTGTTAATATTGTTAATTACATCCTTAACATAATTAATGACAATGTGGGCCATGTTTAAGATTTTTAATCCATGCATTATTTTGCTCTCAATTCAAGTCAATAAGAGCCGTTGAATACAATAGCAAAACAAACACTTATCAAACAAGAATTTCAAATTTAGATGTCATTAGAACACAAACATCATTTCATCCTTATTTTGGTTAACACATGTGGGCATATACCTTCATCTCCTTTTCAGATCAGGTATTTCTCATGGCTCTGTGTCACTTGTCATGTATGCGACTAAAAACATAATGACTCAAATCAATCTAATGAGAACACTAGATAAAGTCCATATATCTTAAGGACAATGTGTGTTGTACAGTACTAAAAGGAAGGACTTTATTCTCAGAGCTATCTGACAGTTTCATTCATAGCCTACTATCATTCTAAACAGTAAAATTTGTAAAAAGGGATATGAATCAAAATGACACCAGTATTAACATGGTACACATTTGTAGTTGTTCATTCCAAACAGTGAAACTGAAAAAGGAATATGAAAAAAAAATGGTTCCTCAACTTATCTACTTAAAGTTTATTTCTTCTTCCCTGAAGATTTTCAATCCTCAACTTTTATGATGAATGGAAGTGTTGAGGAGCAATTGAGTATATCCACAAACATGCTGCAAATAGCAACACTAGATGACCTAATCTACTCATGCCTTGTTCGTTGAGATACAATAAATCCTCTAACCTGACAAGCTATTTTCCCATTGGCGTTCAACTCCCTCAACTGCAGCTGCAATAGCACTACCTTGTTCAGCAGCTTTTTCCATTTTTGATATAGCATCATACAAGCATCTTGTAATATCCAGCATGGCAATAACTTCGTCATTCTCTACTACAGGAAGGTGCCTAAATTTCCCTACAAAAGACCAAGCAAATGAAAAGTGAGTTAACCCACAAAGAATAAGAAATTTTGAACCTAGAAACAATACAGTGTTTAAAAAAATATGAGAGGAACAACAAATTTTATTACAATATGATATAGTCCTGAAACATCAAAGCTTCTGCTAGGAAAGTACCCCTTCTCTGGTCTAAAGCATATCATCAACTGGAAATATGTACTATTTACCATGCAAAATAGAGTAAACAACTCTTCCATAACTTCAAATTTCCTAGCTCTGTAAGTTACTGAAAACTTGTTACCAAAGGCAATGTTTATTAAAAGTAAAGTTATGTTACTTTCACTGAAGCATGATTTATGCATGTTAATCAAAATGCAAAGATCATAGTATTGTGCAAAATCTAGGTTAATCTTAAATATTGATGAGACATATGTCTTTACAATTCCTTGCATAAATATGGCTTGGAGATTTTAGCAAAGAAAGAAATCATATTAAACAAAAAAAGCTAAATGGAAAACAATACCATTTACAGCATCAGGCACTGTATAATCCACCACAATAAGGTCAAGATTCTCCTGAATGATAGAAGACAGAAGACTTTCTCTTTCAGATGGACCATGTATCTGAATCTCGGTAGAGCCAACTATTATATTTCTACAAACTATTGTTAATGCGATAGGATTCAAAACTGTTGTTAACAAACTAGTGTAGAGGAAACTCCTTTCTGGATCTAGTAATATGATATAGCTTCAATCTGATATAGCTTCAAAATTAAATGCTATACTTACACATCTCCGCAAGAGCTGCTAAGAAGACACGTCTCCGCAAGAACTCCTTTCTGGATCTAGTAACAAACTAGTGTAGAGGAAACTCCTTTAGTGATTATTTATCAAACTATCACTAAGTAACAACAACTTCTTTGCTTCAGGCAACACCAAAGGAAAGTAATACAATATATTGCTGAGAGCTGCTAAGAAGCTATCATGAAACCTACATAGCTAACATATTTAGATTCTATTGCTAATAAAGGATGTAAAAGAAGAAACATACCCTTTTCCTAAAGGTTCGAGCCTGTAGCTACTTCCAGATCTCAACCATCTTTTGCTCTTCCCAAGTGGAGGTAGAGCAAGGGAGACGATGGGTTCTCCAAGTGGAGAATCGAAGAGAGGGCAAAGAAGAGAATGAAGGAGAAGTAGAAGGAAATAAGAGATGACCATTAGGACAACTTGAAAAAGATACCTAGGGCTGAATCCAGTGATCCCGCCATTGACCGTGAGGGGCGACGATGAAACATTTGAGCGAAATGAAGATGGAGCGGCGATGAAACCTTGTGCGGCGATTTCTTGCACGAACTTCTTGTGCGGCGATTTCGTGTGCGAAGGGTGACATCGGGCGAGAGGGAAAGGAGGAAGGGAGAGGGGTCGACAAGGGTGGGGTTCGGGCGGAGAAGCTAGGGCATGGCAAAAATAAGAGACTGAGGATTTAATAGTTCGTTATTTTTTTTGCAGTTGGATATCCACCGTTGATTTTGTTTATTGCTTGAACAGCACAACAATACAACAACAACAGTTTAATATAACTGTTGTCTATTGTCATAATAGACAACAGTTTATCACATCAGTTGTTGTAAATCCCGCCTATAGACAACAGTTATTTTATAACTGTTGTCGTTGAGTATACATACGACAACATTTTATTATTACTGTTGTCTTTTTACGTATACAGACCAACAACAACAACGGTTAATACTAAAACTGTTGTTAAATTGACATAAGACAACACTTTATCAAAAAACCGTTGTCGATTATGTGTTGTTGAATGCAAAAATTCTAGTAGTGAATGCCACTCTATTTCCTCGGACACCTGGGTACTTGATACTGGGTGTAGCTCACATATATGTAATGACATACAAGGGCTAAGGAATAGAAGAAGACTCGTCAAGGGAGAAGCAAATTTGCGAGTTGGAAATGGAGCAAAGATTGCTACTGTTGCCATCAGAACATATTTGCTAAAGCTCCCTACTGGACTTGTCTTAGAATTGGATAATTGTTATTTTGTTCCTTCGTTAATAATGAATATTGTATCTATTTCATGCTTGAATGAAAAGGATTATCATTTAACTTTTAGTAACAATTGCTGTTACATAACTTTAAATGGTGTTCTTTATGGGACCGGAACTTTATTCAATGGTATCTACACATTAGATTTATCCGGTGTCGTTTTCAATATCGAAGTTAGCAAGAAACGTGCTCGAATAGATTATCAAATAGACTCCTATATGTGGCATTGTCGTCTTGGCCATGTAAGCAAGAAACGCATGACCAAATTACACCGATGTGGAATTCTGGAATCATTTGAACCTGGTTCATTTGATACATGCGAATCATGCTTAAAAGGCAAGATGACCAAATTACCCTTTTCCGAAAAAAGTAAACCAGTGGGAGAATTGCTTGGTCTAATACATACTGATGTATGTGGACCAATGTCAACTCTTGCACAAGGAGGCTATAGCTACTTCATTGCCTTTATCGATGATCACTCACGATTCGGGTATGTGTTCTTAATGAAACACAAATCTGAAACTTTTGAGAAATTCAAAGAGTTCAGAAGTAAAGTAGAGAAACAGCTTGGCAAAAGTATTAAGATACTTCGATCCGATCGGGGTGGTGAATACTTAAGTCAAGAGTTTCAAGATTATCTTAGGGACAATGGGATATTGTCTCAATGGACTCCGCCATATACACCACAGCATAATGGTGTATCTGAGAGGCGTAACCGAACCTTGATGGACATGGTTAGATCTATGATGAATCATGCAACTCTTCCAAAATCCTTTTGGGGATATGCGCTTAAGACAGCTGTTTACTTACTAAATAGAGTCCCGACCAATGTAGTCTCTACTACTCCATATGAGACGTGGAATAGTATGAAACCTCATTTATCTCACCTAAAGATATGGGGTTGTCCTGCTTATGTAAAGCGGACTGTATCAGACAAATTGGATGCTAAGTTTGATAAATGTCTATTTATTGGATACTCTAAGAAAATGAAAGGTTACCAATTCTATCATCCCTTGGAACAAAAGATGTTTGTTTCAAGGCATGCTGTATTTCTAGAAAAAGAATTTCTTTTACAAGAAAACAGTGGGAGTAGCATTGAACTTGAAGAAGTTCAAGAAACTCCAATAGACATTACAGAGACACCTAGTCTACACCCACAACCGAGAACTCATGATGATGAGCTATCAGTTGAACCTAAAACAACACCACCTCTTCGTAGGTCTGATAGGACACGCAATATTCCAGAGAGATACAAATTTCTCAAAAGTGAATCGAACGACGTGTTACTCATAAGCGATGACGAACCTATCAGTTATGAAGATGTTCTGAAAAATTTAGAAAGGGATAAATGGCTTGAAGCCATGAAGTCGGAAATGGATTCCATGTACAAAAATCAAGTATGGGACTTGGTTAACCCACCTGAAGGGATTAAGCCCATAGGGTGCAAGTGGGTTTTCAAGAAGAAAACCAACATGGAAGGTAATGTTGTTACCTTTAAGGCTAGATTAGTGGCAAAAGGATATCGGTAGAAAAAAGGAATTGATTATGTCGAAACCTATTCGCCAGTAGCTATGCTTAAATCCATTCGGATGCTCCTGGCCATAGCAGCTCATTATGATTATGAGAAATGGCAAATGGATGTGAAAACAGCTTTCCTTAATGGAAACCTGCTTGAGGATGTATACATGATACAACCTGAAGGTTTCACATCGATTAATAAAACCAAAGTATGCAAGCTTCGACTATCCATATACGGACTAAAGCAAGCATCCAGGAGCTGGAACATCCATTTTGATGAGACAATCAAAGAGTTTGATTTCTGACAAAATCCTGACGAACCTTGTGTGTACAAGAAGGTTAGTGGGAGTGCAGTCGTATTCCTAGTGTTATATGTCGATGACATATTACTTATAGGAAACGATATATCAGTCTTACAGTCAGTTAAAATTTGGTTGTCCAATACTTTCTCCATGAAAGACCTGGGAGAAGCAACCTATATCCTTGTGATTAGAATCTATAGAGATAGATCAAAACGGTTGCTTGGTCTTTCGCAGTCTACATATATAGACCGAGTGCTAGAAAGGTTTAGCATGTCGGAATCCAAGAAAGGTTACCTTCCCATCCGACATGGGATCAACCTTTCGAAGTCTATGTGCCCGCGCACAAAAGACGAGAGGATTTGCATGAGTAAGATTCCTTATGCATCCGCGATAGGATCTATCATGTATGCTATGTTATGTACTAGGCTCGATGTATCGTATGCTCTGAGCGTCACAAGAAGATACCAGTCTGATCCAGGAATGGATCATTGGGCGGCTGTCAAGACAATCCTCAAGTACTTAAGAGACACTAAGGATGTGTTCCTAATATATGGAGAAGGTGATATGGTAATACATGGGTATACAGATGCCATGTAACGACCCGGAAAATTCTCTCAATATTTTCTTTAAAATATTGATCATGTCTAGATAATTTTCCGAGGGACCTAGACATATTAGTACGAACCTTAGCCTAGAAATCCATGATTTTTCTCATTTAAATTGAGAAACTAAGTACTAATGGGTCTTATATGGGCTTTTCTAGTACCATGATTATTAGGGGATTTTAGGTAGAATTTAATATAAATATAAATGGATTTTAATTAGGAATATTAATATGATTATGGGTGAGTTTTAGCATGGTTTCCTATTTAAATTGAGAAGTTAAGTACTAATGGGCCTTATATGGGCTCCAAAAATGGGTTTTAATTAGGTAGAATTTAATATAAATATAAAAGAATTTTAATTAGGAATTTTACCATAATTATGGGGGAATTTTTAAGGAATTTTTGAAATAATAGAAAATAAAATAAAAAAAATTAGTGCATGCACCAAGGATTGAACCTTGGACCTCTTGTACAACAATGCATGCTCTAACCAATTCACCTAGCAAGGGAGTGCTATGAGTAAATGAAATGGATTATGGTTAAGGCTTAAGGAAAATGAAAAGACGCCATGACTCTTCACTTACCCTCCTTAATGTGTTATAAAGAGGGAGCATGGGAGTTACTTTCTTCTTCCTCCTCCCTCATTCTAGCCGAAATCCCAAGAGGGGATTCTCCCTTGGAAAAGTTCACCTAAGGCTCCATCACCAAGATCCAAGGCTTTTACAAGGGTACAAAGGCTAGGGGTGGTTAAGAAGCAACAAGATCTTCATCCTTCTCCCAAATCTAAGGTCTATAATCAAGATCAACCAAGGTAAGACTCCCTCACCTGTGGTATAATAGTTCCTTACGATTTTTAGCATGATATAAAGTTGGTTTTGGAGTTTGATGTTGAGAAAACTATGTTTTGGACCCTATCATATTCGGCCACCATGGGTTTTTGGTCCATAATGATGTTAAAAATCTAAATCATGTTTTCTAATGTGTTATCATGATGAATATGGGATAAATATAATTTTTGGAGAATTTTTGGAGTACCCTAAAGACCCCTTAGGGTTTGGGACTCTCACCATGATTCTTTGGTTAGGAAAGGGCTTAACCTTTCAAGTATGTACTTTGGGTATCCCCATGATTCAAAAGGAGGTTTAAAGTGAATTGTATGAATTTTCACAAGGTCTTGTGACCCTTGTAAGTTTCGGCCAAGAGGGTTCTAGGGCAAGAAATTAGGGCTTACCTCAAGTAAGGGGTCCAATGGCCCCTATGGTAGGGTATGGTTGGTGTTTAATGTTTGATTGGGGATTTTATGGAATTTTTCCATGCACCCATGACCTTGTAGGGTTTCGGCCAGCCCTAAGAAGGAGGCCTAAAGGTTAGGGATAACCCTAATCATGAGCCCTAATGGCTTCCCATGGCCTTATAGGTAATGTATGGTTGTTCTTTATCTTATGTTATCTTACATGTTAATTGAATGATGGAACCCTCCCTTATAGATTTCGGCCAAGCAAGGTAAATAGGATTTGGGAGGAGTTATGGTGTGAAGAATGACGGTTTATACTTATTTATGAAGTATATATAAAGGTTCAAGCATGTGGTAGAAATTAAGTTACCTATACCCCTAACCCTAAGCACCATGTTTTATGTTTTATGTTTATGGTTGGATGCCATGCTTAATAGGGTTTATTTATGAATGTCATGTGTTCTATGCCATGCACTTGAATGGTAGGTAGTATGTTTTTGGAAGTCCTACTTATGTATGCTTGGGATGAATACCATGCTTATGTATGAAATGCCATGTTTACCTTATATATCATGATTATGCAAACTCTATGGATTAAGATGATTGCCTATGCAAACATGTCATGTTCAATGAATATAATGCAATGCTTACCTTATATGCCATGATCATGCAAGCACTAGAAATAAGAATGATGTTTATGTAAGTAGGCCATGTTCTATGAATGAAGATGCATGTTATGTTTATAAATGAAGATGCATGTTATGTTTATGAATCAAAGTACATGCTATGTTTTATGAATAAAGATGCATGCCATGTTTATGAATAACGGCATGGTCGACGGTACGACGGTACGAGGGTCATGAGGACCGGTAAATGGGCTGGTAGATGGGCCGGTAGACGGGCCGGGTCGTTACATATGTTATGTTTATGAATGAAGATGCATGCCATGTTTTAT
The DNA here is from genome assembly GCA_024364735.1 of Boesenbergia rotunda. NCBI lineage: Eukaryota > Viridiplantae > Streptophyta > Magnoliopsida > Zingiberales > Zingiberaceae > Boesenbergia > Boesenbergia rotunda. The sequence continues at coordinate 649,981 of JAGFNQ010001257.1, forward strand.
GAATAAAGATGCATACCATGATGTATGAATGATGAAGCATATGAAGTATTTTACTTTATGAATGGGCTTGTACCGGACCGAAGTATGGGTCCAATGGATGGGCACCTTAAGAACGCCCCGGTTCTGGACTACCGACTATGCTGTCCACGGTTCTGGCACTACCGAAGCTATGCAACAGGGATGGGCACCTTAAGAATGCCCCGGTTCTGGGACTACTGACTATGCTGTCCTTACCCTAGTAGGTCGGGGCTCGCTACCTTGTATTTACTTAGGGATGCGTGCTTATGATGTATGTATGTGGTACAAGCTGGGGACCCCCAATGATGTTATGATTATGTTTAAGTATTTAAAAGTATGATTTTAAAAGTTAAGCATCCTTATGTATATGCATTTGACTCATGCATCCATTCATGATATGCACTTATGCTTATGTTATGATAAGAACCATGCTATGCTTATGTTATGATAAGAACCATGCTATGCTTATGCTATGTTAAGAACCATGCTATGCTTATGCTATGTTAAGAACCATGCTATGCTTATGTTATGTTAAGAACCATGCTATGCTTATGTTATGTTAAGAACCATGCTATGCTTATGTTATGATAAGAACCATGCTATGCTTATGCTATGTTAAGAACCATGCTATGCTTATGTTATGTTAAGAACCATGCTATGCTTATGTTATGTTAAGAACCATGCTATGCTTATGTTATGTTAAGGACCATGCTATGCTCATGTTATGTTAAGAACCATGTTATATGCTTTATGTTTATGTTATGCCATGTATCATGCATGTTAAGAATGTCTCTTTATGTTTATGTTTATGCCATGTATCATGTCATGCTACGAACGTTTATCATGTTTATGTTTATGCCATGCTACGAATGTTTATCATGTCTATGTTGATGCCAAGTATTATGCCATGCTACGAATGTTTATTATGTCATGTTTATGCCAAGTATTATGCCATACTACGAATGTTTATCATGTTTAGGTTTATGCTATGCTACGAATGTTTATTATGTTTATGTTCATGCCATGTCAAATATATGCTAAGTGATCATAAATGCTGATGTTCTAATTAGAGCACCAAGTATGTAAATGTTTCATGTGCTCATTATTAAGTGATGAATGGTTTTAGTGAGTAGGAAAGAGTCATACTAAGCCTGTGTGCTTATAGTCTTATTTCCTTATACCGCAGATCACGTAAGGGGATAGTAAGGAAGCAGCAGGAGGGCAATAAAGCGTGTGTGTGGTAGTGACTTGGCCAAGAAATAATGTGGTTGCTCGTCTTATGATAGAACTTTACCTTTACCTTTTATGTGCTTGAATAGTGACTTATGTGACTCTATGACATGATGCTAAATATGACATGATGCTAAGTATGACATGATATGATGCTAAGTATGAAGTTAATATGCCAAGTTCCCATGTCATGATGTTAGGGATGATAGTAGGTGCATGTAGGTGTAAGTTTAAAGTTTCCCGCTGCATTATGATGTCCACCTGCCCTACTCATGTTAACGTAACGCCGCTTTATGGAAAAAAAAGCGGGTGTTACATGTCAGTTTCCAGACAGATAATGATGACTCCAAATCTCAGTCCGGATACGTATTTATTTTGAATGGAGGCGCAATAAGTTGGAAGAGTTCTAAGCAAGACACCGTAGCGGATTCTACCATAGAAGAGGAATATATTGCAGCTTCGGAAGCAGCAAAGGAAGCAGTCTAGATCAAGAAGTTTATCTAAGAACTTGGTGTGGTTCCAACCATTGATGAAGCAATACCGGTTTACTACGACAACAATGGAGCTATTGCACAAGCGAAGGTACCAAGGTCTCATCAGCGATACAAACATGTGCTTCGCCGCTATCATTTGATCAGAGAGATTATAAGTAGGAATGATATACAAATTGAGAAAATTCCCACTGAAAGGAATTTAGCGGATCCTTTAACTAAGGCCTTGCCTCAAAGCAAGTTTGAGGGTCATGTTAGAGCCTGTGGTATTGGGTACCGTAGTGATTGGCATTAGGCCAAGTGGGAATTTGTTAGTGATATGAGAGAAGTGTCCTAAGGCAATCGCCTTATGATTGTAATCATTTATTTTAATAAATGAATATTCACTATTTAAGTATACATGTTTGTGTATTTGATTGAGATCTTAAACTCATTTACTGAATGTCCGCAATACAATTCATAGCATGAGAGAATTTGTGATGAATTCACAACTAGTGATTATCTCTATATGTGCAATTGTGAAGTATTGAAATTGTCCCTAGTCGATGAATTGATAAATACGAACACTATCAATTCTGTTGAGACTAGCATGAGTTATTCTCTAATCAGCTAATTCTCACTAGCTGGTGACATTGAGATGTCCGGAGATAAACATGAATGCTAGTTAAGGGAACTAGTTCATTGGAGTGACTGGCTGTAAAACTTTATATGGTAGTCTACATATAAATATGTCAGTGAAGTTCTTACTGCAGCTTAAGTGCGATGTTCCTTTGACTTGCGGTGTTCAAGTCATCTTGGTCATGGAGACTTATACTTTGACATCTTAAGCAAGCATCTCCAAGGAGGTGTGGACCCTGGATGATTGGGTTTAAGCCGAAGTGCCCGAAGATGTTTGAACAGCCTACAAAGGATTCACTACTCCTTGCGAGGAGATGTATACCTGAGGCCTATCGTCGGATTGTTACTCAAAGCCTCTGCCCAGAGCATGACATGTTCAGAGTATGAAACTCTTAAATACATGAGAGTAATTAGAATCCGTAGGTCGAGAAAACATTACTTGGGCTAGGTGTAACGTAGTCAGCCTGGTGGGGTGTAGCGACCCCGCCTTCTCTACCTTAGACGAATCGTTACTTTATCTCTACTCCTTGACTCTAATGCACGACTAGGAATGCAGAACTTTTTTTTTTTTTCTTTTGAATCCCTCTAGGGATGATATTCTAACTCTACTAGTCATGCATGATACAATGGCACACTTCTTTTCATCTGTAGAACTTCTCGACAATGGTACCAGTCGACTGCGATCTAACCAGTCGACTGGTATCGGCCACAGAAAGTTTCTGGGCGCGGCACCAGTCGACTGGCCTCTTGGCAGTCGACTGATGCATCGAACAGAAGCTACTGTTCGATAGGCCAGTCGACTGATACTGAACCAGTCGACTGGCACGCCTGAAAGTCTGAAATTCAGATTCGAAGCCGTGTTTCAAAACTCCACCAAACTTATAGCTTCAAGCCGTACAAAGACACAACACCATTTCTATACTCTATACTAGTTTCCTAAACATTTTAGCCAATCAAAACAACTTCATAAACTCGAAATTAGAACTTTTGCGGAAGAAATTAAGTTATGAAAATCTATATGAACTTTAAACAAGAGTTTTGTACCAAACTTAACTCCTATGCATTCATAATACCAAAACACATGTTCTACACTTTACTAAAGCATTTTGGAATGTAATGCAACTTTTCTAGGCATATTTATAGCAATAAAAACTTGATTCAAAGGGAAACTCACAATATCTTGGCACATGCATCAAATAGCTCCATCAAGTATCAATATTCAAAACTACTCACACTTATACTCATCCAATGCAATCATAAGGATATGTATGCTAAATGAAATGACATGGAATCTTTACTTGTGGTTTAGGACATGCAAAATAACTAAAACGCAAATACTTGAATAAATGCTATATGATCCAACTTAAACTAAGACTTTATAATAAATGCACTTTAAGTCCTTCATTCTTCTTGTCCCAAGGACCTCTCCAAGGTCAGCCACCACACACACGTCACTCAGCACCGCCTTGTCGCCTTCCTTCAGAATTGCTTGCCTTTACCTTTACCTGCAGCAAGAGGAAATGCAACTAATAAGCAAAAAGCTTAGTAAGTACTATCTAGCTCACAAAATCTCGAAAATGTGCAAACATGCTTTTTAAACAATGTGAAATCACATGAGATACTTTTATGCTTAAAAGAAAACTAAACTATGTATACTCAAGCATTAATAAGTCTCAACTTACTTGTTCTTGGCTTAACTTGAACTTTAGCAATTCATTAACTTTAAATCTTCCTTTAACTTTTAGAAAACTTCTTTAAACTTTAGAAAACTTTGCTAAAGTATATACTTGAAAATAATAATCACTTGGATCCACTTAAGACGTAAGTACCATCTTATGCGCGTTCCCTAAAAGGTTGGGGTAGCGAGCCACCAATCCTAATAGAGCAGACCTTGGTCTACCAGGGCCAAGACCTTGGAATTAGACACCTGGATTTCTTTAACGACGCCCTTGGACGCCGGGTACTGGCCTTAGAAAATAAAATAGCTTTTCCTTCTTTTCTTTCTTATCTTTAAATGCCTTGGCATTTTAACGAGCACCTTGTGTGCCCAAATCCCTAAGTCTTGACTTTTGGGGATTTCTTAAGGCCTTGGCCTTTTCTTTTCTTATCTTTATCTTCTCTTTTCTTCTCTTATAACTTTTCTTAGTCCCTAACCTCATATAGGGTACTTAATCAAACTTATACAAGCATGAATTAAACTAGAGTTACATGCAAAAATCGTAACTAAAGGAAAATTTGCATCTTTAACTTTCTAACGGGAAAAACTTGCGGAAAAACCACCTCTTACTGTAGGTGAGCAGTACTTACATCGATATCTTGGACTTACAACCAAGATTGACGTCTAGGGCTCGGGAGAAACTTGAGATCTCGATGAACCGTTCGCGCCTACGCATTCCTCTCGTCGAGACGAACGAAACGCTCCTCCCTCCTTGCTTCTTCCTTGGCCGGCGCCCCCTTAGAAGAGGAGAGGGGGTCTTGGTGTGGTTGGCGTGCGCACAAGAGAGGGGAGGGGGGTCGGCGGATGGTGAGGAAGGGTTTTGCCGAAAACCAAAAAGAAATAAAAGAATCACTTAAGTTCCTATATTTATACCAAGGGGTATTTCGGCCCAACTTATAATCTAACTTAATATTTCTCTATTTTCTTTCAGCACACCCCTGCTGGGGCTCCTGGTTAACCCGACCAACTTAAGTCATTGATCCCACCGGAGGTCTCGGGTTCAAAACTCATCCAGGCAACTTTTTGCCGAAAATTCTATTTCTTTTAATAAAATACTAAACGGACTCGGAAAATTCCATAAAAATATTCTAAAAATTCCTAAAAATATCTAGAATATTTCTAAAACATTTCTAACTAATTTCAAGGACTTTAAGGACTTAAAGTGGAAATTTTGGGGTGTTACAATCCCCCATACCTTATGAAAAGTTCGTCCTCGAACTTAGAATAATTCTGGATATCTTTCTCTCATGCTGTCCTCACGTTCCCAAGTAGCCTCCTCATGCTGTTGATTCTGCCAGATGACCTTCACTAGGGGCACTTCTTTGTTTCTTAATCTTTTAACTGCTTTGTCCACTATCTGTGTCGGTCTGCTCTCATAGCTAAGATCTTCTTGGATCTGTACTGACTGAGGCTGAATCACTTGGCTAGGGTCGTGAATACACTTCTTTAGCATAGAGACATGAAAGGTACTGTGGATAGCTGACATATCCTCTGGCAAGTCTAGCTCATAGGCTACCTTCCCAACTCTCTTTATAATCTTGTAGGGTCCTATGTAGCGAGGACTCAGCTTGCCCTTTTTGCCAAATCTCATCACTCCCTTCATAGGAGCGACCTTGAGAAATACTGAATCTCCAACTTGGAATTCAAGTGGCCTACGGCATGTGTCAGCATAACTTTTCTGTCTACTCTGGGCAGTCTCAATCCTCTGGCGGATCGTCTGGATAGCCTGAGTGGTCTCATCTATAAGCTCAGTCTGGCTGCCTAGTCCTGACTCCATCTCTTTCTTCTCACCAGCTTCTTGCCAACATATGGGTGATCTGCATTTCTTGCCATACAATGCCTCATAAGGTGCCATCCTGATGGTGGCCTGATAGCTATTGTTGTAGGCAAACTCAGCTAAGCACAGAAATTTGCACCAACTGCCTTTAAAGTCCAACACACAAGCCCTGAGCATGTCTTCTAAAATCTGATTTACTCTCTCTGTTTGTCCATCTGTCTGGGGATGGAAAGCTGTGCTGAACTGAAGTCTGGTGCCTAGGGCGTCCTGAACACACCTCCAAAAATGGGAGATGAACTACCCATCTCTGTCAGACACGATCGACCTCGGAACTCCGTGAAGCCTGATCACTTCTTTCACGTACAGCTGTGCTAACTGCTCTACCGAATGCGATAACTTGATGGCTAGGAAGTAAGCAGACTTGGTCAATCTGTCCACTATCACCCATATTGCATCGTGTCCATGGGTGGTCCTTGGGAGACCTGTGATAAAATCCATGGATATCTCTTCCCACTTCCACTCTGGAATGGGAAGAGGCTGCAGAACTCCTCCTGGTCTCTGGTGCTCTGCTTTGACTCTCTGGCAGGTCAAGCAGGTACTGATATATCTGGCCACGTCTCGCTTGAGTCCAGACCACCAGAACCTTTGCTTTAAATCTTGGTACATCTTGGTAGAACCAGGATGCATAGAGTATGGGGTACTGTGGGCTTCTTCTAAAATATTCTTTCTTAGTTCCTCATCATTGGGGACGCAAAGGCGGTCTCCAAGATAGAGGATGCCGCTGTCTGATACTCGAAACTCTGAATTTTCTGCCTCTTGGATCTCCTGCTTGTTCTTCTGGATCTCTGGGTCTTGACTTTGCTTTCTTTGTATATCCACAAGCAGGGTTGACTCTAGAGTCAATGCAGAAAGTTGCCCAATTATTTCCTCGACTCCAAAATTCTTTATTTCTTTCTGAAGTGGTGGAGACAGTGATGATAGGGACATCAGTGCTGCACAGGATTTCCTGCTCAGTGCATCCGCCACTTTATTAGCTTTACCTGGGTGGTAGAGGATTTCACAGTCATAATCTTTGACCAACTCTAGCCACCTGCGCTGCCTCATATTCAGGTCCTTCTGAGTGAAGAAGTACTTCAAACTCTGATGGTCTGTGAAGATTCTGCACTGCACTCCATACAGGTAGTGTCTCCAGAGCTTCAGTGCGAAAACCACAGCTGCTAGCTCAAGGTCGTGGGTAGGGTAGTTCTTCTCATAGTCCTTGAGCTATCTGGAGGCATATGCTATTACTTTACCGTCTTGCATGAGGACAGCTCCAAGGCCCATCTTGGATGCATCACTGTAGATGTCAAAGGCCTTGTCACTCTTTGGAACAGTCAGGATGGGAGCACTAGTCAATCTTTTCTTCAGTTCTAGGAAACTGTGCTCACATTTATCTGACCACTCAAACTTCTGGTTCTTTCTGGTCAGGGCTGTGAGTGGAGAGGCTATTCTGGAAAAGTCCTCCATAAATTTTCTGTAATATCCTGCCAGGCCTAAGAAGCTTCTGATTTCACTGGCATTCTTGGGTCTACACCAGTTGCTGACTGCTTCTATCTTGGCTGGATCAACTTGAATGCCTTCTTTGGATACAATGTGACCTAGGAAGGTCACCTGATCTAGCCAAAACTCACACTTTGAGAATTTTACATAGAGCTTCTCCTGCTGAAGGATCTGCAGCACTATCCTCAAGTGTGTAGCATGGTCCTCTGGAGTCTGTGAGTATATGAGAATATCATCAATAAATACAATGACGAATTTATCGAGATACTCTCTGAAGATGTGGTTCATCAGCTCCATGAAGACTGCTGGAGCATTGGTTACTCCAAAAGGCATTACTACAAATTCGTAGTGGTCGTATCTTGTCCTGAAGGCCGTCCTGGGGATGTCACTTTCTTTAACCTTTAGCTGATGATACCCAGAACGCAGGTCTATCTTCGAGAACACTGTAGCCCCTTTGAGTTGATCAAATAAATCATCTATTCTAGGAAGGGGGTACTTGTTCTTGATGGTTACCTTGTTCAGAGCTCTGTAGTCTATGCACAGATGCATAGACCCATCCTTCTTCTTGACGAAAAGTACAGGAGCTCCCCAGGGTGAATGACTCGGGCGGATGAAGACCTTGTCTAGTAGCTCCTGGAGTTGCTCTTGTAATTCTTTCAGCTCTGCAGGAGACATATGATAGGGGGCCTTCGAGACCGGACCGGTACCTGGCACTAGCTCGATCTCGAATTCCACTTCCTTGTTGGGCGGTAGTCCAGGTAGTTCTTCTGGAAACACTTCTGGATATTGGCAGACTACCCGTACATCCTCCTGCTTGAGTTCTTTCTTTGCTTCTGAGTCCACTACGTGGACGCGAATAGAGGCGGAGCTTCCAAGGGACGCTTGCGGTTGGATCTCGTCCCTTCCTTCGAGTTACGCAAGGTAATACGTAAATTAGTTTACGTTTCTGCAAAATTTTAAATATATGATCATGTCTACACAAGATAAAATTGCATACTTAGATGTGTGGTTAAATAATTTGAGAAATTATTTATGCTAAACCTTCCGCTGTACGTAATTAATTTTAAAATTACGAACCCGCATCCATGTCAACATGCACCCGGTCCCAACACTAGTCCCACTAGGTGTGCCAAGTCCCACTAGGTGTGCCTAGTCCCACAGATCTTTTCCACTTCACCTAGTCCCACTAGGTGTGCCTAGTCCCACTAGGTCTTTTCACATGCCAGTGTGCGATCTCCCAGATCCACCTGGACTTCACCTAGTTCCTCTTGGTGTGCCTAGTCCCACTAGGACTTTTCCCATGCCAGCGTGCGATCTCCCAGATCCACCTGGACTTAATCCAAATTCATTCAACCAAACCTAAATCGTTGTCAACACCAAAACAACAATCGGGCCAGACTGCATCAACAAATCTCATCCTCCAATCTCTACCACAGAGTTTTGAGAAGTTTCGCCTAAGCTACAATATGGACAAGCGTTCATATTCGTGGGCAGAACTTCTAATAGAACTTGAGGCGGCAGAGGCATTTTCTCTTTCATAGACTTTCATTGCTCAAGAGGTTTCTACTTCTAAACTGAAAGGAAAGAAGAAGAAGAAGCATGCTCGAGCAAAGAAAGTAGCAGGATTACAGGGATCTCAGGGATGGATAAAGAAGCCAAAAGGAAAGTGCTCTGTGTGCAAGCAGTCAAGACATTGGAAGGTGGACTGTCCCCGCCGTCAGGGTAATAATTCAGGTATATTTTCTTCTTTTATCATTGTAACATGTTTATCGGTGATATCTACCGGTACTTGGTGTGTAGATACGGATGCCACTAATCATGTCTGCATTTTTGTGCAGGGGTTCCAGGAAACCCGACGGCTAGCTGAGGAGGATATTACTGACTACAGGGATAGGCTATGGAGATGACTTTTGTAGTGGGAGTTTAGTTGTTCATTTATGTCTTTAGCAAAGGATGATATAGTTTTGGTTTTATAGAGATTGTCTTTTTGTACTTAATTTTTGGAAAGAACTTTTGTTTAGTTTCTGGAATAAGATATTCTATTATTTTTATTTGTTAAAAGAGGAATAAAAGAATTATCTGTTAAAGTGCATAAATAGGCAATTAGTTTAAAAACCAAAAGCTCCCATGATGCAATTAGATAGCTTATCATCTAACCAAAGTAAGAGAAAAGTTCCTTCCAAGAATAACCAAACATATATTTTGGCTCTAAGGCTTGGTCTTATTAACCTTTAGTGGGATTCAAATGTTGATAGCCAATGAGCCCTTGGGTTCATTGGTGGTGGAAGACTTGTCTTTCTTAAAATCTTTGGATCATACTTGGATGGTTAAAAGAACAAGTGGCTTTTTCTAAGCCTAGGGGCATAGAGCCAAAGGTATGTAGGAGTTGGTTCAATCTGATAAGTATAGGCCCTTAGTCTATCTTGAATAGAGGTAGTCTTGAAGATTTTGTTTATTTCATAAACAATTATTCAAGGGTCAAAGTACATTTACTTGATGTACCGCAAGACTAATTACTTTGATGAGGTCAAAGAATTCAAGTCTGATGCGGAGAGACATCAAAGTAAAACTATGATGTCATTACAATTAAATCATAGTGGCAAGTAACTCTAGGGATAGTTGTAGGACTTACTTATCAGTGATTGGGATTAGATCCCAATTCACTGCATCTTCTGTGTGATAATTAACATTTTGTTGATAAATTTAGGCTCTCAAATCCATATTTTGATGTATTTTTATATGCTTAAGTTTGCATTTACTTAAGGTCTCATGAATTACCTCTATTTTAGCTTTTGATTCAAATCTTTATATATTTGAGATATTTTGGCACTAAAATGTGAATCTAATTTTGTAGGCTTTGAATGATCATGGACCTAGATCATATTGGGTCAAACTTGAGTTCAGAATTGGCATTGATAAAAGGGATCAAGAGCTGGATCAATGTGAGCCGTCCGATCAAGAAATGGCTAGATCTAAGCCATCCATCAACTTCTGATCAATCCATGCTCAAGATAGAGTTAATCAAGTCCATGGATCATGATCTGAAGCTTGGAGCCAAATCAGAGTTAATCCAACCGTTGGATCAAGCTCGAGAAGGTCTAAGCCGTCCATTCAAAGATTAGGGCAATCTGAGCCACCTGATCTAGATCTGAACGATCCGAGCCAAGGAGGAGTAGATCAGAGCCACAAATCAAGATCTGGGATGTTTGGTTCAGATTTGAGAAGATCTGACCATTGGATGAGATCGGAACAATCACAGCCGTCCATATTTTCAAATTGGAATTTAAAATCAGAAACTCCCTCTTCCCAGGGTGGTCGTCGTGTGGCGTAGCCAGATCAAGTTTTCTTCGAGTTCTTCGCAGTTTCTCATCATTTTCTTTTCAATTTTCTTTCTCGATTGCACGACCAACATTAGATCTATTTCTTCTCAAGGTTTTGGATCATTGAGGTATGATTCCAGTTTAGTTTGCTAATCGAAATTGTTTTCTGGAAGTTTAGGTGAGGGTCTCACCGAAGCTACTGTTATTCCGATCGATCCTTGTTGGTGGCTGATTTCCGTCGTTCGGAGCTGTCGAAGCAACGTAGAGGGGTTCTCGAAGGTATTATGATAGTTTCTGTAACGCCCACTTTTTTTTTTCCCATAAGCGGCGATACGCTAAACTTACATGTGCATAGAAAACCTCTTAATGCAGCGGAATCATAAATTCTTTTCACATACTTTTAACCATGCAATTAGTGCTTAATCATATACACATTTCTAGCATCATGATATCAACCTTTCGTAACACATTCATAAGCTTCCATGCTCATTTCAGGTAACCTATTACCCGTATGCACAGCATCATGATTATTTACTTTTCATAATTCATTCCTAAGCCCTTTCAGGTAGCAAGTAGTTTATCCACAACTTCATAAGTAGTAGGTTGTTTCATAGGCATAGCTATCATAAGTAAAGCATAACCAACATAAGTATGGTACGATAACAACACATGCAATCAGTGAATTGAGAGGGACTCTTGGCCATGTCACTACCACACACACATGATCTTGCCTCTCCTGCTGCTTCCTTTGAAATCTCTTGCTTAATCTGCGGTATAAGAAAATAAAACTATAAGCACGGAGGCTTAGTAAGACCCTTTTCCTACTCAAAATCCATACATCGTATAAACATGAACATGGTAACTTAGCATAAACATAAATAAATCATAGCATCATAAATTAGCATGACTATAAATAAAATCATGGCATCCTAACTTAGCATAAACATACTTAGCATAAACATAAATAAATCATGGCATCATAAATTAGCATAAGCATAAATAAATCATGGCATCCTAACTTAGCATAAACATAAATAAATCATGGCATCATAAATTAGCATAAACATAAATAAATCATGGCATCATAAATTAACATAAATATAAATAAATCATTTGCATAAACATACCTTGCATAAACTTACTTTGCATAATATTCTTATCATAAATAGAATGCATAACATGGATGGATGCATGTGGCAAATGCATATATATATATATAAGGATGCTTAATCTTTAAAATCATGCTTTTAAATACTTTAATATAATCATAACATTCATTAGGCCCTGGCTTGTACCACATTCATACATTATATGCGCGCATCTCTAAGTAAATACGAGGTAGCTAATCTCGACCTACTAGGGTAAGGACAGCTTCATCGGTAGTCCCGAACAGTAAGGACAGCTTCATCGGTAGTCCCGAACCGTGGACATCTTCATCGGTAGTCCAGAACCGTGGACCTTACTTAGGTCTGGTACAAGCCCATTCATAAAATAAAATACTTTCACATGCTTCTTCATTCATAATCATTCATAGCATATTCATTCATTCATCATACTTAACATCATTGTTATGCCTTGAAGGCATGAACTTTAACTTCATTCTTCATTTTCATTCCATATCATCATTAAGCCTCGAAGGCATGAACTTTAACTTCATTCATCATTTTCATTCTTAAACATGACATATGTACACATCATCCATAAAGCATGGCATACATACAAATTATTCATAATCATGGCATACATACATATCATCCATAAACCATGACATACCTACATCTCAATCATAAAACATGACATACCTACATATCATTTCTAACTATGGCATACCTACATATTATTCATAAAACATGGCATACATACATATCACTCATAAATCATGGCACATGTCTAAACGTTTATAACCTAACATATAATTCATGACATATAAACTAAGTGTTTGGTTAACATAGAAATTCTTCCATCATACTTAAACATACATCTTGGTAACCTATAAACAAACCTCTTTGTAGGTTTAACCCAACCCTAGCCCTAGGTTATGTCCTTGGCAGAAAGTTCCAAGGGACCCTAGGTCCATGAAAACTTCACCTAAATTCCCAAACAACATCTCATACTTACATACTAGGCCATAGGAAACATTTGATTCCATACTTAAGGCCCACCCTAATCCTTTAACCCTAGTTCTTGCTCTTGGCCGAAACTTCATGGGTTCCTAATGTTCATGAAAAATTCTTATAAAAACCAAATTCCTACCCTTCATGCCATAGGAAAACAAACTTATGTGTTGAATGGTTAGATCAAGGCCCAAGCATGGGTTAGGGTTCTTGGCCGAAATTCATTAGGCTTTATAATCATGAAAATTTCATTTAAATCACCACTAACAACCCTTACATCATAATCAATCATAGGAACCATCATTTGAGAGTTTAGAAACTAAACCTAGCCATGAAACTTGCAAGTGACCGAAACCCTAACTTCTTCTTCATGGATTTTCATCTTAGATCTTAAATAACAACTTAGATCACATCTATATCAAGGAAAAGCCATTACACCACAGGTGAGGGAGTCTTACCTTGGGGTTTCTTGATTTTTCACCTTGATTATAGAGAATCAAAAGAACTCCTTAGACCTTAAGTCACCTCTAGCCCTTGTAACTTTGGGAAGCCTTTAGCTCTTGGAGATGAGACCCTCTTGTGAAGCTTTTCCAAGGAAAATCTTCCTTATGGTGTTCGACTAGGATGAGGGAAGGAGGAGGAAGAAAATCAAAGTGATGGAAGGGAGAAGGTAACTCCCAAACCCCCCTCTTTATAACCCATTAAGGAGGTAAATGAAGAGTCTCTCCATGACCCTTCATCTTCTTCTAAGCCTTAACCAATATCCACTTCATTCCCTCATAACATTCCCTTGCTAGGTGAGTTGGTTAGAGCATGCATGGTTGTACAAGGGGTCCAAGGTTCAATCCTTGGTCCATGCGCCTTATTTTTATTTTATTTTTCCTTTTATTTTCTATTATTTTTCCCAAAATTATGAAAATCCTCTAAAAATTCCCCCATAATTATGTTAATATTTCTCATTAAAACCCCTTTATATTTATATTAATTTTTACCTAAAATTCTCCAATAATTATGATACTAAAAAGCCCATATAAAGCTCATTAGTACTTAGTTTTCTCAATTTAAATGAGAAAAATATGGATTTCTAGGCCACATTTTGTATTAATATTTCTAGGCCCTCGGGAAATTATCTAAACCTGCTCAATATTTTAAGGAAATATTAAGAGAATTTTCTGGGTCGTTACAATCCCCCATACCTCGTGAAAGTTCATCCTCGAACTTAGAATAGCTTCGGGTACTTGCGCCTCATCTCGTCCTCGCGTTCCCAGGTAGCTTCTTCGAACCGTTGACTTTGCCATAGGACCTTGACTAAGGGTACCTCCTTACTCCTCAGCTTCTTGACTTCCCTATCCAAAATCTGGATGGGTCTACTCTCATAACTTAGGTCCTCCTGCACTTGTACTGTCCGTGGCTCGATCACTTGGTCCATATTTGGGATACACTTTTTAAGCAGGGACACATGGAATACATTATGGATAGCTGATATCTCTGGAGGTAGCTCTAACTCATATGCCACTTTACCGACTCTTTTCAGAATCAGGTATGGCCCCACATAGCGCGGACTTAGTTTTCCTTTCTTTCCAAATCTTGTCACCCCCTTCATAGGAGCCACTTTGAGAAATACCCAATCTCCAACATTAAATTCCAGTGGTCTATGCCGGACATCAGCATAACTCTTCTGCCGGCTCTGAGCAGTTTCTATCCGTTGTCGAATATTCTATATAGCTCGGGTGGTGCTATCGATGACATCCGTTGTGAGCCCCATTTCTTTCTTTTCACCACCCTCATACCAACAGATCGGAGACCTACATCTCCTCCCATACAACGCTTCATAAGGTGCCATTCCAATAGTAGCTTGGTAGCTATTGTTGTACGCGAACTCTGCTAAGCATAGATATCGACACCAGCTTCCCTTGAAATCCAAGGTACAAGCTCGCAACATGTCTTCTAGTACTTGATTCACCCGTTCAGTTTGCCCATCAGTCTGAGGGTGGAAGGCGGTGCTAAATCGTAATTTAGTGCCGAGAGACTTCTGAACATACTCCCAGAAGTGCGAAGTAAAGCGACCATCCCTATCTGAGATGATGGTCCTGGGAACTCCGTGAAGTCTGATTATCTCCTTAACATATAATTGAGCCAGTTGCTCAATCGAATAAGTCATCTTGATTGCTAAGAAGTGAGCAGACTTCGTCAGCCTGTCCACAATGACCCATATCGCATCATATCCATTTGTAGTCCGGGGAAGTCCTGAAATGAAATCCATTGAGATATCTTCCCATTTCCATTCCGGAATTGGAAGTGGCTGCAGAACTCCTCCGGGTCGCTGGTGTTCTACTTTCACTTGCTGGCAAGTCATGCAAGTACTGACATGTTGAGCCACATCTCTCTTCATACCGGACCACCAGAACTTTTCTTTCAAATCTTGATACATCTTGGTGGATCCTGGATGCATCGAATAAGGGGTTCCGTGAGCTTCCGCTAGTATTTTCCTTCGAAGCTCCGGATCATTAGGAATACATAGACGATCCCTAAGGTATAGTTCCCCCCCTTTTGCGATATGAAAACCATCGCCTTTTCCCTCTAGGATCTCCTGTTTTATTTTCTGAAGACTCAGATCACTATTCTATTTTTCCAACATATCCCCAAACAGCGTGGGTGATATTGTCATGGTGCAAAGTCGTCTGGTGACGACCTCGACCCCAAAATTAACCATTTCTCTTTCGAGTGGTCGGGGTAATCTAGATATAGACATCAAGGTGGCACTTGACTTCCGGCTGAGTGCATCGGCCACTTTGTTTGCCTTCCCTAGATGGTAGAAGATCTCACAGTCATAGTCCTTCACCAACTCAAGCCATCGGCGTTGCCTCATATTCAGGTCCTTCTGAGTGAAGAAATATCACAGACTCTAGTGGTCTGTATAAATTCGACACTGCGCTCCGTACAGATAATGCCTCCATATCTTAAGAGCGAATACCACTGCGGCCAGTTCCAGATCATGAGTGGGATAATTCTGTTCGTACTCCTTGAGTTGTCTAGAGGCGTAGGCAATAACCTTTCCATTCTGCATAAGTACAGCTCCAAGTCCTAATTTGGAGGCATCGCTATACATGTCAAAGCTCTGATTGCATTCTAGAAGGGTAAGGATTGGAGCGCTGGTAAGCCTCCTTTTTAGTTCCAAGAAACTCCTTTCACAGTTTTCTGTCCATTCATACTTCTTATCCTTCCGGGTGAGAGCCGTTAAAGGGGCTGCAATCCTCGAGAAGTCCTCTACAAATTTCCTATAATAACCTTCCAGCCCAAGAAAACTTTTGATTTCGCTGGCGTTCTTCGGCCGGCCCCAGTTATTCACAGCTTCAATCTTTATTGGATCCACCATAATCTCGTCTTTGGAAATGATATGGCCCAAAAAGCACACTTGATCGAGCCAGAACTCACATTTGGAAAATTTTGCGTACAGTTGCTTTTCCCGAAGAATCTCCAATACTATCTTTAGGTGCTCAGCGTGCTCTTCCTGGGTCCTCGAATAAATAAGGATATCGTCGATAAAGATGATCATAAATTTGTCGAGAAACGGCGAGAATACCCGATTCATAAGATCCATAAACATAGCAGGAGCATTCGTCACGCCGAAGGGCATAACCACAAACTCAAAATGCCCATACCTTGTTCGGAAAGTCGTCTTTGGAATATCCTTCTGTTTGACTCTAACTTGATGATAACCGGACCTCAAATCAATTTTTGAGAAAATAGTGGCTCCCTTTAGTTGATCAAACAGGTCATCTATCCTCGGAAGGGGATACCTGTTCTTGATCGTTACGTTGTTCAGCGCTCGGTAATCTATGCACATTCGCATAGATCCATCTTTCTTCTTCACAAACAGTACCGGAGCTCCCCACGGGGAATGACTAGGGCGAATAAAACCCTTATCCAGCAACTCCTGTAACTGTTCCTGAAGCTCCTTTAATTCAATCGGTGCCATACGGTAAGGTGCCTTGGAGATCGGGTTGGTACCAGGAACCAATTCGATCTCAAATTCCACCTCTCTATCAGGGGCTAAACCTGGTAATTCATCTGGGAAAACCTCTGGGTAATCGCATACCACCCGGACGTCTTCCAGCTTCTGGTCCTTCACCTGACTGGCATCAACCACATACGCTAGAAATCCAGTACATCCTTTGTCTAACATCTTCAGAGCTTGGAGAGTTGATAGATATTTCTCGAACATATAACCTGCCTCAGGTCGAAAGACCACCTTTCGCTTACAACATTCAATAGAAGCACCGTATTTACTCAGAAAATCCATCCCCATTATAACATCATAATCTTGCATGTCGAGTACTATCAGATCGCAGTAAAGTTCCCTTCCTGCAATTCCGACTGGCACAGCATGCAGTGCATGAGTGGATGTCATTATTTCCCCCGAAGGTAGAGTTGTTAAGAACCTGCAGTCTAACACTTGCGGAAGCCTATCTATCTTCATGGTATATGGCACCGAAATGAACGAGTATGTTGCCCCAGTATCAAATAATGCAGTAGCACACTAACTGAAAATAAATATCTGACTTGTGACAACCGTAGAAGCTTCCGCAACATCCTCCTTGGTAACCGAGAAAACCCTGGCATTTGTCTCTGTTGGAGGGGCCTCCAACAGCGGGGTACCCTCCAGCTCGGCTGGCATATAGTGTAATTTCGCTGGTGCCCCCTGGTACTGAGCTAGTGGTTGGGGAGAGGCCTGGTTCTTGGTAGGGCAGTAAGCCGCCATATGCCCTTCCACACCATAAATGTAACACCGGTTCGTACCCTTGCGACATTCCCTGGAGTGGTTTTTCCCGCATGTTGCGCATGGGGAAGGCTTGGGCTGTTTATTTGCTGGGCCCCCTTGAGAGTTGTTCCATGGCTTTCGTTTACCACTTTGATCTCCCTTCCAATTAGCTGGGGTGCTCTGGGACTTTTGACTTCTTTCATTCATCGCCTTCCTTTGCTGATTGATACTATTCAGATAGTGCTCAGTGAGTAAAGCACTACTAAACAGTTCCTCGGCGGTCTGGGGCCTGTTAACTCCACCAGCCACGTTCAGAGCTATTTCGGGCTGTAACATCTTCAGCATAAGTCGGACCCTCTCTTTCTTCGTGCGGACCAGCTCAGGGCACAGACGAGCCAGTCGATTAAATTTCTTCACGGCTTCATTGACCAAGAGGTTGCCCTGCTGGAATTCTGTAAACTCGTCGTAGTGTGTGGTTGTAACCCGCATATTGAAGAATTCTTCAAAGAATTCTGATTCGAAATCTGCCCACGCCATCTGGTTTACCTGTCTCTTGGTCCTGACCCTCTCCCACCACATTCTGGCATCCCCAGAAAGGCAGAATGATGCACACTTGACCTTCTCATGCTCAGGCCAGCCCAGCAGTTCCAGTGTACTTTCCACCGTCTTAAACCATGCCTGGGCGTCCCATGGTTCGCCGATACCCGAGAAATTTTCCAGCTTCAGTCTTAACCACTGGATCAAATAAGCCTCGTGTCGTGCCACAGTGGTCGAGCTCGGCGGAGGAGTGTGCGTAACCGTAGGCGCCCCAGGCACAACAGTCTGGTTCACTGGTGGAGTGGTAGAATTTTCCTGTTGGTTCATTAAGGTGTTAATGGTTTGCTGCTGCTCGGTAACTTGACGTTGGAGATGAGTTACTAATTGCATCAGGTCAGGTGTTGGAGTTGTCTCGTTAAGTCGGTTACTCTGTCTTCTAGCCATGTTTTTCTTCACCAAAGACAAGTATGGCCAATATCAATTTTTTTTTGTTCCTACACCTACATTATTCTGAATATTTGATTCATAAAAGAAGATAAATATCGTTCATAGTTACATATCATATGGTACTTTTCATCATAAACGTCGTTTTCATCATAAACATCGTTCATACTTGCATATCTTAAAATCATAAAACATCTTACTACTATCAGATATGTAAAGAGGTACTTACTTGGAAGCGGCAGGAAGGAGGCTTGATGTGTGTGTAGTGAGATGGTCACGGCTCTGATACCAACCTGTAACGCCCGCTTTTTTTTTTCATAAGAGGCGTTACGCTAAACTTACATGTGCATAGAAAACCTCTTAATGTAGCGGAATCATAAATTCTTTTCACATACTTTTAACCATGCAATTAGTGCTTAATCATATACACATTTCTAGCATCATGATATCAACCTTTCGTAACACATTCATATGCTTCCATGCTCATTTCAGGTAACCTATTACCCGTATGCACAGCATCATGATTATTTACTTTTCATAATTCATTCCTAAGCCCTTTCAGGTAGCAAGTAGTTTATCCACAACTTCATAAGTAGTAGGTTGTTTCATAGGCATAGCTATCATAAGTAAAGCATAACCAACATAAGTATGGTACGATAACAACACATGCAATCAGTGAATTGAGAGGGACTCTTGGCCATGTCACTACCACACACACATGATCTTGCCTCTCCTGCTGCTTCCTTTGAAATCTCTTGCTTAATCTGCGGTATAAAAAAATAAAACTATAAGCACGGAGGCTTAGTAAGACCCTTTTCCTACTCACAAAATCCATACATCGTATAAACATGAACATGGTAACTTAGCATAAACATAAATAAATCATAGCATCATAAATTAGCATGACTATAAATAAAATCATGGCATCCTAACTTAGCATAAACATAAACAAATCATGGCATCATAAATTATCATGAATATAAATAAAATCATGGCATCCTAACTTAGCATAAACATAAATAAATCATGGCATCATAAATTAGCATAAGCATAAATAAATCATGGCATCCTAACATAGCATAAATATAAATAAATCATGGCATCATAAATTAGCATAAACATAAATAAATTATGGCATCATAAATTAGCATAAACATAAATAAATCATTTGCATAAACATACCTTGCATAAACTTACTTTGCATAATATTCTTATCATAAATAGAATGCATAACATGGATGGATGCATGTGGCAAATGCATATATATATATATATAAGGATGCTTAATCTTTAAAATCATGCCTTTAAATACTTTAACATAATCATAACATTCATTGGGTCCTGGCTTGTACCACATTCATACATCATATGTGCGCATCCCTAAGTAAATACGAGGTAGCTAATCTCGACCTACTGGGTAAGGACAGCTTCATCGGTAGTCCTGAACCGTAAGGACAGCTTCATCGGTAGTCCCGAACCGTGGACAGCTTCATCGGTAGTCCAGAACCGTGGACCTTACTTAGGTCCGGTGCAAGCCCATTCATAAAATAAAATACTTTCACATGCTTCTTCATTCATAATCATTCATATCATATTCATTCATTCATCATACTTAACATCATTGTTATGCCTTGAAGGCATGAACTTGAACTTCATTCTTCATTTTCATTCCATATCATCATTAAGCCTCGAAGGCATAAACTTTAACTTCATTCATCATTTTCATTCTTAAACATGGCATATGTACACATCATCCATAAAGCATGGCATACATACAAATTATTCATAATCATGGCATACATACATATCATCCATAAACCATGACATACCTACATCTCAATCATAAAACATGGCATACCTACATATCATTTCTAACCATGGCATACCTACATATTATTCATAAAACATGGCATACATTGTAATGCCCGCTTTTTTTTTTCCTAAGCGGCGTTACGTTAACATGCTTAGGGCATATAGACATCATAAGGTAGCGGAATAACTTAACTTATACATGCCCTGTTACCGTTCTTATCTTTTTGACATGGGAACCTTAGCATATTAACTTTGAACTTAAGCATCATATCATGTCTCACATAACATCATATCATAAGGTCATAAGGTTCCATAAGTCATTATTCAAACATATAAGTAAACATATAGTTTCCTGGCCAAGTCACTACGACACACATGCGTTCTTGCCCTCCTGCTGCTTCCTTCATTGTCCCCTTGAATGATCTGCGGTATAAGGAAATAAGACTATAAGCACACAGGCTTAGTAAGACTCTTTCCTACTCACAAAACCATTCATCATTCATCATCTCATAATGAGCACATAAAACATTAACATACTTGGTGCTCTACTTAGAACATAACATCTTACGTCACATGTCGTATACATAGCATGGCATGAACATAAACACAGTAACATTCTAGGCATGGCATGATACATGGCATAAGCATAAACATCATAGACATTCTAAGCATGGCATAATTCATGGCATAATTCATAAACATAGTGAACTTAATTCATGGCATAATCATAAACATCGTGAACATTCTAAGCATGGCATAATTCATGGCATAAACATAAACATCATAGACATTCTAAGCATGGCATAATTCATGGCATAAATCCTAAACATAGTGAACATTCTAAGCATGGCATAATTCATGGCATAAACATAAACATCATAGACATTCTAAGCATGGCATAATTCATGGCATAAACATAAACATCATAGACATTCTAAGCATGGCATAATTCATGGCATAAATCATAAACATAGTGAACTTTCTTTCATGGCATAGATCATTCATTCTCATGCATACTTCTTAACATGAAACATAAGCATAAAATGTTATCAACATAGCATAATGCATAACCTGGATGGATGCATGAGTAGAATGCATATACATAAGGGATGCTTAACGTTTAAAACATAAGTTTAAATGCTTAAACATAATCATCATAACATCATTTGGGGTCCCCGGCTTGTACCACATACATACATCATAGCGCGCATCCCTAGCAAGTCCGAGGTCGCGAGCCCGACTTACTAGGGTAAGGATAGCATAGTCGGTAGTCCCCGAACCGAGGCGTTCTTAAGGTGCCCATCCCTGTTGCACAGCTCCGGTAGTGCCAGAACCGTGGACAACATCGGTAGTCCAAAACCGGGGCGTTCTTAAGGTGCCCATCCCTTGGACCCATACTTCGGTCCGGTACAAGCCCATACATAAAGTAAAATACTTTTCATGTTTCATCATTCATAAGACATTCATGGCATACTTAACATATCATAACTTGTTACGGCTCGGTCCGTCTACCGGCCCATTTACCGGTCCTCTTGACCGTCGTACCGTCGACCATCGACCGTGCCATTTAGCATATTTATGCCTTAAAGACATAAGCATCATCTTTCATTCATCATACTTGTCATTCATCATCATTCATTCATCATACTTAACATCATCGTTATGCCTTAAAGGCATGTACTTTAACCTCATTCCTAAGACATGGCATACATACATCTTATTCATACAACATGGCATGCATCATTCTTATCATGAACATAAACATAACATACTTAATATGGCATCATTCATATCATGAACTTAACATATCATAGCATCATTTTTATCGTGATCATAACCCTATCATTCTTATCATGGCATCATTCATATCCTGAACATAAACTTATCATACTTATCATGAACATACATAATCACTTAGCATGGTTCTTAGCATAGCATGGGCATATAACTTAACATGGTTTCCCTACATCACCCTTATATCATGGCAACACATAAACATATACTTGAAGTTAAAGGCTCAACCCTAACCCTTGGGTCCTTGAGGTTGGCCGAAACATATGAGGTCTCTAGGGTAATCCAAAAATTCCCAGAAATTATACTTAACCTCCACACATCATAAGGGAACATAAATTAATATTATCAAGATTTTTGGCTTAATTATAGACCTTTAAATCATGGTGGCCGAAACCCTTAAACTTAGGGTTCTTGGTTATGTTTCTTTCATGTTGGCCGAAACCCTAGGGTGTCCTAGGGTACTCCAAAAATTCCCAAAACTTATACTTAACCTCTACACATCATAAGGGAACATTACATAACATTATCAAGATTTTTGGCATAATTATAGACCTGTAAATCATGGTGGCCGAAACCCTTAAACTTAGGGTTCTTAGTTTTGTTTCTTTCATGTTGGCCGAAACCCTAGGGTGTCCTAGGGCACTCCAAAAATTCCCAAAAATTATACTTAACCTCTACAAATCAGAAGGGAACATTAAATAACATTATCAAGATTTTTGGCATAATTATAGACCTGTAAATCATGGTGGCCGAAACCCTTAAACTTAGGGTTCTTAGTTTTGTTTCTTTCATGTTGGCCGAAACCCTAGGGTGTCCTAGGGTACTCAAAAAATCCCCAAAAATTATACTTAACCTCTAAACATCATAAGGGAACATTAAATAGCATTATACAGATTTTTAGCATATTTATAGACCTAAAAATCATGGTGGCCGAAACCCTTAAGCATGAGGGTCTTGGTTTTCTTTCCTTTCAACATCAAATTCGAAAACCCACCACTATATCATACTAAAAATCATAAAAATCATAGGGAACTATTATACCACAGGTGAGGGAGTCTTACCTTGGGTTTCTTGATTTTTCGATCCTAGGAAGAGAAGAAGATTGCATGATCTTTGGATACTAGAGCCCCCTTGTCCTTGTACTCTTGTAGAGATTTTCGATCTAGGAGATGGAACCTTGGTGGAAGCTTTTCCAAGGTCAAAACCTTCTAGGAGTGGTCGGCTAGAATGAGGGAGGAAGAGAGGAGGAAATGCAATTGAAAGAAGAGAGAATGAAACTCCCAAACCCCCCTATTTATCATCCATTAAAGAGGTAAATGAAGAGTCTCTCCATGACTCTTCATCTTCTTCTTAATCTTAACTTATATCCACTTCATTTCCTCATAGAAATCCCTTGCTAGGTGAGTTGGTTAAGGCTTACATGGTTGCACAAGAGGTCCAAGGTTCAATCCTTGGCTCATGCACCTTTATTTTTATTTTATTTTTATTTCATTTATTTATTATTTTTATTTCCTAAATTCCGAAAATCCCCCTAAAATCACCCATAATTATGCCAATATTCATAAATAAAATTCTTTTATATTTATATTAATTTTACCTAATTTATATAAATTTTACCTAATTAATACCCATTTTTGGAGCCCATTTAAAGCTCATTGGTACTTAGTTTTCTCAATTTAAATGAGAAAACATGGATTTCCTAGGCCTAAGTTCTCCTTAATATTTCTAGGTCCCTTGGAAAACATGCTTAATATTTTAAGAAAATATTAAGAGAATTTTCTGGGTCGTTACGTACATACATATCACTCATAAATCATGACACATGTCTAAACGTTTATAACCTAACATATAATTCATGACATATAAACTAAGGGTTTGGTTAACATAGAAATTCTTCCATCATACTTAAACATACATCTTGGTAACCTATAAACAAACCTCTTTGTAGGTTTAACCCAACCCTAGCCCTAGGTTATATCCTTGGCCGAATGTTCCAAGGGACCCTAGGTCCATGAAAACTTCACCTAAATTCCCAAACAACATCTCATACTTACATACTAGGCCATAGGAAACATTTGATTCCATACTTAAGGCCCACCCTAATCCTTTAACCCTAGTTCTTGCTCTTGGCCAAAACTTCAAGGGTTCCTAAAGTTCATGAAAAATTTTTATAAAAACCAAATTCCTACCCATCATGCCATAGGAAAACAAACTTATGTGTTGAATGGTTAGATCAAGGCCCAACCATGGGTTAGGGTTCTTGGCCGAAATTCATTAGGCCTTATAATCATGTAAAATTTCTTGTAAATCACCACTAACAACCCTTACATCATAATCAATCATAAGAACCATCATTTGAGAGTTTAGAAACTAAACCTAGCCATGAAACTTGCAAGTGACCGAAACCCTAACTTCTTCTTCATGGATTTTCATCTTAGATCTTAAATAACAACTTAGATCACATCTATATCAAGGAAAAGCCATTACACCACAGGTGAGGGAGTCTTACCTTGGGGTTTCTTGATTTTTCACCTTGATTATAGAGAATCAAAAGAACTCCTTAGACCTTAAGTCACCTCTAGCCCTTGTAACTTTGGGAAGCCTTTAGCTCTTGGAGATGAGACCCTCTTGTGAAGCTTTTCCAAGGAAAATCTTCCTTATGGTGTTCGGCTAGGATGAGGGAAGGAGGAGGAAGAAAATGCAAAGTGATGGAAGGGAGAAGGTAACTCCCAAACCCCCCTCTTTATAACCCATTAAGGAGGTAAATGAAGAGTCTCTCCATGACCCTTCATCTTCTTCTAAGCCTTAACCAATATCCACTTCATTCCCTCATAACATTCCCTTGCTAGGTGAGTTGGTTAGAGCATGCATGCTTGTACAAGGGGTCCAAGGTACAATCCTTGGTCCATCCGCCTTATTTTTATTTTATTTTTCCTTTTATTTTCTATTATTTTCCCCAAAATTCCAAAAATCCTCTAAAAATTCCCCCATAATTATGTAAATATTTCTCATTAAAACCCCTTTATATTTATATTAATTTTTACCTAAAATTCTCCAATAATTATAGTACTAAAAAGCCCATATAAGGCCCATTAGTACTAAGTTTTCTCAATTTAAATGAGAAAAATATGGATTTCTAGGACACATTTTGTATTAATATTTCTAGGCCCCTCGGGAAATTATCTAAACCTGCTCAATAATTTAAGGAAATATTAAGAGAATTTTCCGGGTCGTTACAGTTTCGCAGCTCGATCGCCAGCCAGCCAATCGAGGTGGAAGAGATTGGCAACATATTTCAGTCACTGATCGGACCATTTGATCGGACAGGGATGACTCCGATCGGTCCCGTGACCGATCAGAGGAAGACCTGATCGGTCTAGTGACCGATCAGGAAGGCCAATTCGCAGCAAGTTGATTTTGGGAGTTCTTCTTCATTGGTTTTTGAGCTAGGGGGTTCATAGCTCATCCTTTGTGTGACAACAAAAGGAAGTTTTGATTGGAAACTGTTTTGATGTTCTAATTAGGATTATTTTGGTTTTAAACATGCATTTCTTTAAGTTGTTCAAGTTGTTTCCATTACACTTCAAGCCAAGTGATTAAGCATTGTTTTGTTGTAATTTTCTTTATCTTGCAATCAGTTTCCTGCAATTAGTTTCCTACAATTAATTCTTGAATTCCAATTCCATTGTTTGAATTTAATTGCTAGTTGTTGAATAGGTTATGTTTAGTTCCTGAAATTTCCTAATTCATTACAAGCTTTAGCTAATAGCTAAGTTCAGTCTATTTCGTCCCGAGTTGTAGTTTCATTTCCTTATCGCCAAAACCCCCATTTTATTAGAAAACCCAAAACATCAAATGACAAATAACTTGCAAGCTTGAATTAACCACTCACAACTAGTCCTTGGAAAAATACGACCTGAGGCCCCTATTCTACATTTAATCTTGTTAGCCAAGGGTTTTCAGTTTATAAATATCTAAATTTGAGGCTCACTCGTGACACTAGTATTGGGCACTATCAAATTTTTGGCGTCGTTGCCGGGGAACCACTAGTTGAGTTTGTTTAATTTGAGTTTGCGTTTAATATTTATATTCTTTGATTCTATTCTCATTTGCTTATCTTTTTGTATACATTTGCTGCCATTTTTGTTTGTTTGTAGCCAGGATTGCAGGTGGTGATCTTGAGAGTTTGAGAAACTATAGAAAATTTTTCTACTCATTCAAGCAGTTCCATGGCAGAATATCAGTATTTTAAGAATCTTCAGCAGCCTTTTCAGAATTTTCAGCAATCCTATTCTCAATTCCAAAATTTTCAGCAAAATTTTCAACCATTCCAGCCTTATCAAGATTTTCAGCAACCAAACCAACAATTTCAGCAAAACCAACCTTGGAATCAGCCAGAACAGCAGTTTCGGCAAAATTTTCAGAATTTTTAGCAACCATTTCTTCAACCACCACTTCATCAGAACCAGCAAGTTTATCAAGATTTTCAACAATAATTTCATTAAGATCAGCAAGGTTTCCAACCTTTGCAGCAATCTTTCCAACCATTCCAACAGAATTCTCAGTTTCAAAATTTTCATCCTTTCAAGCAACATTTTCAGCAAGCAGATCACCAATTTCAGACTCATAATTTTCAGCAGCATCCACCAAGTTGTCAAACTAATTCTCAACAATTTCAACAACCCAGTTGCTTATCTAATCAGCCTCAACAGCTTCATTTTCAGAGTTCATAGCTTACTTATAATTTTTAGCAATCTTATGCCACATTTCAAGACCAACAAGAGTCATGTACCAATCAAGGAGACTTTGAGGATTCTAGTGAGCTTGAGGCTCAACAACAAAGGCTTGGGGGGATTATAGAACAAATCATACAACAACACAGTTTACGACAACAAGAGTATGATTCTACGCTTCAAAACATTGAGAGACACATTGGAAAGTTGGTTAGTGAAATGAATCAAATGCAAGCCCAGGGATTGAGCCAATTACCTTCTCAAGCTACTCTTAATTCTAAGGGGCATGATTGTGAACTAACTTTGAGGAATGAGGAAGTTGTTTCAAGTCTAAATATTCCGAGGGGTGATTTTTCTGAAAAATTTTCAGCAAATTATTTTCCATATCAAAACATCCCCGAAAATGATTCTACGTCAGTTGGTTGTGACCCTAGTGCAAGCCTAAGTCCTTCTTCAATTGATCATGCAATTTTGGTGGAAGAAGAAGAAGAAATCAACAAAATCTGGGCACCTACAACAGTTATTCCTCCTGAAATTCCTGTTCAGAGTTCACTTCCAAAATTTTCTATGCCAAAAGACATTTCAGCCTTCCCTCAGCACCCTAGAGAGGATCCTCCTAGCATTAGTATGGGTATTGCAGATGAGGTTGTTTCTGATTTATTTCCAATTGTAGATGATTCTATAGGTGTAGGAGATTGCACTGAGCCCCAGGGATCGCCTATATTGATTATGATGTTAGAAGATTCAGAGGATAGGTCTGAGAGTGTAGGGGATTGCACTGAGCCCCAGAGACCACCCATACCTATTGAGCAGTCACATTTAGAGTTAATTGCTGATGATGTTTCAATTGATATTCAGAGAGGATGTTCAAGTTCAGATGAGGCTGAAGATGCATCAGTGATAGAGGCTTTGGAGGCGATGGATAGAAAAGCTTGTGACAGTCTTGATTTCAATTCTGAAACTATGCAGGATCTTTCTAGTCTATTATTTTATGATGATATAGTTGTTGATGATCCTAACTTTTCTAATATGGTTGTTGCAGATATTGTTGATGAAGCATGCGTTGGAGATGATTCTATAGGTGTAGGGGATTGCACTGAGCCCTAGGAACCACCAACATTGGTTGATACATTAGAAGATTCAGAGGAAAAGTATGAAAGTGTAGGGACTTGCATGGTGGAAGCAAGAACCCAAGAATCACCTCTTTTAGTTGTATGTCCACCAGAACCTGAACCTGAGGTGGAGCCTTTACCTGACCAGGAGGAGGCCATGATTACATCTACTCTTGTAGAACCTACAGGTATTTCTCAGCAAGACCAGGTAATTGTTTCTCCTAATTGTTGTGAAAAATTCATGGATGCACCCAGTGTTGAGTTTGTTGGCTGTGATGAAATTTTTGATACATCTAGTGGTTGTGATACAATTTTTGATACATCTTATGTAGAGACTGAGATTAATTGTTGTGAAAAATTAATGGTGGCACCTGAGCTTGATTTTATTGGTTGTGATACAATTCTTGATACATCTTCTAGGGTTGACTACGTTGAATGTGATGCACTTCTTGATATATCGTTTGTAGATACTGATTATGAAAAACTTATAAAGGTACCTAAGATTGATTTCATTGGCTGTGATGCATTTTTGGATACATTCTATATAGAAACTGATTTTATTCCATTTCTTTCTTACCCTGCACGCGTGAGGGAGGTATTTCATGATTTTGCAGGGCGCCGTCGGATTCTTGAGTGGGTGCTCCAACTGAATAGACTCCAACCTCTTGGAAGGACTTCCAAAAAGCATCAAGAGGGAGGAGTTGATCTCACTTTGACTTGTAGCACTCCACCTCTTAAGTGGCTTTGTGTATTTGATTGGGATCTTAAACTCATCTACTGAATGCCCGCAATACAACTCACAGCATAAGAGAATTTGTGATGGGATCACAACTAGTGATTATCTCTAAATGTGCAAATGTGAAGTATTGAAAATATCCCTAGTCGATGAATTGATAAATACGGACACTATCAATTCTGTTGAGACTAGCATGAGTTATTCTCTAATCAGCTGATTCTCACTGGCTGGCGACATTGGGATGTCCGGAGATAAACATGGATGCTAGTTAAGGGAACTAGTTCATTGGAGTGACTAGCTATAAGACTTCATATGGTTATCTATATAGATATGTCAATGAAGTTCTTACTGCGGCTTAAGTGCGATGTTCCTTTCACTTGCGGTGTTCAAGTCATCTTGGTCATGGAGACTTATACTTTAACATCTTAAGCAAGCATCTCCAAGGAGGTGTGGACCCAGGATGATTGGGTATAAGCCGAAGTGCCCGAAGATGTTTGAACAACCTACAAAGGATTCACCACTACTTGCGAGGAGATGTATACCCAGGCCTATCGTCGGATTGTTACTCAAAGCCTCTGGCCAGAGCATATCATGTTTAGAGTGCGAGTCTCTAAAATACATGAGAGTAATTAGAAATCCAAAGGATGAGAAAGACATTACTTGGGCTAGGTGTGACTAGTCAGCCTAGTGGGGACTGACACAAATAGATCGTGTCCTGAACCAAGTGGGTATAAGATGGTGAAGGGAATGGGGCACGATTCATTAGAGCTGCTGAAGGGTTTCAGAATTACTTCTGAGGCCAACCGTTGATCTTTCGATTAATTGGGGGTCATGATGTACTACTAGGTGCCACTCATGATCATTCTATAATTTGTTGATTATAGACGGCCAACATAAATCGAAAGCCTATTTAGTCACACACACTACGAGTAATCCGAGGGATTTAAAATGAGTTGATAATTAGATTTTCCGATCAAGAGAAATAAGTCGAATCTGACTTAATCAGAGGCGCAATGGAAGCTAAAAATGGCTAAGTCTTTTGAAGGCTTATTGGGCGAATTAAATGAGTTTAATTCGCGACGGTTCGGCTCGGTTTGGCCGGCCAAAGAGGGTGCCAAACCCCTTTGGTTTGGCCGGCCACAAGAAGGGGAAGAAACCAATTTAATTGGTTTAATTAATAAAATAAATCTAGTGCGATTTGTTTTATAAATTATGGATAAATAAATTTGTGTAAAGAAATTTATATAAATAAATTTATATAAATAAATTTATAGAAATTTATTCTTTTTATGGAAATTAAAATGATCCATGGAATGGTTTATTTTAATTTTATAAAATCAATTATGAATTGATTTTTCCATAATAAGAAAAGTTTATAAATTTCTTATAAAATTTATTCCATAATAAAAAGAGAGATTAATTAGTTTTATTATAAAGTTAGTTATAATAAAACTTGGTTTAAACGGAATAATTCATAAGAGAATTTATAGGATAATTTTTTTTTGATAACTAATTCCGTTAATTCCGTTAAGAGGGAGACTTGGCAAGGAGATGCTACTATATAAAGGAACCAAAGGCAAGCCCTTAATTCCAATTGAGTAATCAAGAGATTAACTCTCTCCCTCTCTCTTTTATTCTCTTCCTCACCCTCACCTTCCAACCTAGGGCCGGCGCCCCCTTTGGTCATCCTAGGGCCGGCGCACCTCAACCTTGGGCCGGCGCACCACCCTCTCTTCCAAGGGTTGGCGTGAGTCGACTCCACCAAGTAGAAGCCGAAGAAGAAGAAGAAGAAGCGGATCGCATCTCCTTCCTTCCCGGAATTTTGATTCCGTTAACTTGGTGGTTAGTTTCCTATCTTTTCTCTTGTTGTTCTAGTTCTGCCTTTAGAGAATCTAGTAGTTCTCGTCGGCACAAAACTCGTGGCTTTGCGAAGTCATCCCGAAGAGAACTCGGTGTGGACGCGAATAGAGGTGGAGCTTCCAAGGGACGCTACGGTTGGATCTCGTCCCTTACTTCGAGTTACGAGAGGTACTTAGTAAATTAGTTTACTTTTTCGCAAAGTTTTAATTTATGATTATGTCAACACATCATAAGGTTGAATGCTAGATACGTGGTTAAAATAATTTAGGAAATTATTTTATGCTAATTCTTCCGCTGCACGTAAAAATTTAAAATTTTACGAACCCGTATCCTTGTCGACATGTACCCGGTCCCAACAACCTAGTAGTACATCATGATCCCCAATTAATCGAAAGATCAACGGTTGACCTCAGAAATTATTCTGAAACCCTTCAGCAGCTCTAATGTATCGTGCCTCATTCCCTTCACCATCTTATACCCAATTGGTTCAGGATATGGTCTGTGTGTGTCAGTCCCCACTAGGCTGACTATGTCACACCTAGCCCAAGTAGTATCTTTCTCGTCCTTTGGATTTCTAATTACTCTCATGTATTAATGAGACTCATACTCTAAACATGATATGCTCTGGCCAGAGGCTTTGAGTAACAATCCGACGATAGGCCTGGGTATACATCTCCTTGTAAGGAGTGGTGAATCCATTGTAGGCTGTTCAAACATCTTCGGGCACTTCGGCTTATACCCAACCATCCTGGGTCCACACCTCCTTTGGAGATGCTTGCTTAAGATGTTAAAGTATAAGTCTCCATGACCAAGATGACTTGAACACCGCAAGTCAAAGGAACATCGCACTTAAGCTGCGGTAAGAACTTCACTGACCTGTCTATGTATAGACTACCATGTGAAGTTTTACAGCTAGTCACTCCAATGAACTAGTTCCCTTAACTAGCATCCATGTTTATCTCTGGACATCCCAATGTCACCAGCCAGTGAGAATCAACTGATTAGAGAATAACCCATGCTAGTCTCAACAGAATTGATAGTGTCTGTTTTTATCAATTCATCGACTAGGGATATTTTCAATACTTCAGAATTGCACATGTAGAGATAATCACTAGTTGTGATCCTATCACAAATTCTCTTATGCTGTGAATTGTATTGCGGACATTCAGTAGATGAGTTTAAGATCCGAATCAAATACACAAATATGTATACTCAAATAGTGAATTTTCATTTATTAAATAAATGTTTACAATCATAAGGTGATTGCCTTAGGACACTTCTCTCATATCACTAACAAACTCCCACTTGGCCTAATGCCAATCGCTACGGTATCCAATACCACAGGCTCTAACATGACCCTCAAACTTGTTCTGAGGCAAGGCCTTAGTTAAAGGATCCGCTAAATTCCTTTCAGTGGGAATTTTCTCAATTTGTATATCATTCCTACTTATAATCTCTCTAATCAGATGATAGCGGCGAAGCACGTGTTTGGATCGCTGATGAGACCTTGGTTCCTTTGCTTGTGGAATTGCTCCATTGTTGTCGCAGTAAACCGGCACTGCTTCATCAATGGTTGGAACCACACCAAGTTCGGAGACAAACTTCTTGATCCAGACTACTTCCTTTGCTGCTTCCGAAGCTGCGATATATTCCGCTTCCGTGGTGGAATCTGCTACGGTGTCTTGTTTGGAACTTTTCCAACTTACTACGCCTCTATTCAAAGTAAATACGTATCCAGACTGCGATTTGGAGTCATCCTTATCTGTCTGGAAACTGACATCTGTATACCCACGTATTACCATATCTCCTTCTCCATATATTAGGAACACATCCTTAGTTCTTCTTAAGTACTTAAGGATTGTCTTGACAGCCGCCCAATGATCCATTCCTGGATCCGACTGGTATCTGCTGGTGACACTCAGAGCATATGATACATCGGGCCTTGTACATAACATAGCATACATGATAGATCCTATCGCGGATGCATAAGGAATCTTATTCATGCAAATCCTCTCGTCTTCTGTGCGCGGACACATAGACTTTGAAAGGTTGATCCCATGCCTGATGGGAAGGTAACCTTTCTTGGATTCCGACATGCTAAACCTTTTTAGCACTCGGTCTATATATGTAGACTGCGAAAGACCAAGTAACCGTTTTGATCTATCTCTATAGATTCTAATCCCAAGGATATATGTTACTTCTCCCAGGTCTTTCATGGAGAAAGTTTTGGACAACCAAATTTTAACTGTTTGTAAGACTGATACATCATTTCCTATAAGTAAGATGTCATCGACATATAATACTAGGAATACGACTGCACTCCCACTAACCTTCTTGTACACACAAGGTTCGTCTGGATTTTGTGAGAAATCAAACTTTTTGATTGTCTCATCAAAACGGATGTTCCAGCTCCTAGATGCTTGCTTCAGTCCATATATGGATCGTCGAAGCTTGCATACTTTGGTTTTATCAACCGATGTGAAACCTTCAGGTTGTATCATGTATACATCCTCAAGCAGGTTTCCGTTAAGGAAAGCTATTTTCACATCCATTTGCCATATCTCATAATCATAATGAGCTGCTATGGCTAGGAGCATCCGAATGGATTTAAGCATAGCTACTGGCAAATAGGTTTCATCATAATCAATTCCTTGCTTCTGACGATATCCTTTTGCCACTAATCTAGCCTTAAAGGTAACAACATTACCTTCCATGTCGGTTTTCTTCTTGAAAACCCACTTGCACCCTATGGGCTTAATCCCTTCACGTGGGTTAACCAAGTCCCATACTTGGTTTTCGTACATGGAATCCATTTCCGACTTCATGGCCTCAAGCCATTTGTCCCTTTCTGAACTTTTCAGAACATCTTCATAACTGATAGGTTCATCATCGCTTATGAGTAACACGTCGTTCGATTCACTTACGAGAAATCCGTATCTCTCTGGAATATTGCGTGTCCTATCAGATCTACGAAGAGGTGGTGTAGTTTTAGTTTCAACTGATAGCTCATTATTATGAGGTATTGGTTGTGGGTCTAGACTAGGTGTCTCTGTAATGTCTATTGGAGTTTCTTGAACTTCATCAAGTTCAATGCCACTCCCACTGTTTTCTTGTAAAAGAAATTTTTTTTCCAGAAATACAGCATGCCTTGAAACAAACACCTTTTGTTCCAAGGGATGATAGAATTGGTAACCCTTCGTTTCCTTAGGGTATCCAATAAATAGACATTTATCAGACTTAGCATCCAATTTGTCTGATACAGTCCGCTTCACATAAGCAGGACAACCCCATGTCTTAAGGTGAGTTAAGTGAGGTTTCTTACTATTCCATGTCTCATATGGAGTAGTAGAGACTACCTTGGTCGGGACTCTGTTTAGCAAGTAAACAGTTATCTTAAGTGCATAACCCCAAAAGGATTTTGGAAGAGTTGCATGATTCATCATTGACCTAACCATGTCCATCAAGGTTCGGTTGCGCCTCTCAGATACACCATTATGCTGTGGTGTATACGGCGGAGTCCATTAGGACAATATCCCATTGTCCCTTAGATAATCTTGAAACTCTTGACTTAAGTATTCACCACCCTGATTGGATCGAAGTATCTTAACACTTTTGCCAAGCTATTTCTCTACTTCATTTCTGAACTCTTTGAATTTCTCAAAGGCTTCAGATTTGTGTTTCATCAAGAACACATACCCGAATCGTGAGTGATCATCGATAAAGGTGATGAAGTAGCTATAGCCTCCTTGTGCAAGAGTTGGCATTGGTCCACATACATCAGTATGTATTAGACTAAGCAATTCTCCAACTGGATTACCTTTTCCGGAAAAGGGTAATTTGGTCATCTTACCTTTTAAGCATGATTCACATGTGTCAAATGAATTGGGTTCAAATGATTCCAAAATTCCACATCGGTGTAATTTGGTCATGCGTTTCTTACTTACATGGCCAAGACGACAATGCCACGTGTAGGAGTCTATTCGATTATCTATCCTAGCACGTTTGTTGCTAACTTCGATATTGAAAATGTCACCGGATAAATCTAACGTGTAGATACCATTGCACAAAGTTCCATTCCCAAAAAGAACGCCATTTAAAGTTATGTAACAACAATTGTTACTAAAAGTTAAATGATAACCCTTTTCATTCAAACATGAAATAGATACAATGTTCTTTATTAACGAAGGAACGAAATAACAATTATCCAATTCTAAGACACGTCCAGTCGGGAGCTTTAGCAAATATGTTCCGATGGCAACTGCAGCAATCTTTGCTCCATTTCCAACTCGCAAATTCGCTTCTCCTTTGACGAGCCTTCTTCTATTCCTTAGCCCCTGTATGTCATTACATATATGTGAGCTACACCCAGTATCAAGTACCCAGGTATTTGAGGAAATAGAGTGACATTCAATAACGAAGATACTTAAAGAGGATGGGGCATCGGATGCCTTCTCTTTCAAGGACTCAAGATAAACCTTGCAGTTTCTTCGCCAGTGACCCTCCTTGCCATAGTGATGGCAAGTGCTTTTTAGGGTATTTTCAGTCTTTTGGCCTTTTCCTTCTTTCCCTTATTCTGTTCTTTGGCCTTCCTCTTAGAACCTTTCTTCGAGGAACCAACTAACAGTATCGTCTTTTGATCCTTCTTCACAGAAGGCTCTACAATCTTCAGCAAGTTGAGCAACTCAGGAAACTGGTCTGGAGTTGCATTTTCAGGAGGAGGGTTGGGAAGTTGATCTTCAAGGACATAAGCAAGCTTTTCTGCCTTGAGGACTATCCTCAGGTTTCGAAGCCAATCCATGAAGTTTGGCCCAGTCAGTTTATTGGTGTCCAAAATGGAACGCAAATTCAGAGAAGACATGATCGAGTGATTATCCTAGAAATACAAATTGAGCTTATGTGAGAAGAATGATTAAAGAATGTATCAACATACATAAAATCCTATTTATTTTTCAAATTGAATAACCCTTTTTATAAATTCGGGAGATCGTAGGAACATCTCCAAATAGGTTGATATCCAACCATAGATAAGAACAACCATGGCTGTGGCCATCAAGTTATTCTTAGCTATGAAGGTAGGTAATTATACCGATTACATATCACATATATGTAACTATCACTTTATGCTATCAACTAATTGAATGTTTGCATAAATCATTGGGTTGTTAACTCATTAACAAGTATGCAACATTATACATAGCACCCAACTGCACCTCTCTTTACATCGACCTTGGTTGTGGCACAACAAATCGATGCTCCAAGCTTAAGGCTGACCCATTAATCGAGAAATAGTTTTAATATGGTTGGAGATCATTCAACCGTTTAGTCAGGCTTGGATGTGTCCAACAACCAAAACTAAGGATTAACCTCTGACTCCAACTATATTATACATAAATTAATTCCATGGTTTGAACATGTTGAGGTTCAAGCCGGGCATGGATGTGTCCATCAACCCAAACGAGAAACAAAACTCCGATTCTAACCATATTAATGGAAGGTGTTGGCCTTAATATTTTGTAAGGGTTTTGGGTCTCATCCTTTCTTTTCTAAGCACATTCATGACATATAATCATGTCATGACTAACGATTTCCTTAATAAAGTATGTATGTGACTTAATTTATCAAGTCTCATTAATTGAATTAGGAACCGGATTTCCTAATTCTAATTTCATACTTTATTAAAGGAATTGTTTTGGGAAATAATTTCCTAAATTGTCATAATCAATTTCGAAAATAATATGTTTTAAGACTTTGATTTCTCTAAATCAAATCTTATTAAATTAAGAGACAATTCCCTTAATTCAACTACATATTATTTTCATGAAAATCTCTTTTAAGAAAACTCTATAGGAAACCATTTTCCTAATTAATTTTGGAGACAACAATATGTAAGAGCATCACCTCTTAAATCATATTTTATTCATGGATTTAATTAATTACAACAAATCATTTTCTAAGGGTGGCTCCCCGAGGCTCAGATACCCAAAGAAAAGTAATTTGTCGTAAATCCAATTTGGTCCGCTTCGGAAGCGTAACCAAATTAAACATGACAATTTTATTTAAAATTGGGATATTAAATTACAACAACTAACTTTAAATTGGACGGCTCCCCGAGGCTCAATCCAAAATAAAGAATTTTGTTGTCAATTTAAAAACCAATTCAAATTTAATTGTCAATTAATTATCCATAAATTTGTCTAGACTTTCTTGAAAGAAAGTGCCCAAAATTGTGAGATTTCATAATAGGTTTTCAGAATAATTGTAAGTTTTTGGTACAATGAAAACTTACATATTTCCAAAATTGGAAAATTTCTAAAATAGAAAATTTTCCAAAATTGGAAGGTTTCCAAAGATGGGAAGTTTTCACAATTATTATAAAATTTCAGAAACTAGAAAATTTCAAAAGTTTCCGAAATTTCATGAGGATTTCCAAACTTTGAAATTCCTAAATCTAAAATTTATTATAATTGGAAAGTTTCCATAATTGAAAAATTTTCCAAAATTGAGATCATGACAAAGTTTTCCACAAAACAATTATATGATTATGTCGAACACTAACCGGCTCTGATACCACTGTTGGGACCGGGTGCATGTTGACAAGGATACGGGTTCGTAAATTTTATAAGAAATTTATAAATTTTCTTATTATGGAAAAATCAATTCATAATTGATTTTATAAAATAAAATAAACCATTCCATGGATCATTTTAATTTCCATAAAAAGGGAATAAATTTCTATAAAATTTACGAACCCGTATCCTTGTCAACATGCACCCGGTCCCAACAGTGGTATCAGAGCCGGTTAGTGTTCGACATAATCATATAATTGTTTTGTGGAAAACATTGTATCTATTTCATGTTTGAATGAAAAGGGTTATCATTTAACTTTTAGTAACAATTGTTGTTACATAACTTTAAATGGCGTTCTTTATGGGAATGGAACTTTGTGCAATGGTATCTACACGTTAGATTTATCTGGTGGCATTTTCAATATCGAAGTTAGCAACAAACGTGCTAGAATAGATAATCAAATAGACTCCTACACGTGACATTGTCGTCTTGGCCATGTAAGTAAGAAACGCATGACCAAGACGACAATGCCACGTGTAGGAGTCTATTCGATTATCTATTCTAGCACGTTTGTTGCTAACTTCGATATTGAAAATGTCACCGGATAAATCTAACGTGTAGATACCATTGCACAAAGTTCCATTCCCAAAAAGAACGCCATTTAAAGTTATGTAACAACAATTGTTACTAAAAGTTAAATGATAACCCTTTTCATTCAAACATGAAATAGATACAATGTTCTTTATTAACAAAGGAACGAAATAACAATTATCCAATTCTAAGACACGTCCAGTCGGGAGCTTTAGCAAATATGTTCCGATGGCAACTGCAGCAATCTTTGCTCCATTTCCAACTGGATTGAGCAAGCAACTCCAAATTGCAAAATTTATGGGTACCACTGGTTGTGTTTGTCGGACACTATTCCATACAGTTTTTAAAGAGAATTTGCCATTCAATGATAACTTCCATATGATGTGATTAGAAGCATCTATTTGTGTAGGGATTTCTGCAACTTCGGCCGCTAAATTAAATGGAAGCAAACTATTAATACTGTCCATCCTCCAATGAGATCCTTCCAAAAGTTCAGCAACTCTTATATCAAGATTTCCAACTGGGGCACAAGACTGGAACAAAGGTCCACGATCCAGCCATGTATCAAGCCAGAAATGCAGCTTACCTTCTCCCAAAATCCAACCTATATTTTTGCTCTGCTAAGCTTCAAAACTTGATCATTCGGCGCCAACAAGGAGATGCCTTACCTTTCAAATGAACAATAATTGGGTGTGTAGAACTACAATACATCCTTGTTAGGAAATTAGCCCAAAGTGTATTTTGCTCTCTGAATCTGTACCAGAGTTTAGCCGCCATTACCACACTAAAATCTGCTAACTTTCTCACTCCTAATCTTCCTTCTATCTTCGGCTTACTGATTTCTCCCCAAGCAATCCAATGAGCCTTCCTTTTGGTGTCTGTAGAACCCCAGAAAAATCTTGCAAATATCATTTCCAAATTATGTAAAATTGACAAAGGAAGAAGGAGCACCTGCAATTAGTAAAGGGGCATTGAAATGAGAACACTTTGGATTAGTAAAATACGGCTACCATAAGAGAGCCGCGAGATAGTCCATCGCATGAGTTTTTTCCTTATTTTTTGTATCAAAGGTTGAAAATATACTGACTTTCTGATTCCAGTGAAATTAGGTATTCCTAGGTAGTTCATAGGTCATGTCCCTTCCGTAAATTTTGTGGTAGCTAAAATTAAACTTCTACGGGCTGGTTGAATGTTCTCGATAGATAAATTAAACTTTTTCAAGCATTGACCAATTGGCCTGATTGCACCTCGTATGCATCAAGGAAAGTCTTTACCTATTTTACACAATCAATAGATCCATTCAGAAAAACCATAACATCATCCGCATTAGCCAGGTGAGATACCTTCATATCACATCCCGTAACATTGCTCAGCTTAGGATTTTTAAGAAAGAAATTTTCCAAACCCCTTGATAAGAACTCCGATGCTATGATAAGCAAGAAAGGAGAAATAGGATCCCCATATCTTAGCCCTCTTTTGGACTGAAAAAAACCTGTAAGATGTCCATTAACACAGATCGAAAACCAACAAAAAGTAATACATCTCCTGATCATAGCTATAAAAGAGTCCGAGAAACCAAAAGCTGCCATAATCCTGAATAATAAATTCCATTGTATCCTATCAATAGCTTTGGCCATGTCAAATTTCATAATAACATTCCCCCCTCTAACATGGATATTTAGCTTATGAGTCAATTCTTGGGCTAACAAAATATTATCAGAAATTAGTCTGTCTTTCACAAATCCACTCTGAGCCGGAGAGATAATCTTATGAAGTATTTTCGTTAGCCTATTCGCTAAAAGTTTAGAGACAATCTTATAGGACACATTGCATAAGCTAATGGGTTGGAAATCTTGCCATTTCTGAGCATTTTCTTTTTTTGGAATCAAAACAACGGTTGTTGCAACCATTCCTCTCGGAAAAAGACCACCTTTAAAGAAGTCCATTGCGGCTTGTTTCACATCATCTTGAATAATATCCCAACAAGAAACATAGAAGGATGTAGAGAAACCATCTGGCCCAGCTCCACTATCTTGGTCCATTTCCCATATTACTCGCTTTATTTCCTCCTTAGAAGGCAATACCATAAAAGAATTATTCTCCTCCTTAAAGATGAGCTTAGGAATATGACTAAGATCTGCCCCCAAGTAGTTAAATTCTTCCCCTGTTAATAATTGTTCGAAGAATTTAACAGTCGATGCTCTAATAAGTTCTGGTTTCTCCAAACATTCCCCTTCATCTCATATCCAAAAAATTCTGTTGGTTATTCTCCTTGTTTTTACCATGTCATGGAAAAATTTTGTATTTCTTTCTCCCTCTCCCCTCCATTTGATTGCTGCTCTTTGTTTCCAAAAGTCTTCCTCCATTTGAAGTGTTTTAAAGAGATAGGCTTGACTTTTGTTTCGGTAGATTCTGTTCTCTTCATTAGGCTCCGAATCAAACTGTTTTTCTGCCTCAGAATACAGTTGTTCGGCTCTTTGGATGTTGACATGAATGTTTCCAAATACCTCCTTGTTCCACCACTTCAAATGCTCCTTTAACCTTTTCTATTTATTCTGCAGTTTTTGAAGACCAAAACTTGTACTTGGCAGATTCCAATTCAATCTTACCGTTTGCATGAAGCCATGATGCCTTAGCCACATCTTTTGAAATCGAAATGAGGTTACTACTTGATCAAAGATAGGAAAAGATATCAGCAATGGGCAGTGATCAGAGGTAGCACGGCTAAGGTGTTCCACCCGGA
This sequence comes from Boesenbergia rotunda, assembly GCA_024364735.1. Lineage (NCBI taxonomy): Eukaryota > Viridiplantae > Streptophyta > Magnoliopsida > Zingiberales > Zingiberaceae > Boesenbergia > Boesenbergia rotunda. The sequence goes on from JAGFNQ010001257.1 coordinate 690,496, forward strand.
CTGAATATTCATGACCTTGCCAAGATGGAGAAATCAGAATTCGATCAAGCCTCTTCCATATCCTGCATCAATCAGCCCTGTTGCCATTAAGAAATTGTTAAAATCTTCAATTGCTCCCAATCCTATTATAGTTCCTGCAGAATGTTCAGTAACATTGGCAATGACATTAAAATCTCCACCAACCATCCAGAAAACCTCATCACTTGGTTTGATATATTCTATCTTCTCTCAAAATTCATACCTTTCAACTCTTGAGCACTTCGCATAAACAATTGTAAACAGAATTTCGATTGGGAATATAGCAGATTTTAAACTCAAGTGTAGGAATTGTTCATGATCAAACAAGACTTTGCAAACTATATTGGCATCATAAATAAACCATATTTTCCCGGAGCAATTAGCAATTACTGAGGAGAAACCCAATCTACTTGTAATAAAAGAAGCATCAAGTGGAATCATTGGTTCTAAAATACCCAAGAAATTTAAATGAAAATGTTTCTTCAAATAATGAAATCTTCTAATTGATGCAAGGTTTCCTATCCCCCTAATGTTCCATATCATACTTGACATTAAAACATTGAAGAGTAGGAAAGCCTTTGTGCTTGAGATTTACTTCTAGTGACCCTTTGGGAAGCACCAGAAGGAATATTTTTATTAGCAGTCTTCTTTGGAGAAGCAATCCGATTAGTATCTGTATAAACAACCATAGGTAGTGATGAAGACCATTGCAAATGCCCCACTTCCTCATCATCGGATCCATACTCCTCCATAAAAGATTTAGTAAACTCCGCTCTATCAGGTTCTCTTTGCATGTTTGGAAATGAGGAATTATCACATTGTTCCGAAACTACCTGGTCTTGATTAAAGTTTCAACATCCCCCCTGATCTTTTAATACTTCATCATCAAAATTTAGAGCCTGATCTCCTTGCTCTACTTTATCCTCTTATGACTACTTTTGCCCTTGATATTTCTTCAATATGTACATTAGAATCAGCTATTTTAGGAATCTCCTGTGCAGTATATTCTTCAACAGATACCACTTGTTTACTAGGATTCAGGTGTCTAGAGCTCCAAAAATATTATGTTCAGTTGTAAGACTTTTATTACTGCTGCCCTTTCTAATCTCCTTTCCAGCTTCAAACCTTCTGACTTCGTATGCATTTCTCTCCTTCATTCCCTCATCATTGAAATCATTCAGATCCTCTTGATCTTCTTCCTCTAAGACAGCCAAAGTATGAAATTTGTTTGCTGATACATCTTCCATCTTGTCCACATGAACTGGCTGGCCTGAAGTATTTTGTTTTTGAACCCAAATTTGTTTAGCTATTCTTAGCGTATCTCCATCATGTAGAGTTTCAGAAAATTATCCATCTACTCTACCTGCTTCCTGCGCATGCTTTGATTTAACTTCTCACATAGATCTTCTCCAGGGGCAATAACAGCAGCTCTATTTCTTTTCCAATCAGGCATCGGTTGCTTTCCATTGACATAGCATTCACTCACAGAATGTCCCAGATGAAGGCAATACTCACAATATTTAGGAATCTTCTCAAAAACTACTTTTTGTAACCATTTTTCCTCCCCAATCCCTATCCAGAATTCATCTACCATTGGTTTTAGCAAATCAATTTCAACACATACTCTTGTCATATACAGCCTGGTTCCATCTGCCGTAGCTTCGTCTATTTTGATAGGTCTTCCAACAATTCGAGCAGTAGAAAACAGACAGTTTTTATTAAACATATGAATAGGGAAATCAGGGAATTGCACCCATATAGGAACTACTGAGGATTCTGCCTCATATGAAAAATGGGGTGACCATTTGAAGATTCGCAAGGGAACTCCACCAATAAACCAAATCCCATGAGACCAGATTCGGGCCATGTCCTCATTAGATGTTAGATGTAAAAAAAATGTGCCCAGATCATACGAAACGAACATTATGGAAGCTAGATAATCCTAGGTTTTTAAAACCTTGAACAATCACCGCAAAACTAGGTCTTTTCCCAGAAAATTTCCCAATAAGAGCAAATCTATAAGAATCGACCATTGAAGATACCTCTTCCTCAGTGTAGAAGATGCCAGGTTTGCTATTGTAGATCGTCGCCTCCTTGTAAGCATCTCTGACATCATTAAATTCCTTTTTCAAAATGCGCGGTGAGCTTGGGCGAAGAATCTGGGCATATGAAATCGGATGCTCAATCTTCGCTCCTCGGGTAAACTGAGGACCCTCCATAGGCTTAAGGGAGGGGGATGATAAGGGAGGGAATTGTGAGAGGTCCGGCGGCGGCGGCTTGGTGGCGCCGGCGGCCATCGCCGCAGATGAAGAAGATGTGCACGCATCTGCCACTCAGATCGCTTTTGAATCGCCCAGAGAGAGAGAAATTTTTTTTTGATCCTCGAAAACTGAACTTATATGAACATCTTTTATGAAAAGAGAATCACACTACACTAGGTGTTTGTTTATAATAGTACATACACGAAGTCCCATTGCTTAGCATTGTAGATAATATAGTGTATGGTGTCACACGGAAAATCATGTTATCAGTGCCTTACTTAGCATAAATAGAGGCTCACAACCTAGATGGAATTGGATAACCCATCGGGATGGTTGTAGTGTAGTCAGGTGTGGTTGGTCTTGACCATAGGACTACACTAGTGTGCTATGAGTACATTGAGTAGGACTGAAACCCGAGGTTATCCGATTTGTACTGACTAAATAATTGGATAGGACCTCAGTTGTTATTATAGAGTATGATCCCTTAATCCTGAAATAATATCGGGCATATATTATTAATTATTATTTCTTTGATTTACCAATGGGCGAGATCTATTCTGTTAGATCGATAGACCCGGTAAGTTGGGAAATAATATTAATAATATGATGTGCCGATGATTATTGATGGAATTCGTGTCCTGGAGAGTCAAGATGATGATGCCCCCTTGATGAGCTCAAAAGATTCATCGTGCCAAACCCTACAGGTGGATTTGATCCGACACGCTGATAAGGTTGAGTGGTACTAATCAAGGGTCCAGAAGTTAATTAATTTAAATTATCAGTAATTTAATTAATTAACGGGCATGCATGATCTTAAGCATGGGGGGAAGGACAACTCGTAATATGTAGAGCCCATATGAAAATATGGGGTTGGTGAGGTGAGTTCAATTAGGATCCTTTAGTGGAATGGATCCTAATTAATGGATCGGGTTTGGATCCATTAGCGGGCCAAGAACCAACTCCTCCTCTTGGTCTTTGCCTTAGCCCTATAAATACCCTATGATATCAAGATACCAGACTAATTAATCAAACCCAAGAGCCAAGGAAAAACCCTCCCCCTCTCCCTCTCTCTTCCTCTCTCGGCATTGACTAGGGAGAAGGGTTCTCCCTTCAGTTTCCTTGATTCCTCCTCCACCAAGCTTCGGACGAGACTCAAGGAAGCAAGGTAGGAATCTCTTCTACCTTGCTTGAGGCTCGGGAAGGGGTGAGGAGGCGCTGACGAAGAGAAGTAGGCGGCGGCGTAAAAGGGAAGAAGAAGGGGTTTTGAGGGCTTTTGTAGCTGAGAAGAAGGTTGTTCCTTGCTTTCTTCTTCTTCTTCATCTTCCTCTCAAGGTGTACCGCTGATCCGGAGGGCTTGGAGCCAGTTCCGACGGATGGCGGTGCCAAAGGAGGGGAGGAGGTCTCGGCGGCGCAAACCCTAGGGTTTAGGGTTTTGCGACCGGTTGAAGAAGGGGTTTGGTTGGGGCTTTTGGTGATCTCATATCGTGGTAGATCGTCGCCCACATGACGTCCGCGAAGGGAGGGACATAAGATAGAAGGCCTCCAGTTGATCGGAAAGGTATAACTTTCCATAAGCTCCTTTGTATTTCCTTATGTCGTACATGTGTTGTGTGGATATGTCTCGCCATTTTATGTGTAAGAATTTTATATTTTGCTTGTAAAATATATTTAATAAATTCTTAACTAGACCCTGACCATAAACGCAAAAGCTGACGATCAACTCATCACCTTTTCTGCGGTCGAACGATTGAGCAAAGTGCAAGGCCAATTTTGGTAATTGGCTAAGTTGCAACTTTGGATCGTTCGATACGGCACGAGACGATCGATGGGAGACGGCTCTCTTTTCGAATTAAATTTTAATCCGAAGTCATGGAGAGGTTTCTTGGATCAACCAGGTATTCACTTAGAAAACCCTCCAAGTCATACCCAACAGGAGGAGTGGTATTGTAAGTTTGGCAGTCGACTGGCATTGGAGCAGTCGACTGCCAGCAAGCTCCGAAACTCACAAAAGGTTTTTAACCTTCGACCAGTCGATTGCCGCAAGGGTAGTCGACTGGTCAACCCCAAAAACTAGTCGTTGGCTGGCATTTAAAGCTAAGCCAGTCGACTTCCCAGGGGCAGTCGACTGGTAGCGGGGCTGGACAACATGCGATACTGTTCTTTACTCTTATATAAAAGGGACTTTTTGGCACGAGGTGGGTATGGTTTTTTACTGTACCAAAGTGCTGCTAGTGCCCCAATTGATCATCTCTTCCTCTAGCTTTTATTTCAATCTTGTAAAGAGGAAGAAGACAACCTTGTAAAGGTTTTCTCCACCTTGAAGGAGATTTTTCATAGTGGAGGTGGAGTACTCGTGTGGATCCTTGGATTAGTCATCCTTCCGGGTGGATACCAAGTAAAATCTTCTTGTTAGCATTGTTTATATTGCTTTTTATTATATTTTTGTATTGTACAAACCCTTTGGTAGAGAAAGATCAAAGAAAAGTGGTATTCACCCCCCCCTCTAGCAACGTCAACGATCTTACAAGTAGTATCAGAGCCGGTTTGCTTCGGGAGAACTCACCGTCGATCGGAGTACAAAGAAATGGCGTTTCAAGAGGGTTATAGCACCGCAAGGACTCCGTTCTTTGATGGAAACGATTTCGCCTATTGGAAAGGTAGGTTGGAATACTATTTAATGAATGACATTGAGAATTGGATGAGTGTTGCAGATGGTTTCGAAGCACCCGTCAACGAAAGAGGAGAGCCACTACCCATGAGAACTTGGTCAAAGGAAGTCATGAAGAAGGTGCAAGCAAATGCCAAGGCCACCATCACACTTCAATGCGGATTGTCCAAGGAACAACTCAACAAGGTGGGGCCTTTCAAGAGCGCAAAGGAATTATGGGAGAAACTTGTTGAACTCAACGAAGGATCAAACGAGTCAAGGAGGGCAAAGAAGGACCTCTTGGTGGCTCAATTACAATCACTCTCCATGAAGGCCAATAAGACGGTTAGCCAATTACATGGAAGAGTAAAGGAAATCATCAACGAGTTGCATGTAATTGGTGAGAAGGTGGAAAACCGAGATCTTGTGAGGTATGTCTTACAATCCTTTCCTAGGACTACATTGTGGGCATCAATGGTTGATGCTTACAAAGTATCAAGGGATCTTTCAATGGTAAAGTTAGATGATTTGTTTTGTGAATTTGAATTACATGAGCAAGCTAACATCTCTTCCAAAGAAAAAGGTGTAGCATTCATTGTAGAAAAGGAGAAGAAAAAGAAGAAGGAGAAGAAGAAGGTGATCTACTCCTCATCATCCGAATCGGAGGAGTCTAGTGTTTCAATGGATAGTGACCAAGAGGCCTACATGGTAAGGAAGATGAGAAGAGCATTTAGAAATTTCTCTAACAAATCTTATGGTAGGAAAGGGTCAAGAAGCAAGAGCAAAGGAAAAGACATAATTTGCTACAATTGCCACCCAGAGGGCCACATGAAGAATGAGTGCCCACAACTCAAGAAAAGAGATGACAAGAAGGAAGAAAAGAAGAAGAGTGAGAAGAGGAGATCAAAAGAGAAATGGAAAAGTGCCACAAGCCTAAAAGCTACTTGGGATTATCCATCGTCTTCGGAGGAGGAGGAAGATCACGTGTCACACTTCGCACTAATAGGAGTGGACAACATGGAGTCATCCGATGATAAGAGAAGCTCGAGTAGTGAAGATGAAAGTGAAGCCTTATCATCATCCGAGTCTGAGGCATCGGTACGTGAGGTGCTTACCCTCTTCTACTCTTGTCAAAATTATTTCTAGTACAAATATGGATTTGACTAAAGCTAGGAGGAAAATTAAGAACTTAAAGGATGAAGTTGCCATGCTTAAAATAAAATCCATGAAACTTAAGGATAATTTGCATGATGGTTCTACTATGTCAAATGATTCATGTCTTGAAAATGAAAATAAGGAACTAAGGGAAAAGGTAGATGATCTAACCAAGGGACTTAGGAAGTTTCAAGTTTGCTCTAGCAACCTTGATATGATAATAAATAGTCAAAGAGCCATTTATAACAAATCAGGGTTGGGTTATAGGCCAAAAATCAAGGAGGTAGCCTTTGATTCACTCATGGGTAGAAAGGGTGCCTCTAGGAGACAAGGGGTTAAGGGAAATACAAAGAAGGCTTGGGTACCAAAGAAGTATTTAAATGATGCTTGTGGAACTAAAATTTGGGTACCAAAAGCTTGTGTTTTCCATGTTGTATAGGTAAAAGTCATGGATGTCTAAAAATGTGGATAGTAGATAGCGGGTGTTCAAGGCACATGACCGGAGATGTAAGCAAGTTCTCCTCTATTAGCTGCCTAAGAGAAGGGGTCGTATCCTTTGGAAATAGTGGGAAACTCAAAATAATTGGTAGGGGCACCATTGAGGTATCTCCTATAATCTATATCCATAAAGTTCTTTTGATTAAAGATATGAAATTTAATCTACTTAGTGTAAGTCAACCTTGTGATGCGAGATATAGGGTTGAGTTTCATGCTAGAAAGTGTCTAATTAAACAAAATGGGTTCGAAAATGTCATGCTAGAAGGGTATAGAGAGGCTAATCATTACTACTTAATCTTGCTTATGTTTCTAACAATTTACCTAAGTGTCTCATATCTAAAGAAGAAGAAGGATGGTTGTGGCACCGGAGACTTGGGCACATCAACATGAGGAACATTGCAAGAGTGGAAAAGGAGGAGTTGGTGAAGGAGCTCCCTATGATCAAGTATGAGAAGACCAAGATGTGTGATGCATGCCAAGAGGGTAAGCATTCAAAATCATCACACAAAGGTAAAACCTTAATTAGCACTACTTTGCCTTTAGAATTATTACATATGGATCTTTTTTATTGCCATAGTACTCCTTCACTAGTAGGGAGTAACTATTGTTTAGTTATTGTAGATGATTTTTCTAGATTTACTTGGGTGTTTTTTATGAAACATAAGGATGATACCTTAGAGATCTTCATAGGGTTTAGTAAGAGGGTTGAAAATGAGAAACACCTCAAAATCAACCGCATTAGGAGTGACCATGGTGGGGAGTTTGAAAACTCAAATTTCTTACAATTTTGTCTAGAAAATGGGTACAAGCATGAATTTTCATGCCCAAGGACCCCACAACAAAATGGGTAGTAGAGAGGAGAAATAGATCCATACAAGAAGCTGCTGGGACTATGCTTAATGCATATTCTCTTCCTAGCTATTTTTGGGCCGAAGCGGTAAATACCGCTTGTTACAATCAAAACCGGGTTTTAGTTCATAAGTTTTTAGGTAAAACTCCATTTGAGTTTTGAATGGGAGAATTCCACAAATTCATTATTTTAGAGTTTTTGGATGTAAGGTCTGCATTCTAAACACCAAGGATGACTTAAGGAAGTTCGAATCTAAAGCGGATGAGGGGATTATGGTTGGTTACTCATCCACTAGTAGGGAGTATAGAGTGTACAACAAAAGAACCAAGGTAATTGAGGAATCTTCAAATGTTGATTTTGATGAATCTACAAATACTTACTCTAGGAAAGCCTCAATTAATAAGTGTTGATGCAGTCTGACCCTGATTGTTATTTTGGTGTTGACACCGATTTTAGTTTAGGTTGATGATTATGATTGAGATAAAGTCCTGGTCGTGGACTAGGCATATCTAGTGGCACTAGGTTTGGGAAAATCCTAGCCTGGAGGGCTAGGTGTAGCAAAGTCCTAGCCTGGAGGGTTAGGTGTGAAAAGTCCTAGCCTGGAGGGCTAGGTGTAGAAAAGTCCTAACCTGGAGGGTTAGGTGTGAAAAGTCCTAGCCTGGAGGGCTAGGTGTGGAAAAGTCCTAACTTGGAGGGTTAGGTGTTGATGAAATCCCGGCTTGGAGGGCCAGGTCCTAGCTTGGAGGGCTAGGTTGATGAAATCCCGGCTTGGGGGGCCAGGTCCTAGCTTGGAGGGCTAGGTTGATGAAATTCCGGCTTGGAGGGTCAGGTCCTAGCTTGGAGGGCTAGGTTGGGTGAAACCCTAGCTTGGAGGGCTAGGTTGGAGCCCCTGGATCGGTCTGGTGACCGATCAGGGAAGCTGGCACGGGCTCCTTCGTGGATCGGTCTAGTGACCGACCCAGCGATGACTGATCGGTTTGGTGATCGATCAGGGAGCCCATAGTGAGGTTGGAACCCACTGCTCGGCTCCTGATCGGTCCGGTGACCGATCAGGGAGCATGCAGTTCACTCATAGCTTTGCTCCTGATCGGTCTGGTGACCGATCAGGGTGCATACGATGAGTTGAGTTCCCCTGCTACTCTACTCCTGATCGGTCCGGTGACCGATCAGGGGGCATTCAGTAGATTTTTGGGAACCTTACTGATCTGCTCCTGATCGGTCTGGTGATCGATCTGGAACACTGTTCAGACCGTTCTGGAGAACGATCAAGTGTCGCGGACTCCGTCTTACAACCGATCAGGCTGGAACCTGATCGGTCAGAGAGGAGTCTGATCGGTCTAGTGACCGATTATGTCACAGCCTGATCCGTCTGGTGACTGATCAGGCCAGTGTGGCCGCGACAGCTGGGAATCCCAGCAAAGTAGTGGATCGATCTGGTGACCGACCCACGAGCCCTGTATCGGTCCAGTGACCGATCAGTTTAATTCAAAATGCACTGTCAGACGCTCTGATCGCGTCTGAACGTATCTGATTCTCTGTGTTTAATCTCTAATACTTAATTTTCTGCTTGATATGCTGTGCTAATGCTCTGATTATGTGTGCAGGTGACAGAGGTGAATTCAAACACTCAAGGAGAGTCAATGGAAGCCTTTCCTTGGAGTAGGTTTGCCCATTTGCCATCTCAGGTTGCAACGACTGGAGCTACTGACTGGAGTTGCTGATTGGAGCTTGGCTGAGGGAAGCTCAGGGAGTCGAGGGAGAGCTCAGTGGTAGCTGACGTTGGCAGGTGAGCAGCTGGAGGCTGCAGTGAGGTGGTGACCTGGCAATGGTGGAGAAGACTTAAGCTGCGTAGCGGAGAAGGGCTGAAGAGACTTCTCGCTAGAGCTTGCTGCGACTTCTTCTTGCTACGTGCTTGTGCTATCTGCTGTTCCATCATCTTGAGCAAGCAGTTGTGATCTGTGAAGCAATCTTCTGTTACTTGGGCACTTGGGAGAAGAGAAACAAGAAGCTTGAGTCCATCAGCGAGAAGACACGAAGAGGAGAGTCTTGCGTGAGATCTACGCTGGGTGGAGCTCAGAGAAGTTTGCTTGTGTTCTTGTGATTCTAAGTGCTAAGTAAGATCCTTCTTATGTTTCCTGTACTTTATACTTCATCATCTTGAAACGTTGCGGAGAAGTTACTCCACCGAGAAGGAGGTTGCTCATTATCCGGATTTTTCAGGGCTTGATCTGCTGATGATCAAGGGATCGCCCTCCTTAAGGGCACGCCAAGGAGTAGGGGCAAGTTATTCCCGAACCTTGTAAATCCTTTTGTTAGCGTTTTGCATTTGTGCTTAGCTTAGGGTTTAGTTTTCTACAGCTCTGTTTTGTTTTTGCTTCCGCTGCTGCCGAACGTTTAAGTGCAGAAAAATCTTTAAGTGCCAAACTTCAAGTGTCTGGTTACATTCACCCCCCCTCTCTATCCATCCAAGGTCCAACAAGTGGTATTAGAGCTTGGGGCTCTGTACAAGTGGATTAACAAGCGAGAGCTATCAAATGGCCTTGAGAGAAGGCTTTTCCACTGTAACGACCCGGAAAATTCTCTTAATATTTTCTTAAAATATTAAGCATGTTTAAATAATTTTCCAAGGGACCTAGAAATATTAATGAGAACTTAGGCCTAGAAAATCCATATTTTCTCATTTAAATTGAGAAAACTAAGTACCAATGAGCTTTAAATGGGCTCCAAAAATGGGTATTAATTAGGTAAAATTAATATAAATTAGGTAAATTAATATAAATATAAAAGAATTTTATTTATGAATATTGGCATAATTATGGGTGATTTTAGGGGGATTTTCAGAATTTAGGAAATAAAAATAATAAAATAAATGAAATAAAAATAAAATAAAAATAAAGGTGCATGAGCCAAGGATTGAACCTTGGACCTCTTGTACAACCATGTAAGCCTTAACCAACTCACCTAGCAAGGGATTTCTATGAGAAAATGAAGTGGATATAAGTTAAGATTAAGAAGAAGATGAAGAGTCATGGAGAGACTCTTCATTTACCTCCTTAATGGGCTATTAAAGGGGGGTTTTGGGAGTTACCTCTTCTTCCCATTACTTGCATTTCGAAACTCTTCCTCCCCTCATTCTTGCCGAGCACCAAGAAGAGGGTTTTCCCCTTGGAAAAGCTTCCACCAAGGTCCCATCTCCTAGATCTAAAGTCTCTTCCAAGGATACAAGGACAAGGGTGTTCAAGGGTCCAAAGATCTTACCATTCTCTTCTCTTCCAAGGTTCAAAAAATCAAGAAACCCAAGGTAAGACTCCCTCACCTGTGGTATAATAGTTCCCTATCATTTCCATGATTTTTAGCATGATATATTGGTTAGTTTTCGAATTTGATGTTGAAAGGAAAGAAAACCAAGACCCTCATGCTTAAGGGTTTCGGCCACCATGATTTCTAGGTCTATAAATATGCTAAAAATCTGTATAATGCTATTTAATGTTCCCTTATGATGTGTAGAGATTAATTATAATTTTTGGGAATTTTTGGAGTAACCTAGGACACCCTAGGGTTTCAGCCAACATGAAAGAAACAAAACTAAGAACCTTAAGTTTAAGGGTTTTAGCCAGCATGATTAACAGGTCTATAATTATTCCAAAAATCATGATAATGTTATTTAATGTTCCCTTATGATGTGTAGATGTTAATTATAATTTTTGGGGATTTTTGGAGTAACCTAGGACACCCTAGGGTTTCGGCCAACATGAAAGAAACAAAACTAGGAACCCTAAGTTTAAGGGTTTCGGCCACCATGATTTACAGGTCTATAATTATGCCAAAAATCTTGATAATGTTATTTAATGTTCCCTTATGATGTGTAGAGGTTAAGTATAATTTTTGGGAATTTTTGGACTAACCTAGGATACCCTAGGGTTTCGGCCAACATGAAGGAACCTAAGCAAGCACCCTAGGACACCCTAGGGTTTCGGCCGCCATGTTTAAGGGTCTAAAATGATGATAAAAATCCCAATCATGATGTTTAATGTACTCTCATGATGTCTAGAGGTTTAATACAATTTTTGGGAATTTCAGGGGTACCCTAGAGACCCCATATGTTTCGGCCAACCTCAAGGACCCAAGGGTTAGGGTTGAGCCTTTAACTTCAAGTATATGTTTATGTGTTGCCATGATAAGTATGATAAGTTTATGTTCAGGATATGAATGATGGCATGATAAGAATGATAGGGTTATGATCACGATAAAATGATGCTATGATGGTTCATGATATGAATGATGCCATGTTAAGTATGTTATGTTTATGTTTAAGAATGAGGATGATGCCATGTTTAAGAATGAAAATGATGCTTTGTTTAAGAATGAAAATGATGCCATGTTTAGGAATGAAAATGATGCCATGTTAAGTATGTTATGTTTATGTTCATGATAAGAATGATATATGCCATGTCTTATGAATGATACATATGTATGCCATGATTTATGAATAAGATGTATGTATGCCATGTCTTATGAATGAAGTTAAGTACATGCCTTTAAGGCACAGCTATGATGTTAAGTATGATGAACGACAAGTATGATGAATGAAAGATGATGCTTATGTCTTTAAGGCATAAATATGCTAAACGGCACGGTCGATGGTTGACGGTACGACGGTCGAGAGGACCGGTAAATGGGCCGGTAGACGGGCCGAGCCGTAACAAGTTATGCTATGTTAAGTATGCTATGAATGAATGATGAATGATGACACATGAAAAGTATTTTACTTTATGTATGGGCTTGTACCGGACCGAAGTATGGGTCCAAGGGATGGGCACCTTAAGAACGCCCCGGTTTTGGACTATCGTAGCTGTCCACGGTTCTGGCCCTACCGGAGCTGGGCAACAGGGATGGGCACCTTAAGAACGCCTCGGTTTGGGGACTACCGACTATGCTGTCCTTACCCTAGTAGGTTGGGGCTCGCGACCTCGGACTTGCTAGGGATGCACGCTATGATGTATGTATGTGGTACAAGCCGGGGACCCCAAACGATGTATGATGATTATGTTTAAGCATTTAAAAGTATGTTTTAAAAGTTAAGCATCCCTTATGTATATGCATTCCACTCATGCATCCATTCATGTTATGCATTATGCTATAATGATATGATTTTATGCTTACGTTTCATGTTAAGAAGTATGCATGAGAATGAATGATCTATGCCATGATTATGTTAGGAAGAGGTTCATATGCTATGATAGGTTTTATACCATGAATTATGCCATGCTTAGAATGTTCACTACGTTTATGAATTATGCCATGAATTATGCCATGCTTAGAATGTCTATGATGTTTATGTTTATGCCATGAATTATGTCATGCTTAGAATGTTCACTATGTTTATGATCTATGCCATGAATTATGTTCACTATGTTTATGAATTATGCCTTGAATTATGTCATGCTTAGAATGTCTATGATGTTTATGTTTGTGCCATGAATTATGCCATGCTTAGAATGTTTATGATGTTTATGTTTATGCCATGAATTATGCCATGCTTAGAATGTTTATGATGTTTATGTTTATGCCATGTATCATGCCATGCTTAGAATGTTACTATGATTATGTTCATGCCATGCTATGTATACGACAAGTGACGAAAGATGTTATGTTCTATGTAGAGCACCAAGTATGTTAATGTTTTATGTGCTCATTATGAGATGATGAATGATGAATGGTTTTGTGAGTAGGAAAGAGTCTTACTAAGCCTGTGTGCTTATAGTCTTATTTCCTTATACCGCAGATCATTCAAGGGGACAATGAAGGAAGCAGCAGGAGGGCAAGAACGCATGTGTGTCGTAGTGACTTGGCCCAGGAAACTATATGTTTACTTATATATTTGAATAATGACTTATGGAACCTTAAGATATGATGTTATGTGAGACATGATATGATGCTTAAGTTCAAAGTTAATATGCTAAGGTTCCCATGTCAATAAGTTAAGAATGGTAACAGGGCATGTATAAGTTAAAGTTAT